>JARJCQ010000081.1:0-497623 GCA_029281465.1 Mycena epipterygia | reverse complement strand
TAGCTCCTACTCATGCTCATGTGTCTCCGCCCGCGTCCGCTGGGCTCTCTGGTGCATCTTCGGAGTTGTGTCTTCCTTGAGCAGGCGCTTATCTCTGTCAACGAGTGCTTATAATCAAGCTCATGTGGGCGCACATCCCTTTTGGCTGGCGTGCTTGGTTTCTCCTTCGGCGTCGTTGGGGCGCGCGATCGATCATCTGGCGTCACGTCTCTGTGCCATCGGCACTCATATTTTTTTTCGCGCACGATTATCTCTGCATTTTTTTTCCTGTCACGTCAGGGATGTGGCTCTATCCCTGCGCTTGCATTTAGATTGGACTCTGGATGCTAGCACATCAGGTCCACGCTTCTGCTCAATCGGAAAGCTGTTCAAGCTCTCCTCTACTCGCACCAGTACTATCGCATCTCCGGCGCGGACGCTCATATCTTCTGACCGGCGCCTATTCCTTTCCGTGCGTGTCTCTGTCGGGGTGGCGCTAGGCTTGTTTGTGCTACGTCGCGTGGGGCTTGCATTTGCATGCACCAAGTGCCGTCTTTAATGGGCGCTTATCCCTGCCCGCGGGCGCTTACTTTTTTTTTTGGCGGGCGCTCCGCTAGCACTCATCTGTCCTTGGGCTCATTTATCTCTTTTTGCACCGCCCGTCGTTCCGGGCGATCCTTATATTGGCGTATGCCATGCATGGTACTTACACTTGTTTTGTGCTGTATTCCAGTTGACAATGATAATTGCTGTCGAGTCGTATTTTGAATTAGGTCTCGTCAATCTCGATCAAAGTGTTCAGTTGTGCATGCCTGCTGTGCTTCCCAATTGTTTCCCACCATACATCTTCGTCCTGCTCGGCTCACCAAGCAATCTTTTTGCTGCATGATCATCACTTCATTTTACCGGGACAGGCACAGCTGAAATGCTCAGCAATTACGGTGCAAGACCAGCGACCACTCTGTCCCTGTCCCTGTACATGCATTCAATCTGATTCGAACAGTTCTCCAGTACAGAAGAGTGGAGGGACGGAAAGTATTCTTATGGATGTTTCTGCGTTGAGGACGATGCGGTTACGGCGCTGTCAGAACAAGCTCGGCATCCGCGGATTTCATTACTTGCAATGAAGTTCTCAACCCCCGGGGCAGATGCTCAGTGCACAGTTAGGAACCGATTTTCAATCTCTTTCTGAAAGTAACAGTCTCATCCTTCTCAGCGACAGCTGTACATGATGCGGAGTCACGGTGAGAACTCTGGCTGAGAGTAATTTTAGACAGTTTTAAAAGATTACAAGAGCGCGCCGAGGCACTTCGCGCCCCAGCACTTTGTTTGAGTCTAAACCAGACAGCTGACCTTGCCGAGTAAGCTTTTGAGACTCCGCTTCGCCGGTTCCCGGGGCCTGCCCTAAAGAGATGATCCATTAGATTAGCGGAGTTTGAAAAGGCTTCGGACAGACGGACAGGCGTAATTTTATAAAGAGGGAGACATGCTTTTGCGTGCATTCGATGTTCTGACGCCCTGCTGCTTGTGAGCAACACCAATATTCCTGATCCCCCCGCACTGTCTTTACTCTGTCTTCTGTGCTGGCATAGTTATCTTGGATATGCATGAAAATTCACCCAAATTACCTATTTAGGATAACTTTGTTTTGCTATGCTCTCACATGGTCTCGTAGGCTTGCGTCGATGGCCAGGAATATTAAAATATACTTGGTTGTGTGAGATTTTGGACATAGCTCGTGCTCGCACACTTGCGGGGTCTTTTGAGTCTCATACGCGCGGGTTTTTATTTCGATACACTGGGTCCCAATGGGGACAAAGACAAAAAAGAAATCAAAAAGGGAAGCAAAGCGAGAAAGTTCAGTAGACTTCTCGTGGATCTCTTAGAGAAGGATTTGAATGAAAGAAGGCTCTTCTGGAACGGATTAAGCTGAACCAAGCATTAATTTCAATATAATATCATGCTACTTGCAATTGATGTGCCAGTTGAGAACAAACTGAGAAAAAAAGCCGGCAGAGGGTACTCGGCCAACACAGCTTCGAATGGAAGTCTCAGGTATGTATACACATTCAAGTTGTCAACCAGACGGCGAGCGGAGGAAATCAGGCTTGATTCTTTCGCCATTGTGTTTGCTGAAGATACCTTTACAGCTAATGACAGTACCGAAGGCACGCACAAATTCTTTCCTGTTTAGGGCATTTCCAAAGAATTCCTCATAACTCTGTCAATTCTTAACAGATTTGGATGAAACCTAGCTAGATTCATCAGGCTAATTCATGCAGAATTAGTGATAGAGACAAACTTGTAAAAATATTTCATATTGGGTGATCTAGAGTTTTGGTCTGTTTTGGGCTTGAATGTGGTCTAGCAAGCTCAGGACTTGTTCAAACAGCCTGATTTTGTGGGATGGAAGATTTACATGGATTTAAAAAGATTTCATAGAGCCAGAATTGCATAAGGTCCATGGGTGGATTCAATTCTCACAACATTTCCCAATCAACTTGTATTGCCCGTTATCCGGAATGATCACAAGCACTACAGATTGAATGATATGCAATTTTGACTCTATGACCTCCTTAAGAATGTATACAAGTCCTCAATTGCAAAAAATCAGGTTAGCTGCATGGGTTCTGACTATGCTAGAGTGGATTCATCCCTAAAACAGACTAAAATTCTAGATCATCCAATATGAGATATTTGTGCAAGTTTGTCTCTATCACTAATTTCACATGAATTAGCCTGATGAATCTAGCTAGGTCTCATCCAAATCTGTTAAGAATTGGCAGAGTTATGGAGAATTCTTTGGAAATGTCCTAAACAGGAAAGAATTTGTGCGCACCTTCGGTACTGTCATTAGCTGTAAATTGCCCCAATGCATGTCATTCTCCTCATCGGCAATGTTACAGGAATCCACTGGAGAAATGGGAAGTGTACAAGGGGGAACACGGAAGGGTGTCCGGTGTGTTCGAGGTTTAAAAGGTTTCTGCCGTCTGCAACACGGTGCAGCATATATCAATGGCTTCGGTTCCATCTCGCTGGGGGTATACAATAATACACTCAACACTATGTATAGACATGTTTGCGCTCCGCCGGGTCAAGTCCAGTTGTGTCGGCGAGTCTTAAATTCATGTTGAACCTTGAATCCGACTCGGAGTTGTGATCAACAGCCAGTTGAATTTTGTTACGAGAATGCGGGGTTTTTTTTGAAATTCAAAGCATGCGGAAAACTTTGGGAGGACAGAGAAAGTGGTGAGGATCGGACAAGGAGAAGAAGTGCCAGATAACACATCATGTTATCTGACAATCAAAAGTATCTACTATCCTCATACTCCGCGTCCCCTTACCATTCTGGAGAGAGAGATCATCTTGAATCCTCTTCCAAAACATCCCACATTATTCTATGATTTAAGGAGGACAGGAACCAGGTGAAATAGCGAAGATGTCAGATAACTTCACAGCCACTGCCAGATAATGCTCAGCTGATCCGAACATGAACCTGCGCGCGCGCACGCGCTCGCACAAGCACTCACAAGCAAATTGCATAATCCGCGATGTAAGCACACTTGTGGTCATGTTGGAAACCTATTTGGACATTAACTTTCCATTAGGACGTGTTAATGCTCGCGTGGCCCAAACTGAAGTGAGTTTTTAGAAGCCAAACAAGAGCGCGCCGGGGCGCGAAGCGCCCCGGCACTTCATTTGAGGCAGCCGACCTTGCCGACTACGCTTTTAACACTCCGCTTCGCCAGTTCCCGGGACCTGCCCTAGAGATGATCGATTAGATTAGCGGAGTTTGAAAAGGCTTCGGACAGACAGACAGACAAACGTAATTTTATAAAGACAGAATTGATGAAGTTGCAAGTAAATTCAAGTTACTGGCGCTGGTTTGGCACTTGAATTAGCACCTCGGAAACTTGGCCCCTGTGCGGTGTCTGGAATTTTGATTTTTTTTTTTTGTATTCAAATATAATTGATGGGGTCGTAGTGAATACCTATGTGAACTGAACTATTATGTCTTCTATGGCGAAGTGGATTATGTTCTCAGATCTTTTCGGCTGTGTCCGAAAGGTCGTGTGTCTCCTTTTGTTTTGTTTTTTCGCACAAAACAAGAAATTTGTCTCGCACTTTGCAACGTCCCACAGCTTTCATCCTGCTCTCTGAACTCAAATCATACTCATGTTTCTCATCTATTTACTGCACATGTTCTATACATTTGTATGGCCAACACATTTACTCTGGTTATTTCTTCCGGGACAAGTCCACATCTGGCTCTCTCTGCCTGCATCCTTGCACAACTTGCATCTGCGGGTTCTATTGGTTGACTCCCAAGTGAGAATTAATCCCTCAGGGTGGGTAGCAGCAGGAGGAGGTATTGGAGGTAACATCACTGTGTCCTGGATTGTTGAAGTTGATGCAGCCTGAAAACAGAAGATTAAAAAAAAAGATTAAAGTCAGAGGCTAATGCGTACTGGAATCACTATCTGACCCGGAAAGGTTGAATATCTCCCTGCACTGGATGGTTGAACAAAAAGTGATTCATCTGAAGGTGTAGGCAGCACTGCAACCTGAAAATGACATAGAAAAATCAGCAATGATACACAACAACAGAATGAAGCCTACCGGAAGCCTTTGCTGAGAGAATGAATGTTGCTGAGTATTTCTAACACTAGTTGATGTATCAAAAACCGATGGTGCAGGCAGCACTTGTGCAATATGTGCCGCTGATCTGATGCGTTGTTGATTTGGTGCACGCTAAGTCCTGCTAGCAACCATGGCCTCACGCTCAGCAGTACGAACTTTCAATGACTTGTATTGTGATGCTAGATGCTCTGGTAACTTGTAGAAGATAGTTTTCCCATTTGATTCAGTTGACCACCAAGCAGCCATTTGTTCGAATGAAGGCTGCACCCTAGTCGCAAACCATTTACCACCGAGAGAAACATTTGTTTCAAAAAGGGTGATCTCCTCTGGTGTATGAATAGGAATCACAGCAAATTTTGTGTGCTGAGAAGCAGCCAGGTATTCATAAATATCTGTTCGTTTTCCACTCAGAGTCCCCAGATTCAATTTAAGCGGAAAGACATTAGAAAATGCAAGAGCTGAATCTTCTATAGCAATTAGGTCCAAAATAGGAGATCCATCAAAGTTGCCTTGGATTCGGAGTGTATCTGGGATTCGTGTGATTCCAAACTGCTCTTTCGTTTGTGGGAAATCAAATGGATTGCAATCATTGAACAAGAGGGGGGCATTCCAGGCACGCTTCCAGGGAATCTCAGCCTGCATTCGGACATTTTCATGGTCTATCCAGAGGTCATAATGGCCAGAATATTCACTCTTCCCTTTGATATGAACAGCATCCATCTCGGTATTATGCCGGTGACGGAAGTCCGCAACCAATGCATCTGCCAAGGGTGGAGATGCATTGAGGGAACCAAATTTGCATATGATGTGTGTATGAACAGCTCCTTCAACAGATTTTGTGCCTCGCTCATTATGATAGAGATTCAAACCAGCCTCATCTGTCCCTTCAAAAACATAAAGAGAGATACCAGGTGGGTCAGACACCCATCCTTTTTGAATGTCGTGGAGAACACCCTTTGCTTTTTTCCAGGACTCAGAGTCAAATAATGTGAGGACTTTGCCATCCACCATGCAAGTCACTGGACCCCAACAGTCAAAAAGTTCCTTCAGAATCGGATATAGCACTCTTCTCTCAGGAATATATCTTCGTACCCGTTTCCAAACCCAATCTGGCCTCTTGTACCGCTCCTTTTCCCAAGTAGTGCCCTTTTTCTCAAAGTAATCAACAAGGCGCTGCTTGTCATCTTTATCAGGGACAAGCATGGTATCTGAGAAGGCTGCAGCAAAGTATTTGTGTAGAACATGCTTCTTTTTCAGGGTCTTTGTAACCTTAAGCATCTCATGGAAAACATCATTGAAAATATTCGACAAGTTTCCCTCTTGACCAGCAGGCTGCACATATTCCATTTCAACATCTCCACTTCCTTGATCTAGCTCATTGCTTGATTCATCCCCATTGGCATCGTTGTCAGCCCCAGCATTATCACCATCATCATCAGCAGTTTCCTGGAGAGAGCTAATGTCGGGGGGAGGAATGAGAACAAGATCTCCAATCACTTGTGGAGGTTCTTGAGCAGTGATATGTGGGGGTGGCTCAAGGGTCTGTGTTCTCAATGACAATAAATTGACTACAGCCAGGAACGAAGTATCAGTGCCCTTCAATTCTTCCAGTGTCCTCTTATGATGTATGAGAATGCATTGTGGAGCAAGCACATTGGTAATTTCTATCAAGACTCGAGTCCTTGTGGTTGAGACACTAAGTATGACCTTCTCTGAATTATCCGAGCCTACATTAATTGGGAATTGGTGTTAATGTTGCCGCGACTCAAAAAGTCGAGTCGCGACTTGCCGAGTCGACTCAATTTGAAGTTTGACTCGACTCGACTTGACTCCGTCTAGCGAAGTCGACTCGGAGTGACTTCAAGTCGACTTGAGTCGGCCAAGTCGGACAATATTTTTGAATTTGGCTAAAACTACCACCTCGTCAAATAGGAGTACTGTAGGTAGGTATATACATTGAACTTGACTGGTGTTTACATGGGATCAATAAAAGATCATTTATTTCATCGCCATTCCAGCTTCCCATCGCTATTATGGGGTTTTGATGCACGTGTATCCATTTATATAGCAAAAAATAATTTTTCGTGATTTTTCGGGGTCCAATGATGTGCAGAAACTTGATAGAAACACAAAATACCGCATCCATGACACGAACGTCACATATGTGATGTTACGTCACACGCGTCACAATCACCCAGGAAAAAAATAGAAATTGCCTCCAATCGTGGTTATCCATGAAAAGGAACATTTCCTAAAATACCCCTGACTCAAGTCACTCAAGTTGACTTGAGTTGACTTTCACTGACTTCGAAGTCTTGGCGGAGTCATTAGAATGACTCGGCTTGACTCGACTCAAGTCGACTTCCCCGAGTCGACTTCGCACGGCCGAGTCGGAAGTCGCGGCAACATTAATTGGTGTGGCTGGGTAACAAGAATTCCCTGTGCTACTTCTTGCCTCCACAAATATACTGAAACAAGTTGACCAACAGGTCCTGCAACTGACAATGGTAGACCAACAGATGCACAGTCTTTCAATGTTTTCCAGTTTTCCAAACAAACCCAAGCATCTAAAGCAGCATAATTGATTTGAGCCTTAGTGAGTTCAGGAGCATCCCATGGAGAATCTTGCTGATCTTTGATAGGTTTGCCTATAAAACTGCAGCTGTGATAGCAGAGAGTGATGCAGTGCCCTTTGGGACAGCATTCCTCGATTTAGCAAATGCCCCAAGTTCAACCACCCCAGGCAATTTCCCACCCACTCTGGCTGGAAGTTTGTATTGCGGAAAGTCTCGAGCCAGTTTTGCCAAGTCACCTCCAACATTTTTGCCAATCTTCACGACTTGTGGAGAGTGCATGAGTGTTAGCAGTGGAGATGGCAATGTCCTCAGCAAACATGTGCGCATAAGAAATACAGTGGAATCAAGTGCTATTTGAATCAATGAGCTTTTCTTTGAAGTTCAAGAAAATTCTGATCCTGAATACACCCATTCCATATCAAATCCGATATGATAGAGTAAAGTGTCATTTTCAATGCTATTCAGAATCATACTGCAAGCTGAAGAAATTTCCAGTTCTGTTGAGCACACATTGAGATGAATGTTGACTGGCAAACACATAAGAGGTAGGTCTGAAAAGTCCTCAAGCTGTATGGGATCAATATTATCTCCCAGTGTTGGGATGCAGTCAAGAAATGTAGCAGCATCACTAGCAACATTATCAGTCCAGCCCATGCGCACAGGAGAATGCCCGTGTGACTGCAAGGATCTAACCATCTCTTCTAGACCAGACCGGATGTGGGCAAGTGACTTGGTTGGCACAAAGGCTTGATAACGAATCTGCTCAAATTCATTCAAAAGTGTAAAGAGGCCCACAAAGAGTGTGACTCCTCCCAATTTCATTAAATGCTTTGTGAGTTTGTGACTGTGGTCCCATTTGGCCTTTGTGCATTGAAGTGCTGAAATGCATTGGTCCAATGCAGCTCGAATGTGATTCATGTAGTCCACATAAACAGCTGTGACATATGTTCGGTGAGGGGAAAATCCAGCATAGCCGGACCGATCTTCAAAGTCTGAACATGGTTCATAAAATTTGTTTGCATGTTTGATACCGCTACGCTCCCTCATAATTGCATACAGATACTGCAGCTCTCTGAGGTCTCGTTCTCGGACATGTAATTCTCGAAGAACTTTAGCCCAAGAATTTGAGTTCATGGAATTAGCCATCCCTGCTCGGATGAGGGTCATGACAGATTTATCAATTCCACTTCGGTGTGTCAAGAATGCTGGGAATGATGCAGCCAAGCCAGGATCCAATTGCTCCATGATCTTGGGGTCATACAGATTCCAAGATTTTCCACACCCATTCCCAGCAGTGGAGCATTGCACCCGTTTTGTCATCACATAATAGACACGATCTAGACCTACAACTCGCCGTGCAATTGGGTTGTCATTCCAGCCTTTTGGGGAAAGAGGCACCCCAGTACAAGCTTTCTGACAAGCTAGGTTTGAGCATTTGAGAACTCCAGTGTGCAGTAAGTCAGGAAGCCATATAATGAAATGATAAAACTCACTCTGAAATAATGGATGCAGACGGTCCTGTGGTCCCGTTGCAACAACAGCATGCCTCTCTGGATAAAACAATTTTATAAACCAGGGAGCCTGTGTAGCTTAGAGTTTGCTTACCTCTGACATTAGGAGTCTCAGGAATCTCCGAAACAGTGTTACTATCATTGTCCACAAGTTTGGTTCTCTTTGGGCCAGAGCCCTCTCTAGAACCACCAGCATTGTGTCCTGGAGCATTTGTACCACCTAGATTACGTCCCATTAGGAGCTATTGGGCTCAGAGGAGGAAGCAAAGAGAAACGGGATCCGATAGGGGCTGTGTGCACTCAACACGTGTATCAAATTTAGTGCTAAATGGAGCAAATCCGAATCGAGCACTAAATTTGATGCTGGGAATGCATCACAGATGTGTCAGCTATTAGTCCCAAATCGGGCACTAATTATATTCCAGACACCGCACGACAGACGACAGCCGGAACTCTGTGATAAAGATCCTCCACCGAGTCCCAACAATAGCCCAGTCCGCAGATGGCGTGCCTAGGAATGCCTCAATGAGGTTAGTAGGCGCCGCGATGAGCGGAGCTCACGTCAGTTAGCAAAGCTCCCGGTAGTTACGTATGTGACATATCAGACGCCCTGATTAACACGCAGGGGAGAGATATATACAAATCATATCCGCTGTTGGCTCTATCCCGTCTCCGCCAATGCCTCGTCACTCCGACGCCATTTTGAAAAACATCGTAACATGCTTGGGTCCTGTTGCTGAATGCCTCAGTGATCTCGACGCTGCGTATGGAAGCCCGTTTGCCAAAGCCATGTCAAGCACAGTTGCATCGTTGGTCACTTCAGTGCAGGTGATTCTCAATGGAATTGGAAATGACTGCAACCTCATGAGTGACATGCTTGCTCCAGAATGTGAAGAGAAACAGAGATGAATGTGTCCAGCTCTTGGAAAACATCCACGTTCTGCTCTACTCCATTGTCAATCTCCACATGGCAGCAGGTGGGGGTGATACTATCCCCCCAGCCACATTGTACCATCTGGGGAAATTCACAGAGTACTCCAATATTTTTTATGCTAGATCCATGCTGAACATCCACAGAACACTTCACAAGATCTACATATTTGTTGAGGAACAGCAAGAGGGGAACAGAATCAAGCAGTTCTTTCGCCAGAGCGAGATGAACACATTGCTTAAAGATTGCCGTCTCGGGTTGCAACAGGCTGCGGAAGTCTTCAAGGTAAACAGGACTTTAGTTCTGGATAGTACTCTGAAATTTCATTCAGACAGATCACAATCTCACCACCTTGAGCAACATCACTGAATTTCAGGCCCTATTGGAAAAGATGCATCAGGAACTGCTTGAGTCAATCTCAACTCTTTCAGACCCCACATCATTGGACAGGGACTCTTCCGTGAGTGCACCTATGTCTGCAGGATGATAAAGAGTTCTAATGAGAGACAGATATACCACAGGTTCATGGGCTCGAATAGGTGAGTGCCATGACAGGCTGTTAGGACCATACTTACCTTCGGCTCTTTGAGCTCAAATTCGCTTTCAATGTTGCCGGCCAAGCCGAAGATTTTCCATGGCCGTGACTCAGAGCTCAGTGACATTATCCAACTTCTGAGGCAGGAATCTGCCAGGATCGCAATTTTAGGTGCAGGTGGGATAGGCAAAACCAGTCTTGCACATGCGGTGCTGCACCACCCAGACATTGTGGTTAAATATGAAACCTCTGTCTTTGTGGTCTGTGATTCGGCGACAAACAGCATAGAACTGGCTAGCCTCATTGGCTCACATATAGGAATGAAGTCAGGACAAGACCTCACTGCATCTGTTGTCCAGTATTTCTCAAGCACCCCATCCTGTCTGTTGATTTTGGATAATTTGGAAACTGCATGGGAGCCGCTGGATACTCGTGGGGGAGTTGAAGAGTTTTTATCACTGCTTACTGATTCGATACATCTAGCGCTGATAGTGCGTGCAAGCCCATTCCATCCATTCATTTGACTGATACATATTACTGTACCTAGATCACTATGCGCGGAGCAGAGAGACCTGCCAAAGTACGCTGGACTCGCCCATTTTCGAAACCCTTGGGTCCCCTGTCCCAGAATGCCGCTCGGCAGGTCTTTATTGACATAGCGGATGAGTCGCATGACAGTGATGACATTGACGCACTTCTCAACCTGACAGACAATATGCCATTGGCAATAGATCTGCTTGCACATCTAGTGGACTACCAGGGCTGTGATATTATCTTGGCCCGTTGGGAAACTGAGAAGACTTTCCTTCTCTCTGATGGCTATGACAGGAAATCCAGTTTGCATGCATCCATTGCAACATCTCTTTCAAGCCCCCGTCTACAATCATTGCCTGGGGCCCAGGAACTATTAAGCCTTCTCTCCATTCTCCCGGATGGGCTCTCTGATATCGAGCTTCTTCAAAGTGGCCTACCTATACAAAACCTGCTGGGGTGCAAAGCCATCTTACTCCAAACAGCATTGGCATACAACGATAACAATAACCGTTTGAAGTCATTAGGGCCCATTCGTGAGCACATCCGACATTTCAGCCCTCCCTCAGCACCCGTCATTTTCCCTCTTCTCAAGCATTTCCATATACTCTTGGAACTATACGCAGAGTATTCCGGATCTCAGCTCGGTGGGGTTTTTAATGAAATCCATGCAAACTATGGAAACCTCCAACAGGTGCTGCTCCTAGGTTTACATCGGGATAATCCACATCTGGCGGAGACTATCAAATGCACAATCGCTCTCAGCTCGTTTAGCAGAATGACTGGGCATAGTCGAGTTGCATTGTTGGACCATATACGAACAGTTTTTCCTAGGCCCGTGGACCATAGTCTTGAGGTCCAGTTCATCATAGAAGTCTTCTGCACACACATATTCAACCCCATCTCGGCACCAGACCTGCTCATTGACCAGGGTATTGACCACTTCCGCAATGTTCATGATCCAGCCCTTGAGTGTGAGTTGATTAACCTCCTCTGGTATGCATTACTGATGGGCCCCATCAGCGAAATTCTACCGTACAGCGGGGAACCACTATTGTGATGCCCTAAACGAGTTACCCAAGGCCATTCAATTCCTTGAAAAGGCACTCTCATTGGCGGAATCCTGTGGTGACACCAACCAGCAGTGCACAATACTTGATTGTGTGGCTCAGGTTAAATGGCGGAGTGGTGATTATGTTGCTGCTCGGATGAATGCTCGCGAGGCCCAAAGACTCGCAAAACTATCTGCGAATTTATATCAAGAAGCGAAAACGCTATGGACTGAGGCCATCTGTTGCCGGGACCTTGGTGACTACGAGGACAGCATTATATTGTGTCACAGAGCATGGAACCTCCTGAAGCTCTGTGGAATTTCTGGAGGATATTTGCACAACAACATCATGACCAATGAGGCCGGTGTTCATCTTCAGAAAACGGAGTACGCTGCGGCACGCCGTATCCACGAACAAATCCTTCACGGCACTTCTGCGAACCAAGATCCAGATAACTATGCCCTTGCTCTTCTCAGTGTTGCTCAAATCGATGTGATGATTGGTGTTCCTGAAAAAGATGTCCTGGAGAACTTGGACAAATCACGAACAATATTCAGCAATAGTGACTTCCCGGTTGGAGTGACTTGTTGTGAGTCCATTTTGGCAGATCTCTACCTCAGAGATGGAAGGGCTCAGGTTGCGAAGGAAAAATTCCTGCAGTGTTTACATTCATCATGGGGCAAGAGTGCCGAAGTTGTGGCATTCTGCCTCGAGAAGCTGGCGAATATCAGTCGGTGGCCGATCAATGACATTGGTTTCATGTCCATGTGGCCAGCAGTGTATTTGGGCTATGCAAGGAAAACACAGCAGAGATTGACTCTCTACATGGCACTTCAGTTCTTGGGAGATATGTTTCTTCTTCAGGGAGATACATGCACAGCACACAGTCTTTTGACTATTGCTTTGGAAGGATTAACCCAAATGGACATACATCATAATAGAGCTCAGTGTATGTTGCATCTTGGTGATATTGCAGCAGAAAGAGCGGATTCGGTGAATGCCTTGGAGCTCTGGGAGCATGCTCGACCACTCTTTGAGCGGACGTTGCAACTCAATGATATTGCTGCAATTGATGAAAGACTTTTTGCTCAAAACAAGCACTGATGTTGGACTTTCAGTCTCAGCCGGTCAGGCAATGGGAGTTTCTGATTTCCGTCTAGTACAGATGATGCACTGGTTGTATATTGAAGTTCGTTGAAGGTTATGTGGTGTTCGTTGATCCGTATTTAGTGTCTTTATTGTAAGGATCACGCACGTGCTCACAGTCCCGAAATGGCAAGGATGCCATAATCAATGTACGATACTTCCTTTTCCTTTTTAGTTTACGCAGTTACGCAGTTAGGTGCAGTTCGCGCAGTTTCATAGTTACTCAGTATTAGTCAGTACGACTCAACAGGAGTCATGTCTCCGGCCCCGTAAGGTCCCTCAGTTAGTATAAAAGACTCCTTAGAATACCGTCGAGTGGACAATCTGGTTGAAACACGCAGATCTTACCGACTCAACTCTCAGCTTAAGTCTAAACTCTGCTAACTGGATTTTGTGTCTACGACTTTCTGGAAGAGAAACTCCGTAGCCTCACATTTTTTTTGAGTTCATTTTTTTCTCGTGTTTAACACAATCGGACTGATCACCCGATTGAACATATAGCGCGCGAATACACCGGTATATAAACCTACACCATAAACAACATGGTATCTACGTGCAGGAAGACGTACGCTTCGGTTGCGCCTGAAATTCGGACTTCACCGAAGAACCTTTCGGAGGAAGCGGGCGAAGTCGGAGTGTCGTTTTCGAACGATCCCGCAGTCTTCGCAGCGGAGGGCGAGCTTACGCAAGGAAGCGCTCCAGCTGTCGATCAGAACGCTTTGAGCGTTTACTCCCTGCCTCGGATCCGTAGATCAGACTTGGAAGAGTACCTTGAATGGTTCCAGGGTCAGAATAACGGAAAAGAAGAGGATAAGGGTGAAATAAGAGCGGAATCTCCATTAACGGAGGATTCTAGTGAAGGTTGGGGCAATGGCTCACCTTCCAGCTCGAGCCCGGTAACACCGGGCTCTCAATGCCTTAGCTTGTCGTCCAATGTGGACTGGGAAAACCCGGAGGGCGTATTTAAAACCCCTCGGGTGACAGCTAAGAAGATGTATAAGTGGGAAGTGCCGCTTAATACGGAATATAAATTCTTCCCGACCTGGTTCGATCTAAGCATAGACGACGACCAGCTTGGTCCATTCCCTGAAGATTGGAATATCAGGGATAAAAGGGATGAATCGCAAGAAGATGACGAAATTCAAGAAGCGATCCGCAGGTCCATCGAAGATAAGATGGAAGCGGTGAAAGATGCCGACAGAGTACGCAGCATGGCCGTGATAGTCGAAGTGCCCGAGAATATACCTGACAAAGATAAGTCAGGCTCGAGTAAAGGAAAGAACATTGCGGCAGGTGAACGGAGCGCTGGGTTTGCCGAATACCTTCGCAAGATGGAGCAGAAGAATAAAACTGCAGGGCCATCTCGCGAGAAAGACAGTCATAAGCCGAATAAGACGAAGGGAAAGGTAACTCAGCAAAAATCGGCTAAAAATACACCCGAAGCGAGGAAGGACACCGCTAAGGAAATGAAGGGTAATTATATGCGGGCAGAATCGCAAGTACCTGAGGGCGGATGGTCAGAGCAACTACGGAAGGGAGTGGATGCCCACCGAGTCCTTCGGATTCTTCTTCTTCATCTTCTTCGGAGTCATCGAGTGAGAGCTCGTCAGAATCAAGCTCCTCCGAGTCGGATTCGAGCTCGCAAAGCTCATCTGATGAGGACAGTACTGGGAAAAAGAAATCCTACGCCGCTAGAAAGAAAGCCCGTGAGAATAACAAGAAGGGCGAACGGCGACGTAAAGATGCCACGCAAATGAAGAAAGCCATGGCAGGCATTAAGATTAAACCTCCGTTTGTGTGGGATGGGAAACCGAACATCGACGTTTTTGATCACTGGACTTACGAAGTGGACACATGGATTAAATTGACGGCGCTGAAAGACAAGTTGGCGCTGAAATTAATAGTCAATTTCATGGGTGGGACTGCCAGTAAGTTCTTCATGGATCATGTTGCGACAGACCAGAAGAGATGGACAGTGAGAGAAGTCTATAAAGCGCTGTTTGATTACTGTTTCCCCATTGATTTTAAATTGCGATTGAGGAAGCGATTAATGAACGCGTACCAAGGAAAAAACACAGTCCGGGACTTCATACGTGATATCCGATCATGGGCGAAGAGATTCCCCGACATAACTGAGCGGCATTTAATCCAGATATTCTGGGATGGAGTCCAACAGTATATTCGAGTCAAGTGGCTTGATAGAGGCATGAGCCCAGAAGAATCAAGCCTGGAGAAGCTCGTGAAATGGGCAGTGCGATTTGAAAAATCCAAGGAAGCACTGGACAGGGAAGAGCACGACTGGAAACCAAAGCCAGAAGGACGGACATGGGGTCGTTTCCAGAACAGAACCAAAGGGAATGAACCATGGAAACCGGCACAAGAGTCAGAGCAAGGTCAAGGGAAGACCGACTCAGTGCCGAAGAGTGGCTCGAAGCCATCAAACAAATCGACGCCAACAGGGCCAAAGCAATCGGGCCGGCAATCCCGAGAAGGAAAACAGGCCGGGGTTACATCCAAACCGAAGCCCCGTCTCTCAAAGGAGGAAAAAGACCGAATGAGAGCGGAGGATAGATGTTTTAATTGTAAAGAAATAGGACATCAAAGCAGGAACTGCCCGCAAAGGCATGAAGCGAAAGCACCTGCGAAAGTTTCGGTGGGAGCCGCTCGGTATGAGTATTTAAATTCCCTAGGTCTGGATGAGTTGGCAAAAGCGAAGGCGGAAGCATCCGTGAGGTCTGAATCAACACATAATCTGGTTCAAGTACTGATTTGTTTACAGCCGTTGGCAGTACCGAAGGCGCGGTCGAAAAATTTCCAGTTTGGGACATTTTCAAAGAATTCCCCGTAACTCGGTCAGTTCTTCATGGATTTGGATGAGACCATGCTAGATAATTCGGGCTGATTCATACGGAATTGGTGATAGAGATAAACCTGCGAAAATATTTCATATTGGATGATGTAGTACTTTGGGCCACTTTTGATGTAAATGCGGTCTAGCAAGGTCCAGGCATGTTCAAACAATGTGGTGTTTTGCAACAGACAGCCTGTGTAGATTTAAAAACATGTGATAGAGTCAAAACTGCGAATAATTCAGTCTGTGATGTTTGCAGTCAGGTCGGGATAACAGGCAACCTAGCAGGATCTGAAATATTATGGGAATTGAATCAAACACGAGATATTATGTAGTTTTGACTCTATCACATGTTTGAGAATGTTAAAAAGCCTTCCCTAGCTAAAATTCAGACCAGTAGGACCTGAATTGGGCATGCCAGATCAGATTCATCGGCAAAATGCCTCAAAATGCCAGATCATCCAATATGTCATATTTCCACAAGGTCCTTTCTATCACTAATTCCGTATGAGTTAGTCCGAGTTATCTAGCATAGTCTCATCCAAATCCATGAAGAACTGACCGAGTTACGGGGAATTCTTTGAAAATGTCCCAAACTGGAAATTTTTCGACCGCGCCTTCGGTACTGCCAACGGCTGTAAACAGTTCGGAGGCTTGTGGCTACTGGGGCAGTGGTGGGGGTCACTCGGTGGGGGATAAACATTGGTTTGATCCAATCAAAATCTGGTTAAACCGGATTAAGATGTGTTCAACCACGTTTAACAGAACAGTGTTCATGGCGCATGGCGCATGGCAAAAAAGCCTCCATCCGCGAGACTCGAACTCGAGACCCCCGCTCTGTGTGACTTATCTCCGAAGGAGAGCTTAACCACTGAGCCAAACGACCGCAAGGAAATTCCACGTGCGATCAAATACATCAAGAAGCTCCTGCTCGACTTCCTCTCCAGTTCAAGTTGTGGTCGCTGACGGGGCAAATTTTATAAGAACAAGAGCTCATATCAAGAGTATTCATTCATCATATGGTGCTTTCCCAGCTCTCCATTTGTAGGGCACTCCCCATGATGGATCCCATCCAGCAACATGCAATCAAAAGTACTCCATTCGGCGTGATAATGTTCCAGCTGGGGCGGAAACCTCTGTTCAGCTGAATACATTCGGTTCATTTTTAATAGATCCATGATCTGATTAATCGTCTTTTGTGTGTTGAACCAGGGGTTGTGTTGAATTGGTACATACATTTGCTTCTACATTTAAATCATAGTTCAACTTCTTACTTTACTTTTGCGTGTGTGTTGTGGTTTAAGAGCCAATGGTGAGTCATGGTGTGGATCCTTAGAGGTTACAATGAGTTTGGTGGTTTGAATCTGTGTCTTTTATCAGATAACTGAAGGCTGAAGTGGACTTGGACATCTTTTTTCACAAAGAGTATCACCCTTGTTCTCACTGAAAAATCAATTGGACATATCGAACATAGAGACATCATCAGTATAGAAGGGAATTAGCGGATTTTTATGGAGACAATATCTGTATAGAAGAGAAGTTTCTCTGCCTCATGATTCAATAGAGACAATAGAGACATCATCAGTATAGAAGGGAATTAGAGGATTTTTATAGAGACAATATCCGTATAGAAGAGAAGTTTCTCTGCCTCATCATTTGATAGAGGTGTTATGAATCTGCACCATGGTGAGCACGAGCTGTTAGCAGATGCCCATGTTGTAAATAATCTAGAAGAATAAAAGAATAGGAATTTGTAGGAGTTATGTCGAGGTAGATGTGGCTATGGGATGTTTGGACCTCTAGTTATAGCACTAGACAGAGCTACACAGAGCTACCCATACCTCCACAGACCTACACACGGCTAACCATAGCCTAGCCAGACCTATGCAGACATAACCATGGTTTGTCCTACAGCCCTAACCACAGCCCTCTGCTCAGCTGTGTTTCAGGCTCACCTCAGCTGTGGTTAGGACGGCCCAGAACACAGTGAATCCGGCGGATGGACACTGGTTTGATTCAGGTTGTGTGGGTCACAACCAAAATGAACACTGTGGCCAGCTCGGCAGAAGTGAACTGAAGACAGAGTCAGGACCGGGTTCGAAATCGATGGTTTATTAGGCAAAGCCGCAATAGTGGGGCCGGCAATATCGTTCGAGTTTGCAATCATCAATTATTTCGACCCCAGCAGAAATTGCGGGCGGTTCCCCGACACGGCGCCTGCGGCAATCTGCCAGCAGACTTTTTGCAGTAGTAATCCAGAAAAGAATCATCGAACGAAATCTTACCGGTCGAAATCCGGCCCAACTGCAAGTTTGTCCCGAGTCCGGAATTGGAAGCAGCCTGAGATGAATGGGCGTCAGAAACTCGGGGCCGTTCAACGCTAAGTACTGCGGAGTCGGTCCCAACGGATTGGCGTACCGCGAAATCGGCCGAATTTAGAGTGAGGAGGGAGGCCTTGAGGATTCAGGGGGAAGGTGCGACGATATTGGGGTTGACATGACATACTTGAAGGTAACCGGAGTCTGGAGTATGCGGGCAGAATTTCTTTGCTTGAGGATATTGGGATATATTTGGTGTAAAATGCCTGTAGCGCCAGACGATGTATGAAACGATGCCTGTCGGAGAGAGATGCGCGAGCCTCGTTGTCGAGGGCAGGTGTGTCGACGGACAGATACGAGACGGCTGTAGACTGTCAGGATCTGCCAAATGTGGCAGTTGATCGTGTATCAGTGTATTTTTTCTGTCCTAGCACGGAATGCGAGAGTGTGGGTGATATCAGTAGGCGAGAGGCAAGAGGAAGTAGGGAAAGCGAAGATCACAAAAAAACTAAGTGAGACGAAAAGGCGAAGGCTAAAAGACGAAAAGGCTGAAGGTTTTCCTGCTCAGGCGCCAGTCGTAAAGGCATTATATGGTGTGCGTCCGAGGAACAGATCGTGACTCACACCGCAGCGAAGACCAGCCTGAGACGAAATGCCTGACACCTCGGAGCGCGCAGGAAGGGACGGGCGTCTGTGGCCAGCTGAGAGGAACGTGCGCGGCGCTAGTAGCTAGTAGCAGTCATGGCTGGCCTGAAGATAGAGAAGTGCAGATGCTGGGCGATAGCGGCGTTCATCCAAGTCCTAGTCGCGTGTCGGACTCGCGTCCGTTAATTCCAAGTCTAAGAGTAACCCAACCGGCGCAGAGACTTGAATAGAGTTCGAGGATGTGTGTGTTCGCAAACAGCCTCTGACAGTGTGGAAGAAAGGTGGAAGCCTTCGCAAGAACGTGGAAGAAGTTGGGAAGAAGCCTGCAGAAGATCGTAGAAGAACCATTGAAACGACCTTGAAACGACCCCAACTTCCCCAGAATAGAATAATTCGTGCCCTGTGATGCATGTATTCTGTGTTTCGAACCCCAGTCTAAGGCTGCCTGCAGAGAACCGCGTTGAAGCTGCAGGAGAACGGCGTTGAATGGTTAAATTTGAAAGACAGAGGAAAGCCGCAGGTGTGATGTCACTCCCACGTGCCCAATTTCGAATTCGGATCAAGGAAGACTGTACAGTCTGTAGCGAGCCCCATTGGGGCGGTGGATCCTGCCTCTGCCCACTCCAATCGCCCTTACCAGCTCATCTCTCTCAAGACTCTTTGGTTACTCTTTCTACTCTTTGCATTGCATTAGAGTGTATTAGTTTTCGGTTAACACCGACTTTCTGAGGCTCTCATTGGCCGAGAGCTGTGTCAGAGCCTCAGGAAATCTGTATTAACCGAAAACTAATACACTCTATTCAAACTCCATTCAGATTCCACAAAAACAACACACAATTCGTTAACATTTCGGACCCCACTCGGATGCCCCCGCGCAAGTCCCTGCTGCCCTCCCCGTCCACGAGCCCTTCTGCTAGCAGCTACGAGCGGTGCGCCGCTGACGAAGCGCCAGCGCCAGGCCCTGCGCCGGGCGTCGGCGGCAGCATCACCCGTCCCGTCTGTGTCGGCGTCGCCAATACCTACTTCGATCGCCATCTCCCCACCGATTCAGTGTGCGCACCCTGCAGCGTCAGCCCGGCTCCAGCTCCCGCTCCGCCCGCGTCCAACGCAGCAGCACCGAAACGCAGTCTAACCCGCGTGCACACCTGGAGGAAGAGCACGGTACTCCCTCGCCAAGGAAGTACGGCGCTGCCCGCAAGGACGAGGGCCCGGACCCGTGCTCGTCGGCCGATGCTTGAGCTCGAGGAGGAATCGCTTATCGATTTCGACAACGCGACGAATCATGGACCATTGCCGTTAGAGAGCGGGTGGGAGCGGGCAGAGAGAGCAGAGAGGCCTCCCCAGCAGTCGCACCTCCGCCCCGGACGCTGCACGGTGCGCTTTTGTCTATCCAATTCCTTCCATCCTCGTTATCGGCCCCCTTGTCCTAGTCCTGCTGCTTCCTCGCTTTCATTTCCCTCTCCGCACGCGTCCATTCAATTCCATTCTGCCTTTCGTATCCTTCCGTCTTTCAATCCTACTTCTGCCGCGCATCGTTCCCGCCCTTATCCCATCATATCCACCGCAAACACTCGCGCCTATTTGGGCGCTTATTGTCTTTTCCCCGCGCTGATACCTCCTCCACACCATCCTGCTTCCTTTCACTGTATTTCCTGCTCTTCTCGTCCCTCGCCCATCCTTACGTCTCCTACAATCTCCTCCAGCCACATCCCGCGTGCTTTTCCGTCCCGTATATCTTTATCTTCCCACATTTTCTCGGCTATCTCATTGTGCTCGTCCTTCTCCATTTCAAGCACCGACCATCCGGCTTCTCCCTCCGTCTTTCTTCCTCCGTCCCGCTCGCCCGCGCACTTATATCCTCCGCGTCTCCGTGTTTACCTTCTCCTTCCTCTTACTCTTTCCCTTACACCACGCTCTTCGCCGCTCTCGTCCCTCCCTCCTCCCTCTGCCGTCCTTTATTTTACCATCCTCCTATCTCGTACAATATAGACTGAAATCTGGTCCTTCTAGCACCACATCCCGCACCCTCTCGACCACAAGCTCGACGGCATCAGCACCTCCGCGCGCTCGATGCCTTCCCCCGTATATGACGGCTATGTCGCTGTGCACTCGACGAATACCATATCCGACCTCGCTCCATATCTCATTCCACCGCGCGCTCCTGTAACATTGGGTCTCCCATGCGACCGCGCGCTCTATATGTGCTTGGTCTCCCATCCGGCGGCGCGCTCGGTATCCGCCTAATATTGTATCCGGTGGGATGCGGAATACAGATGTGAATGGGTAAAGGAGGAGGAGCGGGTGCAGGAAAGGGAGTGTACGAGACCGGGAGGGGGTGGAGGGCGGTGATGCATGTGGGATGCGCGGGTGATAAAATGGAGCGGAAGAGTGATGTGGATGAAGGAGGTGCGTTTCTTGAGATCATTCGTCTTTTTTTTTCATTCCCTGTGGATTTCATTTCTCATTTCACGGTGTTCCGAGGCGAGACGCGACGCGAGGGAACGGGCTCTAGTCCGGCCAACGAGCAGCTGCGTTGTCCGAATGCGCACAGATGGTCCGTGCACGGTGTTTCAAACGCCCACACCTTATTGCCTTTTTTTTTCTTTCTCTCTTTTTATCATCGCGGTGCGCTCTCTGCATTGCTGTGGCCTTTTTGGTCTGCTGCAATCTACAACGCTGGACAGAGGCGGATTTTCTTTTCGGCGGCAGCCCTTCTTTATGTCACTTTTATGACGTTGGGCGTTTCATTTGCATTTCATGCGCGTCGCCAATGTGTTGACCAGTTCGGAGCTGGCGTGCTGCTGGCACTTCGACGCGAGCGCCTTCATCATTCTTGTCGCTCGTGGGGTCTTCTTCTCCAGGCAGCCTGTTTGTTTCCCTCAGGCGGGCGCTTATCCCTTTTGGATCTTCTGTCCCGCGCCCGCGCTAGGTGCTTGTCGTGCACTAACGATGGCTGGCTTCCCTTCCGTGTCTCTGTCTGTATTCGCTCACTCCCGCTCGGTTCCGGCGTGCGCGCCTCCGTTGGCACTTACTCTTTGCCCACCAGCGCTTATCAGTCCGAGCGATGCTCGTTCTTCTCCTGCTCCTGTCGTGTCTTTTTTCAGAAGGCTGCTCATCTCTTTCAGCGGCGCTTATGCCTGGCGGCGGCTTTAAATTTCTTCGCGGTTCTCTTGCCCTGCTGCCGCGGGTGTTGTCGAACGCCTTTTATATATTTATTCGGCGGGTCTTTATCCCTGGCGATTGTTGGGATGCATGTTGGACGAGTGCACAACCCACTGCACCCGGCGTCCTTCTCGAATACTTAAATACTGGTGTGTTATTTCCATTGAACAATGACCTTTGTCGCATAATATTGTTTGTGAAAGAAAAACCAAAAAGTCTGCTCGGGCCGCCATGCCATGCAGGTAATCGTGAGCTTTCAACTCGGGCTGCAGGAGTATATGCTGGGTTATGATGCCATCCGTAGTTCTCAGAAGTATTTTCAGGCGCCGTTCGGAGCGGGGAATTGAACAACACCGGTTCGTGTTGCGATTAGGGTTTCTTCATTTGCGGCAATGCAGAAAGGGGCCTGATTTGGTCCAGTGCACAGGATAATCCGTGGTTACATGTATTAAGTACGATCTGAACTTCAATGGATCGAAGTTCATTAGACCTGCATTCTAGTGGGCGAATTTCAGGGGGCAACCTGGCACTAAATGGAACGCGTATAACCAACAATAATCACTCACAGCAGTACAAGCAACGGAATACATGGTACAAGAAGCCCAGGTACACATACACAAGATATTGAACCGGAGACCAGCCGATTACTCTGTCGCACTGTCACTGAGCCTGGCTTCGTCCTAGTGTCATTTCCGATTTACCTCGTACAAGTATGGTGAACTCTTGAGCGGGCACATCTCCCAAGACATTGAGAGTGAGCTAAGTAGAGGGAAATCAGCACGCCAACATCTACTGGGCATTGTAGGGTTAGGGTACCGATTACAGGAAGGGCGGGAAAAACAGGCAGGTGTATAGATTCCGCCGATATGGGGTAAATGAGGTAGATATGGAAAAATGCTAGGAAGGAAAGACGATCAGTGGATCGTCTCAAGCAGCTGCGGACATCCCCCTGGCACTGGGGTGCGCAAGAGCGGCGCAGAGAGCGGGATGAGTACCAACACTAAAACGGCCGGTGCGCAATGAGTAGAGGATGTACAGATACGATTTTGTGCTCCAATGATAGCGAAGGATACAGCAAGCTCGCGCCAATATCCCGCGCTCACTGGAGTGCGCAAGAGTGTCGTAAATGCCGGTGGGAGCAAAGCATCAAAAGGTTTGGCACGCAGTGAGTGGAGGGTCTACCGACACGATTTCGGGCTTTAAATATAAGTGGGAGGGGAGCAGAGTTCGCGCTGATATCCCGCTCGTGTTCGAAAGCGTAACCGCGGCGCAAACGGTGGGCGAGGGCGGGACCAAAATACCACCCGAGCGCAATGAGCATACGGCCCACGGACTAAATTTGAGCTTCAGCGGGAAGGGCGGATGAGTCCGAGGGCGCGCTGGCCCCTCCGCCGGTACTAGAGTGCACGGTCGCGGCGCAAAAGGTGGGCGAGGTGTGGGTATCAAAACCGGCGGCGCGTGGTGAGCAGATGGCCGATGGTCGTTATTCAAGGCCCAGACAAAAGGGAAACATAGGACGGAGAGCAAATCAACAGGCCGCCAGTACTGGGGGCCCAGGAGGGGCGGGAACGGCGGGGAGAGGGAGGGCACCAAAAATGCTCGCGCACAGGGGTTTGATCGCGGATAGAGATGCTTTTGTGCTTCAAGGAGACGAAAAGATAGCACCGAGCATGGGCGGACACTCCGCCGACACTGGAGCCAGAAGAAGGGGCAGAAATGACGGGAGAACCGGGGACACTAAAACGACGGGCGCGCAGCGAGATGGCCAATTGACACAGTTTCAAGCGCCAGCGGGAGGGGGACATGGTCCTTAGCATATGTTAACATACCACCTATGCCGAGGCGCGCAGGAGCAGCACAAACGCCGGGAGAGGCGGGATGTCAGAATCGCCGGTGCGGGGTGAGAAGAGAGTATACACTCATATTTTTGAGCTGGGACGAGATTTAAATACGTATCGAAGCTATCACTGGTGTCCCGCCGGTGCTGCAGCCTGCAGGGGCGGCCCAAATGGCAGAGCTGCAGGAATGTATGAAACCGTTATTACGGCCCGCGCAGATGGCCAGAGCACACACGAAGGGTCAAGAGGCATAGAGTATGGATAGGGATGTCCATAAATGAATATGGAGCGGAGGGGAGAGGCGCGGTAGCAGGGACGAGCGCAGGATGCGGGAGGCTTGAAGAGGCCGACTGAACATGCGTAAACAAGCCGCCGTCACCTGAGGAGCACTGCCACCCGGCGGCTACCCTCGGCTACCCTGCCAGCGGGCGCCGCAGAACGCAGATCCAGAACAAACATTGACTGATCCTGGAACCCGATATAGATAAGCCTCTGTGGGGGGGGATATATATACTCTGCGCTGATATATCATGCAGATCTCTGAGCCATAGGTCCTGATACATCATTGCACGTCTCTAATCAGAGACTGGTGATATCTCATCATACCACTATGCACTGATATCACCCAGCCAAGATGTGGTGCCACGTCAGTAGCAGCCTGAATGCAGCTCATCTCTTGTCCCCGAACTACGATGAATGCGCTTCGCACTCACTTCGCCAAATCTCACCGGCATACAAACAAGACCAAGGAGCGCAGTCCTGCTAAATCAGGGGACTCACAACACCGTGGGTGGTGGGAACGGCTTGGAATCAAAAAGAAGGCAAGCGGCACGAATACTGGTCTGCATACCCATGTCTCGCTGAACGGTCAGACACAGCGCAATGTCCCTGACACAGAGTTCAATGGGGTAACAGGAGAGCCAGGCAAATCGGCGCACGCTTCTCCCGTTGTCGATAGCGAAACATCTAACAACCGAAACTCGGTACTCAACGTCGATAATCTCGCTCTCGCAGCCAACATAGTCGAGAAAATCGCCAACGTGGTTGATAAGGTCCCTTTCGTCGCCCCCGTCGTTGCGCTTCTGTCCGAGATCTTGAAAACATGCAAGGTATGCCGAAATATCCTGGCGAGTCGCACCGCTTCAATCTTTGTTTTGCAGGAGATCCAGGACATAAGTGAAAATCGAAACACACTGGACACCCGGCTCGGGAAAATAACTAAGGATCTTGATGAAACGAAATCAAGGCTGAACGCTGTACAGATTACTGGGAGTCTCAACAAAGATGTTGAGGAATATGCTGGGTTGGTTGTTTGTTCGTCATGTCATTGTGCACAAGCCTTACAATCAATCTAGCCTGCTTGCCACGGCATCGGCACTAATTTCTGGCTTTGATGGTCAAAACAAAGCATTCCGGACCATGAACCAGAAGGAATGGGCCAATCGGTTGACTGCTCTCAAGAGTGAACTGGACTCCTTTGCAAGCCGTTTCATTGTAAGCACGCTTCTCTGGATCTCTCCATTGCCATGCTTATTTCTCCGCTAGATCAAGCGTGGTATCGAGACTCAGATTGGCCAGGCCGAAATCCGTAAGGACATGAACGATGTCCAAATCTCAGCGTCAGTAAAATTGTATCGTGCAAATTTCTTAGAAACTGAATTGATCCCAGCCTCGAAAAAAAACTTCGAGAATGGCTGAAATTCCCTCCCGATAGGGCGGAGAAACAACATGCGACGCAAAAACTTCATCACCAAGGCACTGGAAACTGGTTCTTGAATGGGGGCCAGTTCCATGAATGGAAGAAAAATCCTGGATTTTTATGGATTGAAGGACAATGTGAGCCACTTGAATGCCTTCCTGTCAAAAGCTTAATTTGGGGTACTAGCTGGTGCCGGGAAGAGCGTACTAAGGTGACGCCTAGCGCCAACATGATCCACGAGATTCACATCTGACATTCAGCAGCTCCGCAGTAATTTCACAGCTCTTCGACCTTCAGACCACTACCGGGACCTCCGCGGTTGCCTATTTCTACTTCGATTTCAGGAACGAACAGAATCAGCTCGTAGAAATTATGCTTCGCTCCATCATTTTACAGCTTTCCGCACAATCTCCCAACGCTTACACAGTGCTGGACCAACAGTACAATTCATCAAAGGGACAGACTCTCCCAACCTACCAGAATCTTCTAGATATCCTGGACAAGTTGCTTGTGGAGCTCGGCCGTACCTATATCATTCTGGACGCACTTGACGAGTGTAAGGAACATGATCTTCTTGTGGGGCTCATATCGCTGCTTCGAGCTTGGAGTAAAACCTCGTTGCACCTCCTGTTTACTAGTCAAGCCCGCGAACTTTTCACAGCCTCGTTTGCGGGCGTGGAACATGTTTCTCTCGAGCTCGAAACTATGCAGGCAGATATAGCAGCCTTTGTAGCCAACGAGCTCGAGTCCAACCCCAATTTGAAACATTGGGCAAGGCATACCGCAGAGATCGCTAGGAAAGTTGTGGAGAAGAGCAATGGGATGTGAGTCAAGCCATTGCCAATTCTAATTTGACTCTTTTCGTGCTTGCTTACTCTCTAAAATTCCAGGTTTCGCTTGGCTGCCTGTCTTCTTATCGAATTATCCCGGCGTAAATTGGATCGGAACCCGGATTCCATCCTGGCCAATCTGCCAGGTCAACTGTTTGAAATCTACGACCGATTCCTGGAATCAATTGACCCAAACGATTTTGTCTTGGTGGAGGTAGCTCTGCGCTGGCTCGTCTGGTCTGCCCGACCACTTAGCCTCGCCGAGCTCGAGGACGTTCTTGCATTCGACTTTTCAGACCCATACCGACATCTTTTTCAGCCCATCCATCGAGACGACTGTGCAAACAGGATGTGTTCACTATTGACCGGACTGGTTACTGTCGGCAGGTTGACTGATCGTAGCGAAACTCCGGTGGTGAACCTCGCGCATGCCTCCGTCGCAGATTACCTCAAGTCTCCTCATTTTGCAGAGCGGCACAAGTGTGATCTCAGCCAGGGATTCTCGCACACATTCCTTGCCCAAACATGCGTGGGGTATCTCCTCCACTTTGCCGACCACCCTCTCAATGCGAAGACCTTCCCGGATTACCCACTGTCCTTGTATGCTGCAGAGCATTGGAGTTATCACCTGCTGCGCTGCCACGAACGAGTCACACTAGAAAGATCAACAATGTGTCTCTTGGAGGGCGGAAGTGGCCAATACGCCGCTTTGAACCACCTTCACTGTCCTGAATGGCACCACTACTTCGAGTCCTCCCCAAACTGGGGACGCGATGGCCCACCACCGCTTCATCTGTGTTCCGGAATAGGGTACACGGAAGGAGTGTACTTTCTACTCAAAGAAGATGCCCTTGAGGACGACACAGTGGTAGCTGCTTTCCACGCGGCATCCGAATTGGGTAACACAAATATCGTCCGCTTGCTCCTCGAGAAGGGCGCGGATGTCAATGCAGCGGACGCTGAGCATGGGAGCGCATTGCAGGCCGCGGCCCTTGGGGGCCATGCAGAAATTGTCCGTCTCCTGCTCGAGAGGGGTGCAGACGTCAATGTAGCGGGCGGGTACTATGGCTGTGCATTGCAGGCCGCTTCCGCTCGAGATGGTACAGAAACTGTCCGCCTCCTCCTCGAGAATGGTACCGACATCAATGCAGTGGGCGGGTACTATGGCTGCGCGTTGCAGGCCGCATCTGTTGAGGGCCACACAGAAACTGTCCGCCTGCTCCTCGAGAAGGGCGCGAATGTTAATGCAGTGGACTCCGAGCATGGGGGTGCATTGCAAGCCGCATCGAATCAGGGTCATACAGAAATTGTCCGCCTGCTCCTCGAGAAGGGTGCAGATGCCAATGCAGTGAACGCCGAGCATGGGAGCGCGGTGCAGGTTGCATCACATCAGGGTCATACAGACACTGTCCGCCTCCTGCTAGACAAGGGCGCCGACGTTAATGCAGCGGGCGGAGTATTGGGCAGCGCATTGCAGACCGCATCACATCAGGGTCATACAGATATTGTCCGCCTCCTGCTAGAGAAGGGCGCCGACGTCAATGCAGCGGGAGGAGTATTGGGCAGCGCGTTGCAGACCGCATCTGAAGCAGGGAGCCCAGAAATTGTTCAAATTCTTCTCGAGAAGGGCGCAGATGTCAACGTGGGGGGCGGGTACTATGGCAGCGCATTGCAGGCTGCATCCTATAAAGGGAATGCAGAAATCGTTCGAATTCTTCTCGAGAAGGGCGTGGATGTGAATACAGCGGGCGGGCCGTTTGGTAGCGCGTTGCGGGCCGCGTCCAATGAAGGGAGCCCAGAAATTGTTCGAATTCTTCTCGAAAAGGGCGCAGATGTCAACGCAGGGGGCGGGTACTATGACAGCGCGTTGCAGGCCGCATCATATAAAGGGAATTTAGAAATCATTCGAGTTCTTCTCGAGAAGGGCGCGGATGTCAATGCAGCGGGCGGGCGTTTTGGTAACGCATTGCAGGCCGCATCCTATAAAGGGAGCGCAGAAGTTGTGCGATTACTGGTCGAGAGCGGCGCAAATGTCAACGCATCCGGTGGTGAATGTGGGAGTGCTTTACAAGCAGCATGTGGACAAGGCGAGGTAGAAATTGGCCGCATCCTAATTGTCCGCCTCCTGCTCGAAAAGGGCGCAGAGGTCAATGCGACGGGTGGGCTCTATGGGACCGCGTTACAGGCTGCATCCATTTGGGGTCAAACAGAAATCGTGCAGCTCCTGCTTGAGAATGGCGCAGATGTCAACGGGTCGGGTGGCAAGTATGGGAGTCCGTTGCATGTTGCTTCCCAACAAGGCCATACCGCAATCGTGCATCTCCTGTATGGGAATGGTGCCGTTGGTGGGTGAAGACAGGAAACATAATTATTCTGGCTTACTTCATTTCGAACAGATGAAAATCCTGAGGAGGACGAGGAGGAGGAGGAGGATGTGTGAGTGGTAGGTTTTGAAACGGGACAGGGAGTTCATATTTAACACTACTGAGGGAGACGATATTGTCCCACGAGTAGGTGGTGGAACACGAGCCTTTTTTTTTGTGTGGAGATTGCCTTGACTCGTCCAGCCGCAGAGGATCCAGGCTGTTGAAATTCAATAAACCACGTAAGCGAAATCGAACAAGTGGCTAGAGGTTTGGGTACCAACCAATTACATTTGGAACGCAAGGATCGCCATCACAATATGTGAATACTGTTCTTGCACGACAAAGGAAAGGCTTACAGACGTGGATCACAATGGTAATTTGGGGTTGATGAATGTGCACTTGCCGAGGAATTGAAAACAGCTTCGGACTTTGAGCACAGCTTAGCCCACCTGAAAGCCCAGCTGTGCATGTGAAATGTGACAGAGAGTTGAAGAGGGAGATTAATGACGACTACAATGATTATGTCACGAACAGCCTCATCTGGGTCCCGTACGTTGTGATGCACTTCAGGCCACCGTGCTTCGCCAATTTTCGTCCGACCACGGGGACTCCTTCGCACGGCAGATGGAAAGCATTCTCACTCGATTCACGTGCCAAACGCGCCTAGATTAAGCTGATTCTCCATCATTGACCGCTATTACTGATTACTTAGCTAGCTTGTCCAAGTGAACACTCTGAATGTCCCATACAATCAATATCTTTCATTGTTGTGACCCGGAACTAAGGCTTCCTCCTAACCCATACCACCTGAAACCCCATAACCCCAGGTTTTGACGGACAGCTATGGGTTATTATGACTTGGACTGTAGATAGAAGATGACCAGCTGCACGAGTGAGCCACAAGTTAAGGGATCGAAAGTACTCAAGTGTGACAGAGGAGAGGTTCTGCGCTAGAGTTAAACATCGTCGCGAGTCCAGCGTAGGCATTCTGTTGAAGCTCGAGAAAGAGCGAAATACAGAATGAAGTATATGAGTCTTTTGGCTGTAAGTTCGTAGTGAGAGCGCTGGAGTGTGAATTCCCAGTTCTGACAACGTGGGAGAATAGGACCTGTATAGCATGGCTTTGGAGCTGGCAAACACCTTCAGAGCTGTGTTGTGGCGAGAAATGGAAAGCTCAAATGGGCAAGCAGTGGAAGGAAAATTGGTCAGCAGAAGATCCGGTGACCTTGCTGGGGTCTGGTAAAGTTGACGCGGCATGATGCACGACTGACACGGCAACCGGCGTGATGCCTCTCACTGATTCCACATCACTTGTTTGGCCTCAGAAATCATCCACGCAATGTTTAATAGGTTGAATAGACCAGTTGAAGTAAAAAAACCCACATCCAACATGTGGTCAGTACAACCTCAACTCTCACTAATTAGTGCTAATTCGACATGGTTGGCCTTGTCTGCACTATTTTTCATTGCCTCCCACTTACTCAAGTACGAAAAAAATGCGAGTCTGAGTAATTTCCCCTATGAGTACATGAGTCCCCATTAAGAATAGGCTTTTGTTGTGGTAACGAATACAGTTGGTGGCGGATCTACTAGGAGAAGTTGCACAGCGCGACATGGACCTGACATGTGGCGCATCTCACTACAACCGTTGTCCAAGTGCAACATGGTTAGAGTTCGCAGAACTTTTTTCCATTCTCAGTAGTTTATTAGTTTTGAGATCATGGCGGGGCATCTAACCATTTTATGTCAAAAATGGTAAAATGACCAACTTGCACCAGGCATTACAAGCCCGGAGCACCTTCAATCTGGGTGAACCAAAGCATTGATAAGGTTCATTTCTGAGTACTTTCAGGCTGTATACATCATTTCCCCATACGAGATGATTCCATGAAGATGATTTTTTCAAAAACACTCAAAATATTTTATTCCGAGAGAATGAAGGGGGAATGTTATGGATAAATTGTAGTGCGCGTTGCGACAGAGCCCACTAACCGCTTACCAAAAATAGCACTATGTAACAAATAATATGGTGCCTCATTTTGAGAGCTAAGTTCACTCAAGTTCCCAACCATGGACAGTGCTTTAGTACCATATGTATATTCTCTGGATACGATACTCTTACGGTATGGTAGGTGTAAGCACAATAAGGACAAAGTCCGAGTACTTTACCGAGCAGTTGCTGTGACTACGGCCCAATTCTCGCTCGGTCGACACGTCGACCAGCTTGCATTCGGCCTGAGAACCCCGACTGCCTCGGGCTTTTGCAATTTGGCTGAAGAGTGAATCTGCACCATCCTAAGTATTTTCAAATGGGGGTCATTTATTTATCAAGTCTGGATGCTTTCAATGTTCAAGTTTGGGTTTGTCTCTCTTGATAAATACTGTACCGAGAAATGTTTATTGATGCTGGCCTCGTCTCGTACTGGGATCAACTAATCTCCTGTGAATTCAGAGGTCTGGACTGTGGCTTCAATAATAGCTTCAGCCACAGCTGTTATAGCGGCCAAATCGTGCAGTGGGTGGCTACCGAAAACCATTGAATACAAGGCTCCACATTGACAAATTGGGCTTCTTCAAGTTTGATGTAAAATGAATTGAAAATGTGATAGTCGTTGTTGGAACATGACAGAAATAGCCACTCTGCAGGAAGGTTGACCAAAAGAAGTTAACCTGTGGTTCAACTTGGATCAGAACTAGTTTCAAGTTTTCTGGCCGGGACTTGTTCTGCTCTGATGGTCAACCTCTATGGTTCAAAATGCCTGAAAAGGTTGAGGTTATTTCTAGGAAGTTCAACACATGGTGCTGAAATAGTGAAACTTGAACTTAATTATATGGGGGTAAGACTGTCTATTAATTGTGCCAGTTTTGAGCGAAAAAATGCACCACTGCTCAACTTGGGGTGTGGGGCCGCGGCGGTGCTCGGCAGGAACTTTGTACTTATGAGTTTTTCATGTAGTACGTTTGCCATTCTAGATAATCACTTCTTGAGGGCCCCACCAACAAGGCCCGTTGTTTTTGGTGTAAGAGTCCAGCAGGCTTGCCATTCCAACGGCCCTCTCTTCATCCAAGATTATTCGCTCCATGATGGGGTGAGAAGAATGAACAAGGGGAGATGAAGATAGTTACGTTCAGGGGCAAACTATATTAAGTTAGCCATTACAATATTTCAGAATACCCACCGTCACCATGGGCTGTGCCATCCAAGCTGCGTGATTGCCTTCTGGGTATTGCCGCTGCCTCGACCGATCGGGGCGGCTCTTCTTCGGCAGATGTGAACACATGACGAGTTTTGCTCTCTTCTCTTACCCGGTACTGCCATGTACATAGGTAAGTACAGCCGCACATTAAGATAGACGGAATGGATCGCCATGGCCATGAGACATAGTATAGTAGATGATCAGCAGTATTTATATTGGATATTACAGAGTCAAATGTGTACCAGAAAAAAAAATTGCTGAAAGAGAAAGCGATCTAATTGTGGAGATGATCAACTCTGCAGGACGCGAATATGTAAAGGTACACAAGAACAAAAAAATAACAGTCCATGTTGAGTCCTTGAGTCAGCAGGAGTCAGGTCAATAAATTATAATTTCACACTGAACCACAAAGTGGGACATCCGGGCTTTCTTACAGCCGTTGGCAGTACCGAAGGCGTGGTTGAAAAATTTCCAGTTTGGGACATTTTCAAAGAATTCCCCGTAACTCGGTCAGTTCTTCATGGATTTGGATGAGACCATGCTAGATAATTTGGGCTGATTCATACGGAATTAGTGATAGAGAGAAACCTGCGAAAATATTTCATATTGGATGATGTAGTACTTTGGGCCACTTTCGAGGTAAATGCGGTCTAGCAAGGTCCAGGCATGTTCAAACAATGTGATGTTTTGCAACAGACGGCCTATGTAGATTTAGAAACATGTGATAGAGTCAAAACTGCGAATAATTCAGTCTGTGATGTTTGCAGTCAGGTCGGGATAACAGGCAACCTAGCGGGATCTGAAATATTATGGGGATTGAATCAAACACGATATGTTATGTAGTTTGGACTCTATCACATGTTTGAGAATGTTAAAAGTCTTCCCTAGCTAAAATTCATACCAGTAGGACCTGAATTGGGCATGCCAGATCAGATTCATCGGCAAAATGCCTCAAATGCCAGATCATTCAATATGACATATTTCCACAAGATCCTTTCTATCACTAATTCCGTATGAATAAGCGCGAATTATCTAGCATAGTCCCATCCAAATCCATGAAGACTGACCGAGTTACGGGGAATTCTTTGAAAATGTCCCAAACTGGAAATTTTTCAACCGCACCTTCGGTACTGCCAACGGCTGTAATCATGCATGACTTACCACGCGATACGAGGAGTCATAGAGTTGGCTAAAAATAAATAAAAAACAATAACAGATATACGAAGAAGACAATGAATGTGAGTGATAAGGTGAAAGGGGAAATGAAGGATTCAAAAGAAATGCGGATATAGGGAGTCGAACAGACGACCTCCAGATTTCGTTGGGGCGGGGGGGGGTACCGCCACTAATATATCACAAAAATTGTAGCGAAAGTTTTTAATAAGCCTTCAACACAGCCACTATTTTACCAGGCATGAAAAATGGAACAAGGATTGAGAGAGGTTGCAAAATCCTCATATCGGTTTGTTAAATGGACAATCACTTACTTACATAAGCACTTGTAAAAAAAATACACAGGTACCCTCACCCCACCTTTGTGGAAATCCAAATATTCACAAGTCCATGTTTGTCACAAAAAAATACACACGCCGTGGCACATAGTTAAATACACCGGTCCACCTCACTCCTTTTTTCAACTCCACACCTTGTTTGGAGACTCAAAAATAATTCACCACCTTCCCATCGAGACAAAAGAAAACACTACAGACCTGTCAGCCAAAATGCACGACTGGTCATCTGTGTACCCATTCAGCATACCACCTAGAGGGTATACCGATGCTTGGCCACAGGCTCTGTGGGGCATTCACTGTGCTATTGACTAATATATGTGTCCATTGAGGTCCCTATTGAAGCTTTTGCAGCAGTTAGTTAATCTTTGAAAGTATCTCATCTCTGGGACTGGATCTGATGTCCCCACGTTAATCACATCTTTTTTATTTATTATCATAGCATGGCGAACAGGACCAAATTATCATGTCCTGCACTGAAAGTATACTGATTTGAACCCCTTTGCACGGTTTGAATTGACTTAGTCCTAGCATTCAGAGTTGGAATTGAAATCAGATTATATAGAGCAATAGCTCCAGTGTTGAAGGACACTAGTACATGTGATGGAAGAGCAGTCTCAAACAGCTGTATGCTACATATATGTACCGCATTGATGATCGGGTGAACTCTCCATTATGGTCCCTGGAAAACTCCACCTGATGGCCATTGAAGTCCTTCTGGCCTTCCTAGCATCTGTTCTCCAACCTAAGGACTCAAGTAACTTGGTGGCTTTTTTTTTGTGGTCGGTGCTTAGCACCTCGGAATCATTTTATGATATGTTACTATCAGGCGCTGGGAACCTGGCCACCTTATGGGTTTTGACCCGTTCACAACTCCCTCGAGAAGGTTTGTGGCATCTGAAGGTGTTGGACGGTATGCACGCATCCTGAGAACAAGTTGAGCCTATCTTTGGCACATTTGAGGACATTTTGAAGGTGCAGTGAATTTAGTTCGGGCGAAACTCCTGAACAGGCAATTATGGGGAAGCTGGCCACCCACGGAAATCCATTGTTGCCAGCTCATTTAATGCTATTAATGCTGCTTTATGATGTTCAGGGGATCTAAATACAGTATTTTAGTACGGTAGGCGGGATGGTCGAGGTTCATTTTTGGCATTTTGACATTTTGACATCGGCATTTGGTTCCGGTGATTTTTGACTGATGGCATTGATCATCCCTCTATCTGCGCTTCTTCAACCCATCATCGAGGTGCATGGGGGGTGCTTAGAAATACTTTAAAACATCTCAGTAATTCAGCTAACATGCTAATGAACTTCCGCATTCAAATTCATGCAATGGGAATGGGTTGTCATTGTGATTTGGTAACAACTAGCAGTTGCCCGTGCTACGCCACGGTAATCACTGAATTCTGTATAAACACGGTACATATTAAGTTTTGGTTGACAATTGATTTGAATTGAGTTCAAAATTGAAGACCCCACTCGTCATCAACCTTTGGTTGACTCCTCGCGGCCTAGTAGATGATATCATTTTAGAAGATTTCTATCAACCTCTCCTGGGCCTGAATGAAGATCATCCATATGATGTCAACAACCCCCTGGGAATCTGTTGTGTGGTCAAAATTTTCAGAAAGTGCTTAGAGGAGAGCAAATTCAGTGAAATATTGATTGAGAAGTCCTCAATTTATTTTTCTCCCCCCCAGTTCACAGGCAAGACATTCATACATCAAAGGTACAATAGAGCAAATATCTCGAGTCAAGAATGCAATTCAGCATCATATCTCAGTTCCTCCACGTAGGTTGGATCTAGATGAATGTGGGCCTATATGAATCTTGGGGGGAACCAATATATTAACACACAAAGGTCAGGATCTGCCTTCAGATGCCATTCACCCGGTTGCTAAGACTCCTGGCACAAAATTTCTGCACGGGACCGACCACTTTTATTTCCCGGGGCATGTAGCAATGATAATTGAGAGTTCGCGTGCTAATGTGGCACCCATTGAACAGAAGACTGTCGGGGTATCCACTGATATACAATCCTGTGTTCAAATTTCCTTCGGCCTACTAAGCGGCTGATGGATTCATCTGGGTGCTGGGATATTTTCGCAATTCCTTCCGTATGATATAGACAAGGGGATGCATACATATCTCAATGTTTTTTTTTTTTTTTTGAAGACACTGACTTCTCAGATGGCTCAAACCGAGAAGTGACAACCGAGCAGCCTGGTTCAAATTAGACCAATGATCAGCTCTCGTCTTCAAGTGCACGTGCACCGATCTTTACACGGAACGGCTCTGGTCTGAATTGGGATCAGGACTTAGGAGGCAGGTCGTAATTTGCAAAATTCAGCACTCATGATGGGGGCGAAGGAAATTGTGTTCAACGAAGACAACAGAGCTGAGCAACATCTCAACAGTTAAATATAGAAAGCCAGCATAATGGCGGAGAATCTGTGGAGCATTCAACATCTGGGTGGAACTGTGGAGCAGATGGTCTCATGGCCGGTGTTCAGGAAGCCAATACGAGGTCAAAGGTTGTCTTGTCTCGCAGGGACTGGGGCACGCCTTTTCTTATATATATTCATGTTCGTCGCTAATTACACGGATTCGGGTGCAGGACAGTCGGATGGAGCGGGGTGGAGACCAAGAGGCAATCAAGGTGGCCATGCTCCGGGTGATAGTTGTTTGGCTGGCTTTTGACGTCACCATTGGAGCCCCGACAGCCGACTCTTGGTTTCCAGGGCTCTTGGCTCCACTTTGACGTTTGTCTCGAGAAACCCACGTCTTTTCTTATATAGATATATTTAAACAGAAACGATTGTGTATGGTGAATCAAATCAAATATATGTTCTTTTCATTAGCCAAAATACTACATGTGTTGATTTGAATTACTCATCAGATTCTTCGTGCACATCCTCTGCAAATCCATCACGGCTGAGATGGAGATTGTGATAACAGTTTGCACATTCATGCTTCTTGATGAAGGTCTGGATACCTGTTTTCATTTGGTAGATTAACAACTCTGAAAAATCTCAATTGAGAATTCAAGGTTAAAACAGTCAAAAAACTGCTGCCTGATCACATTTCAGCCACTTTGGTCCCAGAAATAATGATGAACAATGTGTCCTTTCGCAATGGCCCAGACCCAGATCTCTCTTCAACATGGAGTAAAGATTCCTTGGTGAGCTTAACTTTGCCATATCTCTCAAAATTTGACACTTGCATTTCATCCAGGGATACTGTTCATTGGGTTATGTTCAATCTTGACCTGGATGGTGCCAAGGCTAGGTTTCCTGGATGCAGACATCAGCCAAAACAATGTGGACACTTGACTGACACCAGAGTTTTCTATGAGCTTCATTTTGACGGCCATGAGAAGCTGAACTTCAAAGCATTACAGATGGGCCCCGTTGGCATTGATATATATGGTGCACGCTGTCATTCCAGCAGCAAAATGGTCAAGTTTTTGGTTGTTCCAAATGGTTGCTGTTCTTCAATGGTAGGACACTATTATCTTGACCTGGTTGAACAATATGGAGGTGCTGTCTCCACTCGTATTTTTTTTCTTGTGCTTACTAGGGATTCAGTTTTTGTTCAAGCCACAGTCGATGGCGGATCCGAACCTGGAGAATTGTATGCAGTGCACGTTGCTTTGCGGTAAGTGAACACTGCCCCATTTTTATTAATCTAACATATAAATGCTACAGTCAGCAGTGTATGCCATATATCACCATCGAGGATCAACCAGCCTTTGTTGCCCTCAAGAGCACTGACAACATTCCTATCGAGTCGTCATGGAACCTTTTCACCAATTATGTTGGTCTTGACATCAAGCAGATCATACTCCACAGGAAAAGCCTCAACTATTTTCATCCAAGTTTTCAACTTCATATATGAGTCAACTCTACAGGACTTCACAATCTAGGTTTAAATTTTAGTTTCAAGTGATCTCTTCAACTGGTTGTGGCCCAAGATCATGCAACTCAGCCTAAATGAGTTCGTTGAATACTGGAACAATCACAGGATTCGGGCTCAGCACAACAAACTCTTACCCTCTGGTTTTTCACCCAACTATATTTGCGATTTTCCAGAGAGCTTTGGTCTGGTTGATTTTTCAGTACCAGCTCCCCAGAATTTTATTGACACCCTGAGACAGAATATTCCGAAGCCTCGTGGGGAATGTTATAGATGGGTCTCAGATGAGTTTGATGTGGGGTCAGAACGAGCCCCAAAACTTGTGGATCCACCAAGAATTGGTGGAGAGACAGGTGAAATGGCCTCTCGGTCTTGAGAAAATGATGTGATCACCCTCCGGCCCGCGATTGCACAAAGCACAGCCTTCGAACAACGCAACATTCCGCCTCAAATTTTGGCATGGAGGGGCGTCAAGGGTCGTACTCCCTCTCCCAAGTCGAAAGTTGTCAGCATTTGGTACTGTTCATACATATATTTGGCAAGTGGCCAGCTTCCTAATAGTCAGATATAGTAAGGATTACCGGTTTGGGCTCAGATCAACTCCATTTTGGGATGGGCCCAACCCAGACCTTCCTCTCCATATTATTTTATTTTCAGGATAGAATGTTGCAGAGGTATGGAAAACACTCACACCAATGGGTGCTCTGAGCCCAAATTCCTCTGCTCGAATAACAGACAAAACAAAAACTGGCGGCGGCGACAAGGCGGCAGCCCGGGCTTGGCACCCCAAATCTGGTAATCCTTAGCACTCCATCAAAAATCTGGACGAAGCAAAAAAAAGGTGTTGTCTCAAGGTTTTCGGAAACAGCTGTAACGTTTCGGTCCAACTCAAGAAACACGCCTGAAGGAACGCAGCCACAATACGGCGCCGACCCTCGAGGGGATTGATCTCGCCGGGCCAGAATAGAGCCTACCGCCTGGAGAAAATCCGCGTGTATGTATCGGCGCGAAATCCAGCACCTGAAATGGATTTAGCCGGAGGATTCAAGAAAGCGCAATAACGGAGTTGACATGCGTCAAGTTAATCAGGAAGGATTTCTGATCTGAGGATACGAAACGGCTGCTGTATGCGGCGTTTCCTGCTGAAGGTTGCCCTGATCTCAACTGCAAGTTCAACCCGAGTCCGGAATCTGGGGAAGCCTCAGAGTAATCCGCCTCAAATTGATCGGCACGCACAGATATATGTATTTACACAGTAGATTCCTGTTATGTATTCCTGCCTGTGGAACGCCGCGTTGTCCATTGAGCCGACGGTATTCGGCAGACCGGACGCCGTCGAGTTCAAGTCCAAGAAAAGGCGCGACGTTGAGCTCAACTCGACGAACGCCGAAAGGGACCTTCCAGGCTGGGAGAAACGCGGAGGACTTGGATTTAGGACCGGGATAGATCTTGATGCCTCCGAGTCTTGGACCATCCTCTCATGACAATGACATCCCAATTTGGGAGCTCTGTCATGAGGGTCTGGGCCTATCCCAAGCATTTAGCCGGACCATTGCGCTCGCCAGACCTGCTCGACCGCATCCGTCCGTCCTCCTGATAGCGGCCATTTTCGACCGCGGCTATAGCCCGTGCCGTCGAGAGAAATCGGGAGCTATTCCACGCTCGCAAGTCCGTGCGCAGTCCTCCCGAGTGCGACCTCGGAAGGCCTAAGAATCTGGATTTAGCGCGGGGGGAGTTGAGGATACTTGATGAGAGCCTGGAATATCAATATATTGTTGAGGAAGACCGGTTCAGAACACCGCTCACTGAAGGGGTACGTATCTGCAAGTTTGTCCCGAGTCGGAATTGGAAGCAGCCTGAGATGAATGGGCGTCAGAAACTCGGAGCCGTTCAACGGCAAGTATATATTGCGGAGTCGGTCCCAACAGATTGACGTACCACGAAATCGGCCGAATTTAGAGCGAAGATTGAGGCCTTGAGGATTGTGGAGGAAGGTGCGACGATATTGGGGTTGACATGACATACTTGAAGGTAACCGGAGTCTGGAATATGCGAGCAGAATTTCTTTGCTCGGGTCGTTGTCTGGGGATATTAGGATATATTTGGTGTAAAATGCGTGTAGCGCCAGACGATGTACGAAACGATGCTTGTCGGAGAGAGGGGCGCGAGCCTCGTTGTCGAGGGCAGACTGTAGACAGATACGAGACGGCTGTAGACTGTCAGGATCTGCCAAATGTGGCAGCTGATCGTGTATCAGTGTATTTTTGAAATTGCTGTCCTGGGACGGATGGGTGTCGGAGTGAGATTGTGGGCGAAGGAGCAACGAAAGCAGTGAAGACCAGAAACATGCTGAATTGGAGGAAAAGGCTAAAGGAATGCTAAGTGAGACGAAGAGGGGAAGGCTGAAGGTTGTCCGGTTAGGACTCCATTCGTAAAGGCAGTGTTGGAGGGGATAGCGCAGCTATGCCGCCAGATTATATGATGTGCGCCCGAGATTATGGTGTGCGTCCCAGGGACAGATCGTGACTCACAGTAACACTGAAGGGAAGACCAGCCTGAGACGAAATGCCTGACACCCCGGAGCGCGCAAGGGACGGGCGTTTAGGGTGAGCTGAGAGGAACGTGCGCGGTGATAGTAGCTATAACAGTAGTAGCTTCCTGACGATCAAGAAATCCATCCCAGGCGCAGACGCTGGGCGATAGCGGCGTTTATCCAAGCGTGTCGTTAATTCCAAGTCTAAGAGTAACCCAGCTGGCGCAGAGACTTGAATAGAGTTCTTGGATGTGTGTGTTCGCGAACAGCCGTTGACAGGGTGGAAAACAGGCGCCGAAGCCTTCGTAAGAACGTGGAAGAAGTTGGGAAGAAGCTTGCAGAAGATCGTAGAAGAACCGCTGAAACGACCCCAACTTCCCCAGAATAGGACAATTCGTACCCCGCGATGCGTGCATTCTGTGCTTCGAGCCCCATGCTGCCTGCAGTGAATCGCGTTGAAGCTGCAGCAGAACGGCGTTGAAGGATAAATTTAAAAGACAGAGAGGAGAGCCGCACGTGTGATGTCACCCCACGTGTTCTAATTTCGAATTCGGATCAAGGAACCCTGTAGCGAGCCCCATTGGGGGCGGTGGATCCTGCCTCTGCCCACTACAATCGCCCTTACCAACTCATCTCTCTCGACTCTGGTTACTCTTCTTTTCTACTCTTTGCATTGCATTCGAACCCCATTTCACAAGAAGAGACACACAATTCATTACATTTCCATTGGACGCTTCTCGTTATTGTTACCCATCTAATCGGCATCTCTTCTCTTTGACTCGGTCTTGCATTGCGCGAGACATATCCATATCCCATATATACCGCGATATCCAACACACCCATTCACGGCGAACGACATTTCCACATCCGCACGACACCAACGACACCAACGACTTGCCACTCTCGGAGGACCCAACCCGGATGCCCCCGCGCAAGTCCCCGCTCCCCTCCCCGTCCACGAGTCCTCCTGCCTCCAATGGCGGTGCGCCGCTGACGAAGCGCCAGCGCCAAGCCCTGCGGCGGGCCTCGGCCGCCGCATCACCCGCCCCGTCCGTGTCGGCGTCGCCAATACCGACTTCGATCCCTTCCTCCCCTCCTTCCTTGCCCTCCCCTCCCATCGCCGTCTCGCCGCCGATCCCTTCGTCCTCCCCCCGCACGGAGGCAGCACCGCCCGCGTCCAAATCCGTCCCTCCGTCTAAACCCGAACCCCCGCCGAAGCACAAAGCCGTCGAGGTGGAGGTGGAGATAGAGGAGCGCGAGCGCGCCTCGCCAAGCAAGTACCCCACGCCGCTGCCCGACGAGGAGGACGAGTACGGCGAGGACACGCTCCCGATCCCGATCCCGATTTCGAGTCAGGGGCGGGTCCCGCTTATCGACGACGGGCCGCTGATTGATGTTGGCGATGGGGACGAGCGGCTTATCGACGATGGAGACGGGCCGCTTATCGACATGGGGGATGGGGACGGGGACGGGGACGCGGAGCCTGATCCTGAGCCACAAGGGCTTATCGACGTCGAGCCTGAGCCACTCGTCGACCGCGCGGCGGCGGAACGGGAGCTGCGACGAGAGCGGGAGGCACAGCGCGAGCGCGAGAGGGAACGGGAGGTGCAGCGCGAGCGCGAGAGGGAACGGGAGGCACAGCGCGAGAGGGAACACGAGCGGGTAGAGCGCGAGAAGGAGGCAAGGCGGGCGGAGGAGCGCGAGCGGGCGAAGAGGGCGGAGGAGCGGGATCGCGCCGCCAAGGCAGAGAGGGAGAAGGAGCGGGAGCGGGAACGCACGCGGGTCGAGCGGGAGGCAAAGCGCGCAGAGAAGGCAAAGCGCGCAGAGCGGGTCGAGCAAGACGCAAAGCGGGTCGAGCAGGAGACACGGCCGCCCCAGCAGCAAGTGCAATCGCACCTCCGTGCACCGGAGGCTCCTCGGTGCGTTTCTGTCTATTGCATTTCTCTTTCGTCCACCTATCGTTCCCCTCCTCACATCCGCTCGTTCACTCATCCACCATATATCCATTCCTTCCATATGCCGTCCTTCTTGCCCACATCCTCCTCCACCCCCTCCCTTCTTTCTTCGCCCCACCGGTTCTTCCTTTCTACATCCTTCCCCCTTCCTTCCGCCCTCTCTTCCTTCTACTTTCCTCTACTTCTTTTCTTTCGCCTTATCGTCTCCTTGCCCTTCCTCCCTCCCTTCCGTTCCCTGCCTGCCCCCCTTGCTATCCTCCCGTTCTTCTTCCTCCTCCTCCTCTGCCTCTCGCGCCCTCCCTCTGTTTCCTTTATCCCGTCTTATCCTCATTCTACATGTCCTCTTCTCTACCATCCTATCATACTATCACTATCTTATCCGTTCTCCCCTCTCCCTCCCCCTTCGCCCCTCCCCTCCCCCCCTCCTCATCTCTTCCATAACGTTAACTAACCCCTCCCCATCTACTACTAGGTCCCCACCCCCGCGCGCCCTCTCCGCCCTCTCCAGCACCCTCCGCGCGCTCGACGCCGTCACGAGCACCGCGAGCGAGATGTACCACGGCTACGCGGGCTTCTCTGCTCCCGCTAATCCTGGTGTGGCCGCCAATGTGAATCCCGGAGCGGGTGCCAACGGGTATTCGATTCCCGGTGCCAACGGCGGATACCCCGGCATCGCAGGAAGCGGCGCAAGCGGGAGTGCGGGAAGGCGGGCGTCGATGCACGTCGGCTCTGCGCCCTACTCCTCTTCTTCCCATTCCTATGCGGCCCCTGCCGACCGCGGCTTGGGCGGGGATAGGAATGTGGGGGATAGAGGAGGAGGAGGGAGGGAAAGAGGAGGGGAGGAGGAAGACGCGATATTGGGGGCGCGGTGGGATGAGGTTCTTTTGCGGAGGTGCGTTGTTTTGTTTGGATTTTTTTGGGGGGGGGGTTTTCTCGATTTCTCCGACCTTTTTGGGTCGCTTTTCGCTTGGGGGTTGGAGCGGGCGGGCGGGCGCGCGGACGCGGATGTCGGTGCGCGTGCGATGCACCCGCGGGTGGATCGTTATCGGTGTGCCAATGGTGGGGTGGGAGGCCGGGTGGTCCGTGCACGATACGAAGGCGGTAGCGTGTTACGCCTTATCTGCTATTGGCGTTCTTTGCTTTCGTGCTGCTGCTGCGTTCTTTTTGCTGCTCCTTGCGCACAGCATGTGCCCTTTCATTTGGATGTAATCGTACTCGCGTCTTTTTTTCGCGGTGAGGGCGCTTGTTTTCCGGCGGGCGCTTATTTATGCCCACCTGGCGCTGCGGACGTTGCCGCGCCTGTGCAGATCTTTTGGAGCGAGCGCGCGGGCGTTACCCGCCCGCAATGCGCTGGTGTCTATGTAGACGCGTGCCGCTGGCATGCCACTGCGCGGTTTACAGTCGTGTCTTCGCCCTCTGCCCGTTCTTTTTTCGTTTCTTTCTCTTCTCCTCTCCTCCCCCCACCCCTCTCTCCCTCACCTCCTCGCTAACCAACTTCCTTTCCTAGCTCCAACAGCACCGGCACCAGCACCCCATCCCAGCCCCGCCGCCTCCTCACGCTCACCTACGCGGCCGGCGTGCAGGTGTGGGACGCGAGCGCGCTGGGGGGCGTCGCGGAGGTGCTCAATCTGCGCGTCCCGTCGTCGCCGCCTTCGTCGCCCCCTTCTTCGACTACGGCGACCCCGGGTGGGGGTGGGGCTTTGGCTTCGGCTTCAACAGCTGACGCCCGCGACGCGCCTTCCACTGGCGACAATAACGACAACGATTCCACGGAGCAAGGGGAGGGGGGGCAGTTGCACGGCCCGATCGTGCGCGCGGGGGTCTTGCCTGTGCTCGACGCGGACCTTGCGGGGAAGGGGAAGGAGGGGGCGGGGCTGGAGATGGGGGTGCTGTGAGTATTGGATTTCTTTCTTTCGTTTTTTATCTTCGCGGCGGAGCGGATTGGGGAGTGGACGTTGGCGCGCGCTTTTTTGCGTCTTCATCTCACCGCGACGAAGCTGGGTGATGCGCGTGCTTTGGGCGTTTTCGGACGCGAGGGGCGCGTCGAGGAGCTGTCCGCGTCGCGCGTGGAGGACATGCATGTCCTCATGCGCGACCTGGATGTCCTCCTCGTCGCGGGGGAGGACGTGCGCCTCCTCAGTGTAGTAGTGTGGAGGAGCACGATGTCCGTGTCTCGGACAAGGAAGACGTGCACATCCCGGAAGGCGCTCGTTGTGGGCGGCTTGTCCTCGTGCTCGTGGAGGATGTACTTGTCGCAGAGGAGGAAGACGAAGACGTGCACATCCCGGGGGAGTGGAGGGTGCATGTTCTCATCACCGAACCGGATGTCTTTGAGGAGGAGGACGTGCATGGCCTCGCGGAGCGCGGGCACGTTGTCTTCTCTTCCCAGTGCCCTTCTGTCGTCTCGTTCTTTCATTATCCCTCCCCGTCGTGACACCTATACTAACGACATTATATCCAGCACCCCGCACGCACTATACGTCTACTCCCTCGCGCACGGTCGCGTCTCCGCTGTGTGGCGCCCCGGGTCGCTCGGGGAGAAGAACGACTTCAGCGGGAAGACCGCGGGCGTTAACGCGAATGGGTACGGGAAGCGGACGGATCGGGAGAGCGACAGGGATAGTGGGAGAGTGGGGACGCCGTGCGCGTTCGAGGCAGCGGGACGGGTGGTCGTTGTGGTGAGGCTTTTCGTTTTGCATTTCATCATCCGACATCGCTAACTCGTACTTTTGTAGACGACACACTCCCCGCCCGCACTTGTCATCCTCGCGCGCCCATCGCTGCGTGTGCTCTACGTCCTGCCCGCAGCCGCGCTCGCGGTGCCCTCTGTATCGCCGTCGCTGTCCCACATGGGCCCCGCGGGCAACAGGGCCTCTTACAGCGGCGCCTCTCCACCTTACAACTCGTCGCCACCGGACACAAACCCCTCTACCTCCCATGGCACTCCTCCGACACCACCCACTCCCACATTCGCGCTCCACGGCCGCCTCCTCGCCTTTCTCGCTCCGCCGCCTTCGACGCCCCCGCCAGACGCTCCCCCGGAGACATGGGGCCGCACTCTTGGCGGCACCATCGGCCGCTTCTTCTCGCGCAGCGCGCCCGCCGCCAGCGCGCTCGCCAACAGCGCCGCAGGGCTTTTCGCCGGCTCCCCAGGATCCCCCGGCGCCGCCGCCCTCGCGTCCGTCTCCAACGCGCTCGCTGCCTCAGCGGGCAACGGCGGCGCCGGCGCCTGGGTGCGCGTCGTCGACCTGCGCGCCGCTGGCGGGCTGCGCGACGTCCACGCGTTCCAGGCGGGCCGCGCGGCGGTCGGCGCGCTCGCGTTCGCGGCGGACGGCACACGGCTGTTCGTCGTGCGGCGCGACGGGCTCGGCGCGGGCGTGTGGGGCATCCGGCCTGCGGTGCGTCCTACGGGAGACGCGCTGCTGCCCGCGCCGGTGCAGATGTACGAGCTGCGGAGGGGGCGGACGGGTGCGGTGGTCGAGGCGGTCGTGTCCGCGCGCGACGGGCGGTTCGTCGCCCTCGCGACGAAGCGGAGGACGGTGCATGTGTTTGCGGTGAATCCTTATGGCGGGCGCGCGGATGTGCGGAGCCATCTTGAGGCGAGGGTGCGGGATGGGGAAGGCGCGGGTGCGGGCGGGGCGGAGGAGCAGAGTCCGACGGAGGTGCATGCGCTCGTGCGCATGCGGCTCCCGCCGCTCCTGCGTGAGGACGCGTCGCCGCCCGCCCCGCTGGCGATTGCGTTCATACCGCCCACTAGCAACCTAGGGACGCCACTGCGCTCGCCCGCGAGCCCTGCGTCGCCGGCGAGAGGAGGCGCGGGCGGTGTGCAAGACGTACTGGTGTTCGACCCCGCGGACGGCGTGCTCAGTCTGCGGCGGGTGACCGTCGCGCTGGAGGTACCGCATGCCGTGGGGCTCCCGATTAGTGTGTCGCTCCCTACGGGGCGGCTTGCGATGGGGACGAGCATGAGCGCGAGCCCGCCCGCGTATGCGGCGTCGTATGCGCGCGGGCATCCTCTGGCCAGCGTCGGTACTGTGATGGGCGCAGCGGAGATGGTTCCTGGAGCGGAGCTGGGCGGGCGGGAGGCGGTGGTGGCGACGTGGAGTCTGCGCAGGCGGCGCGGGTGGGCGGAGATTAGGCGGGCAGAGGTAATGGTGGCGCCAGTCGAGGGCCGCGCTGTCAAGCAAGAGTGAGTCTTGATCTTCCTCCTTCTGCACAATACTAACGCATCCCCAGCTGGCTCGCACAAGCAGAGCTCTCGACCTTTTCCAGCGCCCCGCGCGTTCTCCCGCGCCCAATCTACCTCTCCCACCAATTCGCGTTCTACACCCTTGGCGAGGACTACCACGCGCTCATCCGGCGATACCAGTTCGCCATCGGCGGCGCCAAGATCGACGTCCGCCACGAGGTCGAGGTCAGTGCATTCGCGGTGGGCGGTGCGGGCGGCGAGTCGTTCGTCGAGGGCTTCGCCTCATCCTCCCCCCGCGCGATCCGGCGTCGCAGCCGCGCGTCGTCTTCTTTCGACGAGCCGCTCGCGTCCGCGCTCGCAGGCGCGCACTACGCGCGCCCGCCGCCCGTGCTGCCGATGCTCCCCAACGGCTCGCCCGCGTCGTTCCGCAGTGCGCTTCCTGTGCGTGCGGTCGCGGACGGCGTTGCGGAGGGCCTTGGGCGGCTGCGGCGCGAGATGCGGCACCAGCGCCAGCGGCAGCTCGCGGCGCGCTCGCCGCCCACGCGCGGGGGGAAGGGCGGGGATGACGTGGAGGCTTCTGTGCCGCTCGAGTTTGACGAGGAGGACGAGGACTTTGTGGTTCCGCCTAGCGCGGAGGGGGAGGAGGTTTTCTTGCGGGTGCATGCGGATCGCGAGGACGACGACGCGCTGTCGGCGACGACGTCGCGGAACGGCGGGGACTCTGTCGCGTCTGTGTCGACACCTGCCACGAGCGCGCACCCACTCGAGGACGAGGAGCGGACGGACTTGGACTTGGGCGGCGGGGAGGGGGAGGAAGTGTGGCATGGGTGGGCATCGGAGGACAAGCTGGCAGTGGAGGAGGCGGAGCGGTTCGACGATATATCCGTGGTGGGGTTCTTGGACGAGGAGCACGCGGCGATGAAGGCTGCTGAGGCGGAACGCCGTAGGGGCGTGGCTGCGCGAGGGAGGAAGAGAAGAAACTACTAAATCTAAACCAAATATCAATGTAATTTTACCTGTACACTTGTAGACGGGAGGACGGAGTGGTCGTACTTATTACTACGTGGTGTACTCAGCACCGCGGTGAATAGTAACTATTGGAAGGTGAAAGGCGGAGATTAAGGCGTCAATGGTCCTAGGGCGGAAGATTTTTTTTCGCTACCGATTTTATTCCCGAGTATGCAAAAATAGTCCTCCTGCACGCAGACAGGCGCGTACAGAGACGTTTTCCGGCTGTTTCCAGAAATGCCTTCCAAGCTGACCAAGCTCGCATCAGTGGCAGTGCAATCTATGATAGCCTTTCTTCCACTCTCCAACACGTCAAGTTGTCTCGACGGCATTTCTTCCATCATTTCTTGTGCATTCTCGACGCTTCTACTTCTGGAATCTCAGCTGGCTAACACCAATGGAGTTTGTGTGGGCCACTAGTTTCTCCGCGGTGGCGTTCTTCGTCATGTTTCACGATGCTAACCAAAACCTGTCGCTGCCTGGGATCCGATGTTTCACCAAATAGCGATTGGGATTGGCTAAATTAGTATCTTCTTAGATCGATTTCGTGTAGGTGGCAAATGCAAGGGATCCAGATGCAGTAAAAGATTCACAAGCGACTTCAGCATCTCGTTGACCGGGTTACTGGGGTTTTGACCGGCTTCTGTGTGTGCTATGCTCATGACATAGCCAATTCGCTGTCCCATCCAGCAACTGATGAAACCAGTCTCAGTACAACTTCGGACTGGTTCATTAATTTTTGGAACTGCTCATGCTGCGGATTCGTCATTTCAATTCATCCAATCACTGTTTGTTGGGACATGCCGTCCCTGCATGTCCTTGACTAACGGTCCTTCTTTGCCGCCCTGTGACAGTTTCTAATCTTACTTCAGATTTCAATATTGGTGTCCGCAGGTTGGTTCAGTATTCACCGCAGAGTGTCGCTGGACGACGGTGCGCTATACAAACCGTTTCAACTCCTGTCTTTGTCTCAAGATAGAGATTATATGGCACCCCATAGTCAAATTTTTGTTCGTTCTTTATTTTCAGCCTTATCGCCAAGGATTTTGATTCTCTCACGAGCCGTGATCCTACTTTCAAGATAGTGCATTTAAATGCCTGCTCGAATATAGTGCCTGTTCACGACCACCTGCCCCTCCCACAAAATGCGCATGCATCCCGTCTTCGCGGCCTTCGCCCTCTCGCTCGTATCGCTCGTGGCAGCACAGGTATGTCGTCTTGCGAATGCTCAAAACAAGGACTGAATTCGTTATCCAGTCCCCGAGCTCCGCCATGCCGAGTGCAACCGGTATTGTGACCGGGACCCCCCTCATGTACCCGGGTCCCTCCTTCACAGAGTTCTTCAACGGTACTACTGCAAGGCCGAGCTCGGCGGAGGCGGTCTCGACGGCGATAGCCGTGCCCCAGGCCAACCCCACCCCCAAAGGTTCAATCGTGGGCGCTGCCGTCGGCGGCAGCGTGGCAGCATGCCTCGTCGTCCTGGCCGGCGTGCTCTTCTTGCGCCGCCGTGCGCGTGCGCGCGCCTCCCAGCACACTGCTGAATCGGACTTTAGTCGCCGGTGTGCCGATCTCGAGAGCCAAGTGTTCGTACTGCGCGAGCAGGTGAACCGCTTGGAGGCGCAGCAGGTTAGGTTTGTGGGATTCAGCGGGGGGTTCTCATACACACACGAGAAGGATGCGCAAGCGCTCGAGAAAGGTGCGGATACCAAATCGATGAAGGAGGCGCCGCCGACGTATGGTGACTGATTGATTGATCAATGTCTTGAGCTCTCAGTGAGCTGGCTACACACGTACCGTCGCGTTGAAAAGACATTTTAGCTATGAGACATTTTAGCTACGATTATATTGTTGTATCGATTTGGACCTTTTTCTGAGTTTTTCACGATTCGTGCCGTTCAATCGTTGGCTTCACAAGTGTGGATCGGACTCGAGCGAGTGCGGAACATTTACTTTAAGCAGTAGAATTTTGGCCACCGATGGTGAAAATTGGGCGGGAAGCATGGTGTACTGGTGTATCGAATGCTCTGTACCAATTGTTCAACTCCCCGCACGGTATAACTGGTTTGGGGGATCAAGAAGAGCTGAAGATTGGTTAATTTTGAGGGATTCAACTCGAGAACGACCAATCTTTTGTAGAGTGAGTGCTAGATGGATCTAGGCACGGTTGGGGAGGAAGAAAACTTGAACAAACTTAGGGCTCTATTTATAATTCCCCAGCCAATTATAAACGGTTTTTTATTTTTTGTTTTATAAACAGGCTGTACATAAACACTCACCCAAATAGGCGAGGAAGGGCGGATTTCGGACAAATTTGGGTGATTCTGTGTCCCAGCTCCCGGAAGGCTCGAATCCAGCAGGAAAATTCCTGCTCATTGATTCCGCGCAAGATAAACACTGTAACATGCACAGAGGGCAATATATTCCCAACTTCAGGTACATTGACCTCTGCTTCGGCTGCATTCCGGGTTAACCTAGCAAAATATACATTCGCAGAGGTCAGAAAATGTATGGGAGCGACATAGAAGATCATTCGTTCAAATTTTGGTCAGTCTTTCCGAGCACTGCCGGTTTACAGTATAAACGGGCATTAAAAACAGAGTCCTAAAGAAACTAACTAAACAGAGTAGCAATGTAATTTTCCTGTACACTTGTAGAAGGACCAGGTAGTAACTATTACTCCGTGGTGTCCTCGTCGCGGTGAAGCGGAACTACTATTAGATGGGAAGGATTCAACATGCATTGCTATTTTGGTGCGGAATACGTTTCTCGCTGCCAATTATATTCTACGACAAGTGCAAGATATCCCCCTGAGCAGAGTGGATGATATGTGGACAGGGATGTTTTTCAGGTTGTTTTCAATTCCTTGCGAATTCCTCCCCGAAGCAGACTGACCAAGCTCGCATCAGTGGCAGTGCGGCCTGATAGTAACCCAAACACGTCCTGTCTCGACAACATCTGCTCCATCATTCCTTGTGCATTCGTGCACGGATTCTGCTTCTGGAATCTCAGCTGACCAAGGCTACTGACCGAGTTTGTCTGGGCCGCCAGCCTCCAGCTCCTCGGTGGCGTCATTTCGTCATGTTTCAAGTTCACGATAACCACATGTCTGGCATCGGGATTTTTGACCAAATAGTTATTCGGATTTTGGTTAAAGTGGCATTTTCTTAGGCCGGTTTCGCGTAGGTGTTACAGCTGTTTGCATAATTGATGACAGTCGCCAAATTTGGAATGATAGGATCAATTCTGATCTGTCGGCTTCTGCCGCTCATTTCTCACCCAAATCTAAACGGATTTTCTCGGTTCTGGGCGCGTTCGACGCGTTTTTCGACGCGCTTTCGAATGGTACCAGATTGAATGTGTAATTCAAAAAACCAGGGAAGTGAAATTCAGCCGTATGTATTTCAGATCACCACTTCTTGCGCCCCGTTCTCAGTCAATTCTGGACGAAATTTGCTGATTCTCGGTTCATTTTGAAGAGGATTTTCAGGCAACCACGGCGATCCGAAGGGCTTTTGAAAATTTTGTCTAACCTGCTTTCAAGTCTGTATTCTCGACTTGATTCGATGCCCGAATCACTGGAGGCCCATTTTTGGAGGAAACCATTTTCTCTCACAATGGAAATGTTTGCCTTCAGATCATCGTTTCTGCAAACTTTTTCTCGTTCAGATTGGATAAGATTTGACCAAGATGAGAAGGATTGATGTTTGCATTAGAATGACCTGGCCCTAATTTTGACACGCCCTAATTTTCGCAATCAGCGGGAAAATAGGGTATGGGTTGGAAGCTCTCATTAGCCCCTTTCAAATGCATCTATAACTAAGTGATTCTGCCCAGAAATGGGCAAGATATGAGGCCAGAAAAACGGGAACTCAAAGTGCTCATTTATTTCAAATTTTGATCGACTGTCATCAATTATGCAAACAGTTGTAAATGGCATCCAGACATCATGAAGATTCACAAGGAGTATCGACGAGAAAAGTGGGACTCGCCGTTAGTGGGACTCGGCTAAGGCTCGGCTAATGTCGGCTAGCGTCGCTTAATTCACCGTTAGTGGGACTCGGAGTCAATTGGGCGTCAAGAGTGGGACTCGCTCACAGGGGTCCATCAGTAGATCAATTGGATTTAAGCCCCGTTCCTCGGCCGGCACCACGCAGTGGGCCTCGCGGCGAGCGTAAAGCTCCGTGCAGCGGGCCCAGCGGCGAGCGAAAACGCTCCGCGCAGCGGGCCTAGCGGCGAGCGACAAGGGGGGTCCGCGGGGGTCTCCCCCGCGTAAGATGTTAACCAAAAAAGGCAGATTTCACTGTAAATAAATAAAATAAAGAGTCCCACTCCCACTCTTCTCGTATATACTCATTCACGAGCGACTGCAGCATCTCGTTCACTGGCGTCTCTGTGTGAGTGCTTATGCTCACGACATGAACAAGTCGCCCGTGCCATGTAAGTGATGGAACCAGTCACAAGTACTGCGGAACATAGTGGATCAGTGATCCAAGTTAACTTTTGGAACCACTCATACTGCGGATTCGTCATTTCAATCATTGTTCGCTTCCCGACCGGTCCTTCTTTGCCGCCCTGTGACAGTTTCTAATCTTGCTTCAGGTTTTCAGTGTTGGTATCCGCAGGTTGGTTCAGTATTCCCCCGCACAGTGTGGCTGGACGACAGTGCACAACACCAGCCGTTTCCACTCATTTCGTTGCTTCAAAATGAAGATTATATGGCGCCCCATGTTTGAAGTTTTGTTCGCTCTTATTTTTAGCCTTATGGCCTTGCTTATCCCAAGGGATTTTGATTCTCCCACGAGCCGTGATCCTACTTTCAGGAAAGTGCATTTAAACGCCTGCTCGAATATGGTTCCTGCCCACGAGTGTCTGCCCTCACGCATCTCCCACAAAATGCGCATGCATCCCGTCTTCGTGGCGTTTGCTCTCTCGATGGTATCGCTCGTTGCAGCACAGGTATGTCGTCCTGCGAATGCTCAAAACAAGTACTGAATTCGTTATCCAGTCCCCGAACTTTACAAGCCCGAGTGCGGCCGGGACCCCCGATATGACGTCCTGGACTGAGTTCTTCCCAGGTACAGGCCCGAGCGCGACCGCGACGGAGATAGTCATGGTCCAAGCCAACTCCACCTCCAAAGGCTCGCTCGTGGGCGCTGCCGTCGGTGGCACCATTGCAGCCTGCCTCGTCGTCCTTGCCTGCGCGTTCTTCTTTTTGCGCCGCCGTGTCCGCGGGCGTGCGTCCCAGCGCACCACTGAAACGGACGTTAGTCGCCGGTGTGCCGACCTCGAGAGCCAGGTTTTCGTACTGCGCGAGCAGGTGAACCGCTTGGAGGCGCAGCAGGTTAGGTTTGCTGGAGTCAGCGAGGTTACGTATACGCACGAGAAGGATGTGGGAGCGCTCGAGAAGGGTGCTGAGACGAAGTTGATGAAAGAGGCGCCGCCGACGTATGGTGACTGATTGATTGATCAATGTCTTGAGCTCTCAGCTAGCTGGCTACACACGTACCGTCACGTTGAAAAGACATTTTAGCTACGATTGTGTTGTTGTATCGATTTGATTATTTTTCCGACTCTTTCACGATTCGTTGCGTTCAATCACTGGCTTCACTGAAGTGTGGATCAGACTCGAGCGAGTGGGAGATCCTTTGTTTTAAACAGTAAAATATGTGTCACTGATGCTACAAATCAGTGTATCGAATGCTCTGTTGTGTGCGTGAATCAAGTGTTCGATTCCTCCGCCGTAGACCTATTGAGTTAATTTTTGGGGGGATAAAGAAGGGCTGAAGTTTAGTTGATTTTGGAGGGTTCAAATCGAGAACGACCGATCTTTTGAATGTGCAGAGTGAGTGCTAGCTGGATCTACGTGAGCTTGCGAATGGCTAGAGTAAGCGTAATACGGGGAAAGAGAACAACGAGATTCTGGGACTAGGACATACCGACTGATGTAAGTTTCGGTGCGTGACGAAAAAAGTTTCGGCTCGCCGAGCCCACTCGTTTCTCCTACCTCGTTTGATTCTTCCTCAATCGGGGACATTTTTTTGGTCACCACCCACCTCTTCCCTTACTTATTTACGGGCTCTTCCGAGTCGCTTACGCTACTAGGAGATAAATATTTTACTCGGCGCGCGATTTGCCACGATAATATTAGTCTCATACACCAAGAAGTCCGGCACTCGATCCAGAAGGGTTGACGTGATGTTTGTCTCTGCTAGGACTCACGTGACGGCGCTGATGTGTTGATTCCTAAACCGCCATGTGCACCTTCGCCCTAGTGGGCTCGCCACTCCCGCACCTGCTCAGTACCTACATCTCGGGCTTTCCTTCGCCATCATATAACTGGCCTACCGTGCATCTGATTCACTACGAGACCTGATGGCTCATACTTTCCAGACTACAGTGCGAGAGTTGCTCGTGTGCGCAGTAGGCGCATAATATCAACGTTCATTCCGATACCCCTCCAATCCAGAGACGTCCTGGATATATCGCAGAAGAAAGGTTTTTTAGTCTACTTTGCAAGTTCTGGCGCCCCAAGCGACTCGCATTCATTCGTTCGTGGATTCCTGTAATTTCGCGCCTCGGACTCAGGATGAATGCTGGACTTCTGTCAGACAAATTCGGGCTTGAAAACTGCTACCTGGACCGCGCACGTCACACCCTCAACCTTCTGCTCGGAACATCTTAAACTCGGATGTCAATCCTTTTATGGATGCATTCATTTCAGGCTCTTACTATTGGAAGCAGTGTTTAGTTACCTTTATCGCTTCCAGTAGATTAATACTTGGCATCGCCACAGCTCCTCATCGAGGCCTCATCCCCACCCATAAAAACCCCGCGGTCTAATCAATCCTGGGTCCTCGGATACGTTCAGACGAAACATAGCTGCTGCTAATAACACCAGGCACGTTCCCCTCAACTCCAATGGCGGTATCGTGGTCCTGTTCTGCAGCCTCAGTCGTGTCTGGTCCTCGCTTCCTCTCCGTTTAACCAGTCCACTTGCTCCTGTCCCTCGCTCTACATCTCGATCTCCCTTTCTCTGGGACCTGCGTCGCGATCTCCTCAGGAAAGATCCGTCTCGTGTTTCCTCGCACAAGGGAAGCAGCCCTGAGGTCAGATTCCAAACAGACGTTATCTGGCTTCAAAATTTATTTACTGATTCTGAAATCTGCTCAGCTTCATCTCACAAATGCTCCTTCAACCTCGAAGCGAATTGGAACCCCGAATATTAATCGGGCCTGTGTTCGCGTCTCATCCAGAACGCGCAGTAAGATTCTCTCCGAAACTCACTGGATTCTGCGCGTTTCTCTTCACCGTGTTTCTTGTTCCTTTTGTTCGAAACCTGGATTAACTGTGCTGCTTCAGTCTTCAAGTGGAACTCAAATGTCGTCCAGTCTGCTAAACAAACTTCTTCAGTTCAACCAGACTCGAAGCGACATTTCGGCACCCGCAACTAGCAACAGGACGCCGGTGCCCGGCCTTTTATCCTTGCGGGCAGCAACGGGCTGCGAATTTCTTGTTGGAGTAACAAGTTTTTGATGTTCTGGAACGGGGATACGCGCGCGGTTGATCTAACTCCATTCCCGTATCTCGATCGCTAATTGATTTGACTTTCCCAGGTAAGCGTCCGTCGTTCCCGGCACTGTCAACTCTGACATGCGTTGACAGGATTGGTGCTGTCAAGATGCTGTCGTCGGTAAAGCCGCACTGCCCTCAACGGATTTTCATTAATGTATCACTGAGCGGCCACGATACCCTTTCTTACTTTCAGCTCCGGCATGCAGATCAACGGCGGGATCTTCTACGACATCGGCGGTAACTTTAATATTCTTCGAAACGACAATGCAATGGATAGGGGAGTAGACGGCGCAGTGCTCGAGCTCAGATCGAATGAGCCGGCCGCGGATCTTGTGGGGCTAGAGAGGACTGATCGGCGCGGAGGGGATACGAGGATAGTGCCGTATAGTGCGTGTCAAGCCGATTTTCACCAGTCTGATATGTTTGAAGATCTACATCGGCCACAGGGGCCTAGCCCATTAGTAGAGCCCTGAACAATGGCCGTTCTCATATTTGTCTTCCCAGCCGCCATCGGAATCGTTTCCACCTCTACTTTTCGATCCCCTCAGCATACAAGGCGGGCCTGCTTTTAGCTCTCAGTACCCCTTTGTTCCACTCGATTCCGAGTCCATATTGAGCGTGCTCTGGAGCCCGAGTAATTCTTATGTGCTCTCTGAGTGACCAGGATTTTTGATGACGCCCTCTTCATCCACGTCAAACCACATCCCCCTGTTGCATTTGGATAGGCCAATTAAACCTTCAATCGACGAGTTTTCGTTCCTAGCATGTCCGGCGATACAGATGCACGTACATAATTTTACATGTTGTTCGCAGGCAGCGCGCCCACGAATATCCTTGGGAGACGCTGTCCAGCGTTCCCACCGAAAGTAACAGTTGGCGCGAACCTCCTGTTGACTCAAAGTCGCAGGGGTGAGTAGCACCGTCTAGCCATGGAATCGCTCTGAAGACGCGCCCAAAACGACTATCCACGGCGGAACTTTCATTGGCAGGAATGTGAATCACATTCAACGTTATGGCGAGATGGGTGAGTGTTCAAAAGTCCTCTAATTGTAGCCCTTATATTAAATGCCACGCAAGGTCTCATCATTCGACGATATCCATTAATATCTACAGGATGAATTCAGTCGGATTCATCGGGAACACCACGAAACCATGGCCATGGCTCCCGCCTTGGCCCTCGACCTCGGTTCTTGAACATCTAGTCAAAAAATGATCTGGATATTTCATCTACACATCCACCATCATCAAATTCGTCGACAACAAAGATTGCCTCCAACGAAGCGCCTCGACACCCTTATGGGCATTGCTCCATCACAATACCCCGAGGACGAGTCACCTTTTGCAGCTCCCGATCAGCCGTACATTCAAATTCTGTCTCAGACTCCTCAGACGGCCAGACCTCGGCTTCTCACAATTCTGGCAGTTATTTTCTCGGACATGAATCGAGAGATCCAGAAAATGTAACAACTTCTTGAACTGGAATCAGGAGATGTTCGGTTGGCTCTCCGTGGGCTGCATTCCCTTTTAAATGTTCCTTCCCTAGCCCTCAACATTGTCGTCTCAGTTCATCACCGCACACCATGCCTCATTCCGTGACTTCCTTGGCGATCAAACTCGTGCAGGTGCCTTCCATGTGGGCAGTGTTCAGAACCGCACAAATGGGGCCCATCATGTCCTCAAGGCGTTGACGTACACTCACAGCGATATAACACTGAACTGCATTGGCCACGTTGCATGGTAAATTCAGAAAGTTGCCAATGCAAAATTTGATGATTTTCTTTTCCAGGAGGATCACGCTTTGGGCCTCTACCTGGAAATACGTGACCTCAGTCTTTCCTTCTCCCGACCTTGTGGACCTCTTTCAATCCTTGAACCCAGATTTTATATTTTCTCCCCAGGGTATTTCCACTGCTAATCTTCTCCAAGCTGTGAATGGAATATTGGATTGGCTCAAGGCATGTTGCTACAACTTGATTTGATGAAGAATTTAATGCGGCCACAGGAAGCAACCTCAGTACTGTACTATTTCGACCGTAGGTTCACACCATGTCACCCGTCACCTCACATGTTCACTGGGTTAGATGTTCATTCCTCGGCAATCACATCAAAATTGCCATAAATGGTAATCCGGCAAGTGTCGGAGGAGAAATTTTTGCATTTTTACGCCTATCTGGGCCACAAAAGTTTGCCGTCACCGCCACTGGTAACAAATAGGTTCAGTTCACGACCCTCCGTCACCCGTCACCTGAACCTACGGTCGAAATAGTACAGTACTCCATGATTTGATTCAACGCTGGGAGGACTATTGCTTCATGCTTGTTGCGGTGCTTGGTCTCATCCTAAGGGAGGAACTGAACTCCAAAGGCCAAGCCAAATTCAATTCGACAGTGACGGGGTTGTCGAATATGTGGTTGTTTGTCACGCATCACAGGGTGGGCTGTCTCGACATCACAAATTCTCAAAAAGTGTCTTTCAGCAGCGAGAAGCCACAAATCAATCTCTTTTGCATCTCCTGCATCGAAACTGGCCATATCTTCTGTATTTTGTCAAATTTTAGCTTGATATCATTCTAAACACAATAAAATCTCGCAAAATCGCTGGGAGAACCATCCCGGAGTAATTAATTTAAACCAGCATCTACTTGGCTTTCCTGGTTTCCGCAGAAGAACACAAACGACTCTACGATGTCCCTGCATCGTTTTGGGACGGTGTCAAATTTTTAGGGATTATCACGGTCCAACCTGGCCGCTGTCAAAGTGCCGAACATGTTCCGGATGTCACGCGTCATCCCCCTGTCGAATAAAAAAATACAGTAAGTACTCGTAATGAATTTATATAGCCTGTGATACTGATGGATCTCCCGCGTCTTCTCCCGCTGCGACATTGTCGGAAAATGCCAACTTACCTGATCACGCCCTGACAGACCTATCAGGGCATGTCAGCCTTAGGTCTGCGGGGTATCAGGCAGCCTGTGTCAGAACTGGCCAGATATCAACTTCAAATTACTATGATGAGTCTGAGACATGAATCTTGCTGCATCGTAGACCAGTTATTAGATACAGTTGAACGACTCAAAAATAAGATTAAAAGGATCTTCGTAGTTTTTACACTTGCACCGTTCTATTACTTGACTACGTACCTATGTTAATCTAACACTTATAATGCGCTCTAATATTTGAACCATTACAAATTACCTCTCCAAAGAGGCCAAGAGTTTTTACATTTTGAGGCAGATAACCCTGATCAGTGTCTCTTTCTATGAGGCGCATCAGCCTCGGTCAGCCCGATCAGTGACTTCTAATCAATTTCTGAACCTGATCAACTCCCGAGTACCTGACGGCCTGACAGGCTCTGATATTTTTTGACATTCCTATGTCAAGTAAAATGGGATTTTCCGATAATCCCGTGGCACCTGTCCCGCAAGTGCCTGGTAACTGCCTTCAAAATGGGTTAACGGCTACCTGCCGAGTCGGCTTTTACGCGCTGTCTAATCCAATAGTTTATAAGCGATGCCACACTGGTCCTCAGTTCAAGCAATACCGTCCTCATGGCCAAAATTTTGCTGCTCCTCGCTTTTATACTTGTCCCCTTCCTCCAACGTCGAACAATTTCTACGTTCGGGGTTGAGGAATCATCGGCAGGTCGTAAAGAGCGCATTCTCTTGCTGACGGCGCATCCAGATGATGAGACGTTCTTCTTCAGTCCAACTTTGACTGCTCTCAGTCGTACACCCATCCCATTCTCACCTATGCATCAAGCTGGAGGACTCGGAGATCTATTTATTCTCTGTTTGTCCACGGGGAATGCGAAAGGTCTTGGGAATTTAAGGAAGGAAGAATTTGGGCAAGCCTTGGAAGTCTTTGGTGTAAGGGAGGAGAGAAGGTTCATCCTGGATCATCCGTGCGCTTCTTGATTAATATTATAATTATGGGCCGGCATTATCTTACCGTATTTTAGGTACTTGCAGGATAACAAAACTGGTGCTTGGGACCCGGCTGTCATAGCCAATGAAATACATTCATTGGTCGGTGACCATGGTATAACAACAGTTTGTGGTCTCCTTGGTCATTCTGATGTCACCATTTTGAACTTGAATTACAGATACTCACATTTGACTCCGAGGGAATCACTGGCCACCCAAACCATCGGTCCACTTTGGCCGGAGCACTCCATCTTGTCTTCAGTACTTTGACATCATCAACAGTCCGTCCCCGTCTCTTCACTCTCTACTCCCGCCCTTCAACAAAGCACCTTGGTCCTGTGGCCGCATTAATCTCTCAACCCCATATGCTCTTTCCGGGCCCTGTCTTCGTAGCCTCAGTGGCAGACTACGTCACAGCACTCCGAGCAATGAGCAAGCATCCGAGCCAGCTCCGCTTGTTCAGTTTTTTGAAAGGCCTATTTTCCCGGTATTTGTGGGTAAATGAGTGGGTCGAAGTCGTTGTGTAGAGTCAAATTATTCCTGGACTCAATATGTCCGTCATGCTGTACGTTACCCTCTTTTATTATTCTCCCAAACAAGACTGGTGTGTGGTCTTATTACTACATATTTCAAATTGGGCAGGTCGAGGTCCCCGCGGTGTAATTCGAATATTCGAAAATCTACCCAAAAATTATATACCAGATGGAAGAAGAATGGGTGCGGAATCAGACGAAGGTCCTCGAGCACGGAAAAAATCGCGGTGTACACATCTCGATTAGCGGCATGAGATACGATTTAATCCACATTTGGGTGAAAAACTTACGGTGCGGAGGCTAATTTAGCTCCCGGGGGAGTTCCGTAGTTGTGAGGGAGGTGTTAAAGGCACAGCTTTCAAGATAGTCTGAACCTTGAATAAAGATTAGCTGTAGAAAGCTGTAGATCGAGAGTTCTCACCATGATTCCGCATCATGTACAGCTAATGCTGAAAAAGATGGATCTGTTTCTTTTTAGAAAGAGTTGGATGCTAACTGAGCACTGAGCATCCGCCGCTGGGCATCAAGGACTCTATCGAAAACAATGAAATCCGCGCAGTCAGCACTGTAACCGCATCATCCTCAACGCAGAAACATCGAAGAATGCTTCCGTCCCTCACCTTCTACATCAGAGAACTATTCCAATCAAACTGAATGCACGTACAGGGACAAAGTTATCAGAGAAACGTGGTGCGGACCACTCCAGTATAAAAATTGCCTGGAACGAGAGGATGAGCGCGCGCCGAGACCAATAAATGATACGAAGGCCCGGTAGGAGATAAGCGCCCGTCAAAATAAACAAGCGTGCGCAACGCGGGGCTACTCAAGGGTTGAACAAGAACGACGAGGGCGCGGACAAAGAGGCGGAAGGGCCGCAGTAGCACGGAACGCCGTGGAGCTGTGTCCATGGCCGCACAACACGACACAATGACAGGAAGAAAGACGCAGGGAACGGCAGTGATCGAGCAGGTGCCATTCCCAAGTCCCACCGACGATGAACGCCGGGGAGACGGAATGCATGCCCCCCGCGAGCAGTTTGTCCACAAACAATAGATCTGCAGCAGATACAGGAGGACACACGCATCATACATCGCACGAGCAGTTCATGGACAAATCCATAAACCACGCGATGTATCCTTTGATTCTGAAAGGCACAGCAATGGAACGGCACCGTACGAGTTTAGGCGCGGTGGATAAGCGCCGACCGACGAAGGCGACAGATATAGAGTGGGGAAGGGATGAACGGCAGAAAGAAGAGAGGCAGAGGATAGCGTGCCAAGAAAAATGAGTGCGTCCTGAAAAAGGACTCGCGCGAGACCGCAGGGCATAAAGCGTAGCCGCAGGAGAACCGACGAAAGGTCCAAACATGCCATCATCGTGTACGGGCCACCCGGGCGCCCGCCTGCCATCGGCACGGCGACGCTGCGCAGGCGAAGGAACGCAGGTGTGCATGCCTCCAAACCCGCCAAGATGGAAAGAGCGGCAGAGACGAGAGTGAAACGTACCTGCCCCATCCTATGGCCAACGACGATTTCATTCCACCGCGCGTCCTCGTCTTCCTCTAAGCCCCGTCCCCGCCCCCCCCTCCTCCGTGTCCGGATGGGAATGAAGACGGCGTACGACACGGCCGCTCGACGGCGTAAGACAGGGCCACCACCGGCGTACGAAGTTGCGGATCCAACGTGCATCGAGGCTCTCCTCCGGTCTCCCATGCCAGCACCCACCCACGTATGAATACCCGTGGCCGGCGAGTGCGTGCTTCGATCATGAGGTATCGAGCTCGGCGTCGGACGGTATGCCGTGCTCGCTGTCGGAAGTCGGGTAACGAGCGCGCCGGCGGATGGGATATCGTGCGCATGGATGAGATAATATCGCGCGCATGGATGAGATACCCATGCGTTATCGAGCTCGCGGAGCAGGCAGGGCGTGCTCGAGAGGGCGGAGGCTGGAGAGGGCACGGAGCTGGAATGGTGTCAAGCATACGGTGCTAGAACGGCGTCGAGCACGCGGAGCCGGAACAGCGTCGAGCACACGCAAAGTGGCAGAGGCGAGCGCCTGGAGCGCGTGGTGCCACTGTGGTCAAGACTGAGCAGACCTGCTACCGATGTCGAGCGAGCGCAGTGCGTGCGTGATCCAGAGGGCGTCGAGAGTTGTGACTGTACTCGAGTCAAGATGACTAGGGCGCGGGATGGGGGGTCTGCATGCAATTAGTAAGCGGTTAAGGTCAAGATGAGAGAAGGAGGGACAGGAGGGAGATCAAAGCGACGCAGGAGGAAGAGGAGAGGGATGTAAAAAGGGATAGGGGAATAAGAGGTATGAAGAATGGTCCGGAAAAGGAGATTAATGCGGAAGGACGCGCAGAAAACGGAGGGGCTGAATGTAACAAGCGAGGAACGAGCTGGTATTGGTACAGCGTCTGTCTAGAGAGACTAGGCTGAACGAGCAGCGCTAAGCGCTAGAAGCGGCCAAATAAGGGCCGAGGAGGCAGGGATGTGGTGGAGGAAGATAGGACGGGAGGATACACAGGATGAGCGCAGTAACACACCGTGAAGTCTCCAGCGCGCGGAGGTACAGCTGGGGCGGCCTTTTGGCTCTAGCGCCCATTTCCTTCCCTCCTCGCGCGTATCCAACCCTCCTTCCTGGGACATGCGGGATCGACATGTGGTTCACAAGTGTCGCTGTTCTTGTTTGTAATGTCAGGCATTGAGAGATGCGAATGTTATTGGAATGTTATTGGAATGTTACAGAGTGCCCGACGCCCGTTAGAGGCAAGCGGTCTTCCGAGGGCCCACGTGACATGTGGGAGGATGAATAATCACGTCACCTCAGCGGCCCGGGCAGCGGCTCAGCCTCTCCTCTCCTGCAACGACGACGTTTCTTCTGCGGGGTTTGAGGCCTATGCTCGACAAGATGAACCCTTGCGTTATATCACAAGACCTAGCTTTTACAGCACTCGTGAACGCCCGCTAGGATCCTCACCTTGTTTTGCTGAGGGAGCCGTCGGCTTGCCATTTGGACGGCTACTTCTACTGCCGCCGAACACTTTTTTCATCCTTCCCTTCAGCGCTTCGTTGCTAAATCATAAACACTTGCTCGACCTCGAAGTTCAATTTTAATTTCACCGACACGGTTTTCAAGCCTCTGGGAATGCAACTCGCTTGGTGCCCTGCTATTTCCCCCCTCATCTCCGAAGCTGCCTCCTCATTACCGCTAGTCCTCTGCAGGGTTCCAGGGCCTATAAACTGTTCTCAGTCCCCAATTCGATGCAGTGTGATATTCACTTCCTTCGTTGACGGTCGACGATTTTTCTCGAAGAAGACAAGCCAAAGACAAGCAGGCACGCAGAGCTGAGCGCTAACATCGATATCTCCTCGGACGCGGATCATGTCGTCAATTAAACGTGCGATACTCTGATCTCATGCCAACTCCGAATCCGGACGAACTTTCCTGTATGGCCCGTTCTTCCCTGTACGCTTCGAAGCCTGAAAATCTCAGTCGTCTGGATCGCAGCGCTGCTTCGTCCAATCAAATCACACGTTTGAACCACTAGCACATTGACTTCATTAAATTTCATCCCGGAAGTAAACATCCAGTTATGTTAATACACACATCGGCCAGCGTTGTCACGCATCCTGAATTTTGTCGGTGTTGGAATTCATATGTCCTCTTCTCGCCGAAGCAAGCACCAACTTTACGACTGGAATTCGACAGGTCAAATATGGTCTTGGCACTTTCTTCTTGGATTCTGAATTTGGTGCCGTTATACAGGCCCTGTGTTTTGAAGTAATATCCGGACTGCATCGACTCACAAACGACTTCTTTCACCGTCCAAGCCCGCAGACTCGCGTTTACTTAAAAAGTGTGTTTGGTGTTCCTGTTGGTTGAGTTGAACTTCAACGTTGTCAGGCCTGCTGAATTTTGTGTTCGTTTTTGATGTGATGCCAGCAAAATATGTGTGGTGTGCGAGTAGCACTCCCGGGTCACACACGGCACATAGTCAGGAGTTCATCATCTGAACTACCGACTTGTTATGGCCGCGTCCGCTTTGCTCAGTAATTTACCCGGTGTTATTTACATTCGATTGGATAATACCTCCGTACAGTACGCGGCGGAACACGAAAATATTGCTGCACTGAATCTGTGCTGGAATCCCGCCTTAGGGCCGTGGTCCGGCGGCTCTCAATGGTGGAGCTGGATTATAATAAATTGACTACAAGTTCTCTAATGGCTATAGAAGCCGACCGGAGGCTTCCTACGCTATGTTACCAGTATTCAGCTGAGCACGGTAAGTGTTGATTTTGTTCGTCGTTTGTCTGGTACCCATTGATAATTGCACCTAGGCTCCCCAAGAACCGCCCTTCACTCGCTTCCAGGTCCACCCCGAGGGTCGATGGTCTTCATAGTGCTTTCTTCTTTGAAAATCCGGGTGCACAAGGCACAAGACTAGTAAGCAATCCATGAACATGGCAATTTCCAAGCTTGGAATGATATCTGGTCCTATATAGGTAATGTATTTTCCTATTTCGTTGAACCTCTCTCAATTATATTGGGCGCTTTGTGCATGGCTTCTCCGTCCGATCATCGAGCACTATAATTTGAATCAAACAAATCAAAGCCTATGCTCTGGTAGCAGATTATCTTTCCCCGTAAAGACCCAATTTGCTCTCATTTGGAAATGAAGTGCATCCGCCCATGTCGTTATATGTCGACCATCGGTGCGGAGTTGCCTAAAATTGGCAACATAAGACCTAACTCCGGCTCGGGTGGTACGCCGTAACCCAAAATTCTTCTAACGCCTCCGGTGTGATTACTGATCATACAAACCAATACACAATATGGCTGTGTTCCATCAGATCCAGACGCCGACCTACACTCCATTCAAAGAACCAGTGTACTATAATGTATAGATATATAGGAGGCCAAAGAACCAGACGAGTAGGGCTGGTCACTTCTCACCCTGGCAGGCTCAGTTTGGAGCTCAACTCACTCTTTGTACATACAATTCTAAGTATAGAAATTCCAAATGAGTGCCCGAGCAGCTGTCAGGGCCAGGGTATGATTGATGCAACAAGGGGTCCATTGGTTGGTTACATCAACCAATGTTTCAGAAATGTGTTCAAGAATCTGATTGATCAAGGGCCAATCACTCGCTCTTTCTCCCACCATGTCTGCCACCCCTCAGAATGAAGTTGTCTCCCACCATCACCAAGAAGGACAACCATCCAAATTCTCCCCCACTTCTAACCCAGCCTGGCTGGAAACCCTCCTCTTCAATGCAAAGGTGATCACTGCTGGTGCAGATGCTCTGCCATTTCCATACGTGAAGGGCGTCTTTAGCACCGTTGTATTCCTTTTGGAGGCAGTTCAGGTATGGAGTGTACTTGAACTGGTCCTTGCTGAAAATGGTGTTCATTTTGGCTCCTGCAGAAAGTGAAAAAAAATCAGGAGAGTGTGAAAGAGCTGTGTGGAGATACTGTGGATATCATCACAGTCCTTCAAGACCAAATCTCAGCCCATGGGGATAGAGCTGCTCTCAAGTTCAAAACTCAATGTGAGGAGCTTTACATGTAAGTGACTGTCTCTGATTAATGATTGTCTGCTCATGCTGTTCCATTCAGGTTCTTGCAGGATGTACTGGAAGCAGTGAATCAACTGCAAATGAAACCCCAAGGATTTGGTGCCTGTTTCAAGGAAGTTATCAAGGCAAGCAGCACTGTGGATGATATCAGCAGATTTCGGACCAGGATGTGTGAGTTGCGGTCCAATTTCATGGTAAATACATACCTGTTAATACATCAGATGGTTTCTGATTGAAATCTCACGCAGCTCATGGCAACCATAGATACAAATTTTCAGGTCCAAAAAGTGTTGACTGTGATATCACCTGGTATGATTTTGTCTTGGACAGGTATTCAATCTCATCTGGATTTCTGCAGATGTGCCAGTAGTCCAAATCCCGCAACACATCAACAATTGTCCTCCACCTTCCCGGATATTTCATGGCAGACAGACCATTCTCCAGCAAATGCATCAATATTTCATGCAGACCACAAGAAAGCAAGATATTTTTTTGCTGCATGGATTAGGTGGTTCTGGAAAAACACAGATTGCACTCAAGTTTATAGCAGAATCAAATTCCAAGTGGGCTTCCACATCTGAAAGTTTGGAAGTGTACTGATTTTATTCTAAGCTTCACTGACATTTTTTTCATTGACAGTAGCTCCATTGAGACAATTGATGCAGGTCTGAAAAACATAGCCATGTCAAAGATTGTTGGAGAGTCCTCAAAGGATGCCCTTCAATACCTCAGAAGCAAACAGGATGAATGGTTGCTATTTTTTGACAATGCTGATGACCTAAAAATCAATCTGAATGATTATTTCCCCCACTGTGATTATGGCAACATCATCATCACATCTCGGAACCCTGGACTAGTTGTCTATGCCAGCTCACACTCTGTTGTCTCAGACATGGAGGAAATAGATGCTGTGGATCTATTGCTGAGAAGTGTAGGTGAAGAGGCCACAGATGGTACCAAAACAGCTGCTGTTCATATTGTGAAGGTGAGCCACAGCAAATTATATATCCTTCTTATTCATGTTTTTTTTCTAGGTGCTGCATTATCTTCCCCTTGCAATCATTCAAGCTGGTGCATTCATCTCAAAATCAGGAGACCTTGATAGCTATCTGGTACTCTATGAACAGAATCAAGCTCGATTGCTGAGTCAAAAGCCAGTTCAATCACATGATAATTATGCCTGGACAGTTTATACCACATGGCAGATCAGTTTCAATCAGCTCAGTCAACCTGCAGCAACCTTCTTACAGTTTTGCTCACTGCTCCATCATCAAGGGATCTCTGAGCAAATATTCAAGAATGCTGCAACTTACAAATTTGGACCCTCTAGCCCTTCTAAAGACAAGCTGCAGATGCCTCTTGAATACTTGTCACAGTTCTTAGGACCTGATGGGATTTGGGATTCCTTTTGCTTTATAGATATGACAAATGAAGTCAGAGCCTATTCCTTGATCAATTTTCACCCCCAACAAAAGATGTTTTCAATGCATCCTCTTGTGCATGACTGGACTAGGAGCACTCTGGCAGACAAACACTTATACTACTGCTGCATGGTTGCAATAGTAGGAATGTCACTTGCAGGACTACCACAGGAAGATCTCCAACTCGCCAGCAGATGGATGCAGCCTCACATTGATTTCCTGCTGCAGGACAACTCAAATGTAATTCCAGATTTCAGACATGAGTATGGGAAAATCTATGTGTGGGGAGAGAAGATAAAAAAAGCAGAGCAGCTTCATGTGGTGGTGGTTCAGAAAGGGAGGGATCTTCTGGGTGATGACCATCAGGATACTCTTGAGGCCATATATTGGCTGGCATGGATATACAGAGAACTGGGGAGATTCAAGGAGGCAGAGCAACTTGAGGTTGTGGTGCTGAAACAACGAAGGAATATTCTAGGTGATAACCATCTAGACACCCTGGCTGTTATGGGAAATTTGGCAGCCACATATGGAGGCCTGGGAAAATTGAAGGAATCAGAGGAGCTTGGGGTTTCGTTACTTGAAAAAAGGAAGAATATTTTGGGAGACAACCATTTAGACACCTTGAAGGCTATGGGAAATTTGGCAGTCACATACATGAACCTGGGAAAATTGAAGGAGGCAGAGGAGCTCGAGATTGTGGTACTTGAGAAGAAAAGGAATATTCTAAGTGAAAACCATCCAGACACCCTGATTGCTATGGGAAATCTGGCATCCACATACACCAAGTTGGAAAGATGGCAGGAGGCACAGGAACTTGGGGAAGTTGGGCTCAAGAAGCGGAGGAATGTTTTGGGTGACAACCATCCACTCACCCTGCAGGCTATGAGTAATCTGGCAGTCACATACAATAAGTTGGAAAGATGGCAGGAGGCTGAGGAGCTTGGGGTTACAGCACTTGAGAAGCAGATGGATCTTCTAGGTGACAAGCATCCACGGACTTTGGAGACCATGCAACATCTGGCAGTGACATATGAACAACTGGGGAAATTGGCTGAGGCAGAGGGTCTGAATGCATTTCTTATGGGAAGTCAAACTTAGGCTATGTTACTCTACTTAATGTTGTTTCTCTTTTTTTTAAACTATTTGAGGTCAACTGATCAATACCAATAATTGTCTGAACAGTGTTGGAAAATAGGTTACTGTATGTGCACCAGAGACTGACAGTTATGCAGAGATTTGATCAAGACACAGCACATTTATTTGGCCAAAACAGACCTCAAAATAACCAGCATTACACTTGGGGTGTGGGGCCGTGGCGGTACCCGGCGGAAACTTCGTACTTATGTCGTCTACTTGGTATCAAACATATATTAAACAAAGACCTCAGTATGAAGTCCGCACAGATAACATGACATCCCTGGAAATTGCCGATCCCACGCACCTGCTCGCTGGCGTACCTGGTGATCACGCATACGTGATTCTTTTTACTGCTTCATCGCTTGGAGTCTTGCCCCAGTTCACTCTCTAAATAGTGCCAAGTCTCGTGCCATAAGGCAGTTAGGAGAAAACATATGTATGCATCACTTTAGCTATCCACCATTGTTAATCGCCTTCACACGGTTCTCAAGGTATTCAGTACTAGTAGCTGAGGGGAAGTAAGTCCGGTCGGCTTATATGTGCTTGTCACTCACATCGCCATTCAGCCTCACACGCCACCTCGAACGATGCTGCGAAGAATTCGGTCGGACCTGGCCACCACATGCACCCTTTCGTCCCTAGGCTGTATCCGTCCAGGTTAACCGCGAGATCCTTTGCCTGCCACCAAGAAGGTTAGCCAGAAAGGGCTATTCTCTGCAGGAATCTCACCAGAAACACACCACACGCCTAGTTGATGTACACGGGTTCCATCCTGTACAATAACCCAGGTTCTAGTCCCTTTTATTAGTCGGTGATCACATAAATAACACCGATAGCGGCTTCCTGACATCCTCACTGTCACATGTATTCGAATAATTGGCCTCCTATGCGTGCATAGATCCCTCATTCAGAGAAGTATTACTGGAAGCAAATAGCAATTTGTCCTTGTCATGCACATACTTGGGTGCACTAACGGCCAATGGAGTAGCTTCGGCACCCATCATAAATTTACAAATGACATATTCGCCTCTTAGACATGAATATTCCACCAATCTTGTATATTTAACATCGTGCCAATCCACCACAGTTGGATACGCCACTGTCATCAACATCAGAGAGCTCATTATAGTGCCTTTTTTAAATTCAATGATTGTCTCAGCATATAAATTGCACATGCAGATACGTCGCGCAGCACTGTTCTTTGTGTTGATGCCAATAGACCAGTAGTTGTAGATCCAATCATGGCGTCTAAGGTTATTTCTCTTGAATGTGAACGCGAGTCTGCAACACGATACCGAAGACATACAGAGCGAATCACAACCATATACACCGGTCACCAGTCGTTGCAAGTTCAACCATACGGTATACAACAAAGTTCCGACCCAATTATGGGCACCACAACATTCAAATCCATAATTTAACGGTGCCGACGGCATCAACGATCTTTTTGGCCCTAGGTCATTCACAGGACATCGTCCCGTAAGAGTAAATCCCTGGGCACCAGCCATGAGGGGAGAAGTAGGAGAGCTGCTGGATAACGATGGATAATGGCTGAACCATGCCAACCAGAGCAGGGTGAAACATAAAATCCAGATATGATGGATCTTCAAGAGCGAAGGAGTGCAAAGCATCGGCCGCATTTCACATTAATTCAAAATCATCCGACAAATAGGAGTGCATGAAAGCATGACAACGAGATCATATCACCGGGAGTTCAAGAAACATTTTACAGCGATGGCCCGCAAACTGGCAGCTGATTCCTCGTTGTAAATCCATGTGAACATTGGATGCAAGTAATATCATTTGGTGAAAAGGCAGGAGCAAGGTGCGCAGTCCATGTTTTAAGTTGAAATAGTTGATCGGATCGTAACATTTGAATATCCGTGAATATTGCAGCCGACATTCTACCATTTTCAAGCAAGAGCATAGTCAGGCAAGTACAGTACTTCTTCTCAACAGCTGCGTGCCTGGGACTACTGCTTATCATGTTCCCGGCTGATATCCTGGGAATCCGACCTGGAACGGAAAGCAGATCACCACCTAATTTGATTGACATATCAGCCGTGTTGTTAGCCGTTCAGGGGCCCATCTTCACCGCAATCATTCTTTCTGCAATCTTTCCGCAGCTATCCGCCCCTCCATTCTGAAATCCTTCTTGGACTATCTCCTCATGTCAGAGCTATATGTAATCCACGGGCGTAAGACAGGAGATAACTGACTCAAATTAGAATGTTGATAAACCTAGATTTTCCGTTCAATCCGTAACTGCCTCACAATGCTTCGTAAAACCCTCGAGTCAACGAGTTCTTCTTATGTAACACCTCCAAGTGGAGGTAACTAGGAGTGCTTAGAACCTCTGAGCACTGACTCTGCTGTATTCACACGCAAGTAGTTTCCTTTCACGGGGGATTTCCCATGTGTCATGGAATATTCACCGATCTCGGGAAGAATGTGGAGGTTAAGATATATGACGGTGGACGTTCGTGCTGCGGGTCAGTACAGAGGCGGGAGATTACGGAAGGCTTTAGGCAGTGCTCGAGATTAGAATAAAAATGGCAATTCTGAGGAACGCAAGATGCGGGATAGTATGTAATTGTTTGAATTGAGTCTGCAAGAAGGAGGCGAGAAATTAAGTCGATTTTATATCTCGAGTCGGGGCTAAAGTTGGTTACTTAGATCTGCTCCAGCACACTAACAATTTCTATTTCAACATTCGTTTAAGCTGTAGAACTTGAATAACACATGGCCAAAAAATCAAAGACTGCTCTAGTTCTATCAGGCTCAACTGGAATGGGTCTCCTGAATGGCAACAACAGTAGTAAATAACGCGACCATAAGCAATTGAGACTAATATTAGGAAAGCGGATAAAGTGGGATGAAAGATCAGACCTCTGCAGTGTGATAATATAGACAAAGTGCACAAGGTAAATTGATCTGACACTCTGCCACAACAAATATAGTAGGTGGCAGCAGGGGAAAAAGCATAAATAAAAGAAATGTGAAGGCGAGGGACCGAACGCGGGACCTCCAAATTAAAGAGTGTACAGCCACTATTTTAAGGAGAGAGGGGGAATGAGGGATTTAAAAGAAATGCAGATGAGGGGAGTCGAACATGCGACCTCCAGATTCCGACGGGAGGGGTACCGCCACTAATATATCACAAAAATTGTAGTGAATTTTTTTTAAAAGCCTTCAACACAGCCACTATTTTACCAGGTACGAAAAATGGAACAAGGATTGAGAGAGGTCGCGAAATCCTCATATCGGTTTGTAAAATGGACGATCACTTATTACATAAGTACTCGTAATATATGTTACAGAGTCAGCCCAAGCCCAAAACATGAACATGATTTTATTTGTCCTTACCACCCAAATAATTGGAGAACCTGCCACTTGAGCATTTGGCCGACACCTACATTGAAGTTTCTGAATTGTGTGGCTCCAGCTGTTGTGATACTATAGTGCACAAATTGGATTTCGAGTGAAGGTATCTTTTTTTCTCTGATTTACTATGGAAGGGCAACCCGAGGGAAAGGTAGGTCTGAACAGTTCACAGTTTTTGTACCTGCATGGTCACCAGTGCAGTGCAGTGCAGAGTTTGCTGTGATTAATTGTCATTTCAGTTGAATCAATGCAAATGCAATAAGGCAAGGCCAAGAGCTTGGGATATTTTTCTTCATTGTTGTTGTATGGAGTCAGGCAGGCTGGTTGTGTCCTGATGAAGAAAATTCATCATATCAAGAAACCCATGCAGACCATTTTGTGTAATTCCTTGCTGCAAGACAGGTCACCGGAACCTGTGTTGCCAAATTTTAGTGGGACACACTCCAATATTAAATGACCTTGCCATTCTACAAGTGGTGTGAGCTCTAGTTTGAGTGAGAATAAACACAAACTGCTTCTAATTCAAGTTTGGCCTCTGAGACAGGAGTTTAGCTGTAGATGAAAACAAAACTGGGTACAGTATGTCATTACTGTCTGTAATATTGATGTGTGCTGTTGGTTGTCAGCCATCATTGAATGTGGGGTGGTTGAAGGTCGCATCTGGGTCCAAATTTCTTGAGAAATAGCAGCAAGTCTCCCCTTGATCTTTCCACCTGGCGACGACTCTATTACCATTGTTGTTCAACACAATGGTGGATGTGGTGGAGATTCTGAAGACAGCAGAGAAACTGCATTCAAGACCATCACACAAGTATGAGAAGCAAATGATCATGCAGTTCATATAGTCAACACCCCGTGTAGGACCCTGCATACTCATTGGATGGCCAGCAAAAATAGAAGTGAAAGCTCGAATAATGAAATAGCAATCACTAATGTGTGCAATATGCTGAGTCAACACAGCTTGCAATTGGAGATCAGGACTGGATAATCATGGGCCGGTGATTTCTTAAGTAAGTGATGAGATTAGCTAATGCTAAGATCTGAGAGGAAAGACCGATCAAGTACAGTAAGGTTTTCGGGAACTTCATGGCATTCAATATTTCAGCTTTTAGTCCTATTGAAAAGGTGGGGCACGGAAATTTTATTACCATTGTGTATACTATTGGCTGAAACAGCATGGGTTATTAATTTGTCAGATGACATAATTACAAGTCCTCAAAGGAATTGGGAAGATTTGGGTTCAACCAAGTCGACCTGTCTACTAACTTGAAGTGCTGCTGAACTCCTAGTCTCGCGGCCATGAACTTCAACTGCCAAGGTGCGAGGTCCAATTGGATAGATGGAGTGAATATTCGTTGCAAGTCCAGACCATGCACATGTGAACTTGAATAAACGGAGGAAAACGAAGTTCCGGCAAATCCGATCAATGATCGGCCTGAAATGTCAACTTGTCTTGCCATCTTGCTCTCACCGTCACTGCAGCGACGATGCAATGATGATGCCCAATTTTTTCCAGATGGACTCAAGTGCCCTGGCATTTGCCAACCTTCAAACCTAATCCAATGAAAGAATAGGGTGTTTCATAATTAGATTTTCGGGCCCAACTTGTGCCCCAACTTCGACCCCAACTCGGACCAAGTTGGGGCACAAGTTGAGGCACGAAATCGGAGTTGGATGTCAAGTCGTGCATAAGACCACGACTTGACATCCAACTTCTGCCCCAACTTGGTGCCTCAACTCGGTGCCCCAACTTCGGCCTCTCGGGTCCGTATCACCGTATTCGTTATGTAATCTTAATATTCTTCTCCCTCTCTGCACCATCTGCGAGCCGTCCACCTACACTATATACCCTACCCAGCCGTCGCTGCATGTCAGCCGACAAAAGTGCTCGCAAGCCCCGTCAAAGTCGCTCCAAAAAAGTGCAGGCCGTCGATGATGCCTCCTCTGACGTCGAGGCCACTGTGGTGGTACCGGCTACAAAGACTCCACGCGTCCAAGTAAACTGGGCTAAGAACCTCAAATGGACCGACCGCCTTGTTGGATATCTGTGCGACAACCCGACATTCCGCATCAAGTTATTTTCCGACTCCGCCGCCGAGGCAAAAAAAGAAAAACTTGCAAAGCAGGTGGCGAAGGATGGCAAGGCGGTTCAGTGCGGGGTCCTGGCGAAATACATATTTGCCAAGGATCCTAATGAACAGGCACGCTACAGCAACGACCCCGCGAAGTACTCGACTTCCACGGAGACCCGTCTCCGAAGGTCTACTTTTTTTCTTTCAAGTACACACAGTCACTGACACCTTTTCCAGACTCAAGAAGGATTATCAAGGCCACCTCGAGCGGATTGGTGCGACAGGAGCTGGCCTCGATCCATCACACGTTCGGGAGGGCAGTGCTCTTGCATCTATATTTGGTGAGCTCCAGAGTTCTATACAGTGGCGCGAGTCCTGACACTTTCTAGATGAGGTTCGCCAGGTCTTCCCCTGGTGGGATGACCTCCATGCCTTTTGGCGGGAGCTCCCCAACTATAATCCCATTGGTGTGCAGTCATTGGAGCCTGGCACAGATCATGCCCATGCAGCTGCGGATCTCTTCCGGCCAGACGCTAGCAGCGAGGGCGATGATATTCAAGAGCTAGACGAGTTCGCTGATGACCGGTCGGAAGCCTCAAGGGCTCGGGGTGTCCAGGAAGAGGATACCGGTGGCGATGAGAAGTCCCATTCATCTATTTTGGACCCCGAAGAAGATGACAATGACGCGGTTCTCAATGTGAGTGCTCCCAGTCGTTGAGCCTTGATACAGTACTAATAGTTGCTCCAGAGATCACACAGCCCGACTCCGCCACTCGCTCCAGGAAAGCAGTCGAAGCAGGCAAAGACCAAGTCCAAGGCCCCTGCCGCCATCTCCGGGCGCGATCTCGGTCTTGCCAAGGCCAATGCTTCCAGATTGTCTGGTGTGGCTAAGAAGAGGCCTCAGAATGCTGTTGATCGCCTGAACGACATGCGGGAGACTGAGTCGGCACGGATGTCTGAAAAGAGGAAACTCCAGCACACAGAGGAGATGGAACGTCTGAAGCTCAAGAGGATGAAGTTGGAGGTCAAGATGCTGCAGGCTGAGAACGAGCGCGCACGACTCAATCACCATGCCACGTCACAGTCCCCACGTCGACACAGTCGCCTCCTTAACATCGGTTCTCCATCCCCTTCTAAATCCCGGTCCACACGTTACCGCGCAGCGTCTCCCAGGCATGTCGACTTCCATCTGCCATCTTACACCTCGACGTCCGGAGATGCCGAGCAGGTGGGGGTCAATGATGATGTTTCATTCCACAGCACTTTCGACAGCGACAGTAATTTCGACGGCAGCACTACCTCGTCCGGGGCTATAGACTTTGATTTTAGTTCCATAGCTTCGACGTCTTCTGCAGACTGGTCTCTGCCTGCGGTGGGACCATGGGCGTAAACGGTCGGGCACATCACAAAGTCAAAGTAGATTAGATTTCCATAATTAGTGTCATAGTAGTAGATGTAGTGGATTCAGTACATCCAGAGCTCATAATACGACAAACTGCATTCTTATTCAAGTTCCCTGTCTTCGGCAATACCACTAGCAAATAATTTGACCTTCAAGTCGGCCCGCTTCCTCTGGCCGCGCGTCTTCCTCCTTGCCGACGAGGTCTCTGTCTCAATGACTGGGGGAAGTGGCAGAAAATTTGCGAGGCCCTCCCGGACGAGCTCCTCCATGAAGTTGTAATCCTCCTGTCCAGATTCTATAAATCCGACAAGCGTGTGAATGACTACACACGTTTTCACCCATGCGAGTGCCCGTTCATGGTCGATGCTGTCATCAATCTGCTGGCGGAGGCCGCGCAGAGAAGCGAACCGGCCTTTGATGTATCCCATGGCATGCTCCGACTTCACTCGGACCTATATAAGTGGGAGGTAAATGATTAATATCGCAAACGGGCCCTCACGTACCCGTGATAAGTGATAATTAAATGTCTTGTTGTTGGGCTGCAATGATGCCGGTTTCTTGTAGGGTGTAACACACCACCAAGCCAATCCGTAGGCAGAGTCGGCCCAGATCCACTCGCCATCCTTTTTGAATAATGTCCGGTGTTCCTTATAAGTCCGCGAGTCGCAAAATGCGGTGGAGTCGTGTGCACTGCCGCAATGACCGATGACATAGTCAATAACACGGAGATTCGGCAACGTTATCAGCTAGTGGGACGTCAGGGAAGTAGAAGAACTAAGGCTTATGACATGCACCTGGACGTTGAGTGAATAGTTACTCTTGCGGTCAAAATACACCTCCCCGTGATGGCCCGGCTTCTCGAATAACGGCACGAGTGTACCATCGACCATACAGAATCCCCCTGCCCATTCCTCGCATGATGCCGACTCGACCCATGCCTTGGCCTCCTCCTTTTTAGCCTCTGTTGGCCACCGGATGACACTGTCATGCAGGCTCAAGAAAGCGATGATCACATGCTGTGTGCTTCTGACGACAAGCCCGACACTGACCCCGGCCCACTGCGCGATGCTCTCGACTGAAGCGGCGTTGCCATCGTGTCCGAAACGGAACAGGGTGATTGCAAGCTGGATGTACGGCGGAGTCTGTGGGTGGCGCGAGTTATTGGAAAAGATGGGATGGTCCTCGATCCGCGACACGAGCTCGTCAAAGGTCTCTGGCGATACACGCAGGTTTCGCCGAAATCGCTTCGGATCGTCGGCTTTGAACTCCACGAGAACAAGGTGAAGCTGGGAGGCCTTCGTGACTTTATGTGGATTCAAGACCCGCATATCCAAGATGACCTGCAAAAGCTCGTCGTGAGCACTCATTCTCGCCGCATACACCTCATCTTCATCATCCTCCGATATATCACCCTCCCAGTGCATGGCGGCGTCCGAATCAGATGAATCCGAGGAGCTGGAAGAGTCTGAGGACGAACTGGAAGAGGTGTCCGAAGTTCCAGAAGAATCCTCAGAGTCGCTGGAGTCGATCCTGCGCTCCAAGTCCATATCGTCCTCATCATTCAGCTGTTCCTCGTTCATGTATTCGTCGAGGTCCCTTTCGGTCTGGAGGAGGACATTCTGTATCAAGAGCTGACGCTCCGAAATCGTAGGCATGAATAGAAAGTCGCGAGCTGACAAAGCGGCGGCAAATAATCGATGGAGGCACTACACGAGCTCCGGCATAGAATCCCCATCGTCTTCCCTCCCCGAGGAACCAGCTGTCAGTCCCTGTGAGGTACGCCAGTGTTCCCCATCCCAAGGACCATTGACGAGTGCGCCATCTGTGTCCAGGCTATCAACCTAGATAATTGTAAACTTTCTTTCAATCTGTGTAGCTCAAGACTTGGAGTCGACGGACCACATGTTCCTCGTCCACTTTATAGCCCACCACCCAAAGTAGCGAATAATTCTGCGCATCGGTGAGCGTGCGCGGCATTTTGGGGGAGTAATTGCTTCGGCGTTCAAAGTAATGCACTGGCGGCGGAAGCGCAATCGTCGTCGTTGTCCCTTCGAGATCTGCGGGGTCCTGGTATGCGAGATTAGGCAGTGGCCAGAGAAGTGCCCGTCGAAGCCAGTACATGACGGTAGCGTACAAAGTACTCATGCGTCCTCATTTGGGGCAACCGAATCGGGAACTACCAAAGAGCTACTTACAACACCTTCAACTCCGAAGTTGAGGCAGAAACTGGCATAAAATCTACTAGGTGTTTCACAAACAAGGCTCCAACTTGTGCCTCAACTTGGGTCAAGTTGGGGTCAAGTTGGGGTCGAAGTTGGGGCACAAGTTGGGCCCGAAAATCTAATTATGAAACACCCTAATGGGCTTGCCTGCCCATCCGACTGCGTTTACCATCCTGATACCGTTGAAGAACACTGTATTTTCGTTGCAAAGGTGTGTCTTTTGCTTTCTGTGTTTCTTCTGTTTGCTATGGGAACACTGATGCTGAGGCCAGCACCATCTTCATTGGTGCATGTCCCCAGGACCGGTGATTATAGGTGGGGAGGTCGGATCCCGAAATCGGCCTTTCAAAAAAATTTGTCCGGACTTTTGCCTCGCCAAGGGTCACAAATTTTTGTCCGGATTACAGCTTTTGCCGAAGTTCAAAAAAAAAATTGTCCAGATTACGGCTCAGACATATTTTTTTTTTCAAAAAGCGTAGCGTACTGTACGAGATATAAGAGGCTAAAATAGATGATATGCCCTCAATCGTCGACGGGCGCAGATGTGCTGAACATGCGCAGGTATATCCTTCCACTGCTTCCCCTTGGAGAGCCATTCATCGCTGTCGAATGTCACCATAGTAGAGGCTTGGTACTCGCTCAGCAGTTGAAGGGCTTGGAATTGAGTAGAATATTTTAAATAAGTAATAGGTATACTGTATAAGCTGTAGTAGCTAGCCCCCAGCTCCTTACGAGTTTTTACCCACTCGCATAACTGCACAAGTGTCAAGCTAATCGCTTCGGGTAAATCACCAACAGAATCAAAATTGGCTGCACTCCCACACACTCACATGGGCTGTGGGAAGGCCAGCCGATGGCGCCGGGGATTATGGAGGTGCTGGGGCAGAGATGGAGGGGTTGCCCAACATGGCCGAAACAACCTCAGCCAACCCTCGACAAACATCGGCCAACTGCCCCTTGATCGACCCGGTCGAGCCCTCTCGGCCAACCTCGGCAGACCTCAGCCGACCTCGATCAAGTCGGCCGAGGGGCCATCAAATTGTAGTGATTAATGGGTTATGCAGATCGACGCTAATAAAAGTCTCAAGGCGCCCACTTTTGAGTTTCCGCCTCAGATCAATCTACCCGATATAGTAACTACTTTCGGCAGCACGGCATACGGGCTGGATTTTCAAGCTCCGCTCATGACAAACAACCCACACGCTGTCAGCCACAATTCCTTCCTCCCACCACCCTCGCTGCCTGCACATCCTGTATACCCGCCACACCCGTATGCCCTCCATCCCGCCAACCCCACCGCTCCTGGGACTTCAATTGCCGTTGCAGCCGCCGATGCCCCGCTGTCGAGGAGTTAGGGCAAGCGCAGCGTGCCCTAACTCCGGGTATCAGCCGTGCCGTCCTGCCACGACCGGTTAGCGTTAGGGTGAAGATCAGTGGAAACGCGCGAAGCAAGGACTTGTACAATATTCTTATTTAGCCATTTAAATTCATAATATACTCTTTATCATTATCTACACAAGGAGGATAACCTAAAGATCCGAGCCAAAACATTGTGAAAATATGTAGAAAACATTTTCAATAACTTTTGGATTTCTGTGCATGGAACATTGAAAAGATATTAAAAATATTTTCATAATAACAGTGGGAGGAAAATCCTAAAGCCATTCAAAGATTGTTTCACCTAACTTTCAGAACATCTTCACCCAAACATTACAGATGTCTGGGCGAAGAACATGGAGAAGATGTTTAAAATGTTTTTTCAATGTATCTGCCTGGATAATCTGGAAGTTCTTTAAAATGTGTGCCACCTATGTTTCAAGGTTGTTTCACCTAATTCATGCGTGTTTTCAGAATATCTTCAGCCAGAAATCAAAAAGTCTGCGCGAAGGACACGATGAAGGTATTTAAAATATTTCTTCAATGTACTTGCTCGGAAAAATTGGAAGATATTTAAAATGAGTTTCAGCTGTGTTTCAAATATCTTTCAGGATGTTTTTCGGATGTCTTCAGACCTTATGGGGGCGGAAAACACAACACATATTTGGAAAGTTATTCTAAAGACTTTTGAAGTATCTTCTGTATGTTTGGCCCTAGAAAATGCAGAAGGCATTCAAAATGTGTGTCCAGTGTGTTTTGGATATTCTTTACAATGTATCTCTGCTGTATTGAGGGTGTGAGGAGGGATAATATGCAAAGAACACAGTGAACGGATTTTAAATGATTTCTGAATGGTTTCCCCCAGAACATTTGAAAACTCTGAAAATATTTTTTTAAATGAGTTCTGTGTGGGTCTAGGATGTCTGTTGAGAATCTTTCAAGAATGTAAAGCATGTATGGAACACAGACATCAAAGAGACATTTAAAGTGTCTTGAGAATAAATAGACCCACAATAGTGTGACCATGTCACAGAATGTGTTTAGAGTGCCTTGAGCGAGACCTTGACATGGGTTCCTTGATTGTATGATAGAGGATTTGGAAATTTTATTTTAAATGTTCTAGGCAAAGAATATTGAGAATTTCCTAATCTTTGACAGTCTCGGCACCCGGATTACTGCTCCAGTGATCCCCTGCACCTCCTGCGAATCTCTGATATGTACAGATATGCTTTGGGGGCTGTTTTGACCAATTCACATCAGAACCAGAAATCACAACGCCGAAGCATCTTTTCAGCACCAGCCACGAATCCTCGACATGCACGAATATGCTTCATGGGCTGTTTTGGCAAGTAGATGCAGAAATTCCAACCCTGAACTGTATTTCTTTGATGCTGGAGGACAATTCCAACTCTGACCATCCAGATTCAGGCTGCAGTGATCTTCAGCACCAGCCGTGAATCTTTGCCATGCACGAATATGCTTTGGGGGCTGTTTTGGCCAATTGACACCAGATGGCGAAATCATAACGCTGAAGCATCTTTCACTGATTATGGAGGAGGATTCCAAGTTGGAGTATCCAGATTCATGCTCAAGTGATTATCGGCACCAGCTGCGAATCTTTGACATGCACAGATATGCTTCAGGGGCTGTTTTGGCAAGTAGATGCAGAAATCACGATGCTGAAGCATCTTTCACTGATGCCGGAAGAGGATTCTAACTCCGAGCATCCAGATTCATGCTCCAGTAATCTTCAGCACCAGCTGCGAATCCTTGAAATTCACAGATATGGTTCAGGGGCTTTTTCGGCCAATTCACATCAGATGCAGAAATCACAATGCTGAAGCATCTTTCACTGATGCTGGAGGAAATTTCCAAGTCTCAGCAGCGGGATTGCTGCTCCTGTGATCCTCAACACCAGCTGCGGATCTTTGACATGCATGGATATGCTTCAGGGGCTGTTTCGGCAAGTAGACGCGGAAATCGCAACACTGAAGCATCCTTCATTGATGCTTGAGGATGTTTCCAACTCTGACCTTCTGGATTCAGGCTGCAGTGATCCTCAGCACCAGCCGTGAATCTTTGACTCGCACGGATATGCTTTGGGGGCTGTTTCGGCCGATTCACATTGATGCAGAAATCACAACATGGAACCATCCTTCATTGACGTTGGAGGAGGATTCCAAGCAAGTTTCAGCACCCGGATTCATGCTTCAGTGATCTTCAGCACCAGCTGTGATTCTTTGACATGCACGGATATGCTTTGGGGGCTGTTTCGGCAACTAGATGCAGACATCACAACACTGAAGCATCTTTCACTGATGCTGGAGCAGGATTCAAAGTCTCAGTAGCCAGATAGCTTCAGGACGGCCACGAATCTTTGACATGCATGTCAAAGATTGTCAAAGATTCGCAGCTGGTGCCGATAATCACTTGAGCATGAATCTGGATACTCCAACTTGGAATCCTCCTCCATAATCAGTGAAAGATGCTTCAGCGTTATGATTTCGCCATCTGGTGTCAATTGGCCAAAACAGCCCCCAAAGCATATTCGTGCATGGCAAATATTCACGGCTGGTGCTGAAGATCACTGCAGCCTGAATCTGGATGGTCAGAGTTGGAATTGTCCTCCAGCATCAAAGAAATACAGTTCAGGGTTGGAATTTCTGCATCTACTTGCCAAAACAGCCCATGAAGCATATTCGTGCATGTCGAGGATTCGTGGCTGGTGCTGAAAAGATGCTTCGGCGTTGTGATTTCTGGTTCTGATGTGAATTGGTCAAAACAGCCCCCAAAGCATATCTGTACATATCAGAGATTCGCAGGAGGTGCAGGGGATCACTGGAGCAGTAATCCGGGTGCCGAGACTGTCAAAGATTAGGAAATTCTCAATATTCTTTGCCTAGAACATTTAAAATAAAATTTCCAAATCCTCTATCATACAATCAAGGAACCCATGTCAAGGTCTCGCTCAAGGCACTCTAAACACATTCTGTGACATGGTCACACTATTGTGGGTCTATTTATTCTCAAGACACTTTAAATGTCTCTTTGATGTCTGTGTTCCATACATGCTTTACATTCTTGAAAGATTCTCAACAGACATCCTAGACCCACACAGAACTCATTTAAAAAAATATTTTCAGAGTTTTCAAATGTTCTGGGGGAAACCATTCAGAAATCATTTAAAATCCGTTCACTGTGTTCTTTGCATATTATCCCTCCTCACACCCTCAATACAGCAGAGATACATTGTAAAGAATATCCAAAACACACTGGACACACATTTTGAATGCCTTCTGCATTTTCTAGGGCCAAACATACAGAAGATACTTCAAAAGTCTTTAGAATAACTTTCCAAATATGTGTTGTGTTTTCCGCCCCCATAAGGTCTGAAGACATCCGAAAAACATCCTGAAAGATATTTGAAACACAGCTGAAACTCATTTTAAATATCTTCCAATTTTTCCGAGAAAGTACATTGAAAAAATATTTTAAATATCTTCATCGTGTTCTTCGCCCAGACATTTTGATGTCTGGCTGAAGATATTCTGAAAACACGCATGAGTTAGGTGCAACAACCTTGAAACATAGGTGGTACACATTTTAAAGAACTTCCAAATTTTCCAGGCAGATACATTGAAAAAACATTTTAAACATCTTCTCCATATTCTTCGCCCAGACATCTGTAATGTTTGGGTGAAGATATTCTGAAAGTTAGGTGAAACAATCTTTGAATGCCTTTAAGATGTTCCTCCCACTGTTATTATGAAAATATTTTAAATATCTTTTCAATGTTCCATGCACAGAAATCCAAAAGTTATTGAAAATGTTTTCTACATATTTTCACAATGTTTTGGCTCGGATCTTTAGGTTATCCTCCTTGTGCTATGGTCCAGCATGAATACCTCACTAGTACTTTAGAAAAATTGACCTCGATACTCGGTGCGCTCGAGCTTTGGCCTGCCGAAGCTGCCGAAAAAGGTTACTATATCGGGAAGAGTGATCGGAGGCGGAAACTTGACCAATCAAAGCGCCTGCCTCTTTAACGCCCGTACCTGGCAAGTCGGTCCGGGATCCCGATACGAAGCATGCACATGGGGCACACGCATGCTGGACTGCTCTTCCACTATCTTCCCACTTGCGCAAGTAAACGAAGGCCCCAGATCGCGTCTACAATGCTCGATCGCCTACTTACAGATGTCGTCTTGTATGTCCTTGCTTTCACAGATGTCTATACGATTCTCTCTCTTACCCAGGTGCGTCTCGTCGGATCGAAAGGATCCCCACTCATATATGTTAGTAGGTTAACAAATTCTTCTACTCGATTACGCTGGCAAAACAATTATGGATACCGATTGTCCACGATCTGGTGATGCGTGGTCTAAGTGACTTCCCAGCAGATGAGGATTTGGGCGAGCTCTCATTGGAGACCCTCGTGGAGGAGGTCCGGCGGGCTGTAGCTGGCCCACGTACCTGGTTCCCAGAGCCCGGCGCTGACCCGACCATTATCGTGAGGTCAAGCTAGGATATACTGCTGCTGGAGCGGACAGCTCCAGATATGCTCGTTGGCTACCGGGCGGCCGGCATATACTTTTCCAAAATGGCGAGCGGATTGGAAATATTTATACGACACTCCTCGAGTGCTGGGCAACGGATTCTGTACCCAGTCGAGAGGTGTGGTCTACGGTGTGCGTGGGCAGGCTGCAGGCCGCCGCATTCGACTTCCGGACCGGATCGAAAATGATCTTATCTCTTGCACTTCATGACATGTGCGTGGCGGACGAGATGTTTTGCTCGATCGTAATATTGATGTAGTACAGGCACGGATTCGCTTCCATCCTCCTCCTGGAAGTTAACCTGGCAACAGGGGTCTCATCCAATCTATTTCAATTCGGCCCCACCATCGCTTGGCCGTCGCGGATGCGGATTTCCGGTAACTATATGGCATGGCAGGGTTCCGCGGGCAATTCAATTATTGTATTGATAAACTGGGTGTCTGGAGACTTTATCGCTTTCGAGTCGGCTGAGAAGAGGGTAGGTCCACCCTTCCTTGTATCTCAACCATAATTTTTCATTTCTCATCAAAGGCAACTTTTGAACTTTTCCCGGGGCATATCCTCCTTGCATATCCCTCTTCCCGCGCTTCGATCGCATGCAGTCTCCATCTGTATTCCATCACTTCTCTGGATCACCTCTGGCGTCCTGTCAGGGAGTTCAACTTCGATGACCCCAATATCCGCAGTAGCTTGAAAGGGGTGCCGTCTGTGGTTCTCAATGTTCCCGGGAATAATCTCCCTGATAAAGTTTCTCTGTGCACATTTTCTGTCGAGGTCACAGGGTGCCCCGTACACAGCGAAACGTACGATTTGGTGGTGGTAGTTCAGAACTCTGTTCACCCATCATCATCATCTTCAGGTCTAGTCTCTGCATGGAGGCGACTTAGATCCCGAGGCAGTGATCTCAATGATCGTCCAATAACCTGGAAGAAAACAATATCTCGGTATCACTTTGGACTTTCCTCAGGGAAGGACTCCTCACCGCCAATTCCACAACCAACTCTGATATCCATCCTGCGCCACTCTACCGACTGTGAATTCACCCCTGAGGACTCGTACGCAGTTTGTTGGAATGGCCACCATTCACACCTTACTCGGCAGCAAGAATGCCATTCGGGCAGACTGGATGTCCAGCGATTACGTGAGGCGGGACCCAGCAGTGTCGTGGCGCTGTCTGTGCCATGTTTGGATGTCGCCGAGGGCGTGGAGGTGTCAAATACGGGTGCGATTATGGTCTGGAGCGACTCCGACGTCCGAGTATTATATTATTTGTAGTATACGTCAAGGTTTACTCAGACCCAAAGGCGGTTTATAGTTCAGACATACACCTTAGGAAAAGTTGGGATATTTATGTTTTCTTACCATGCATTCAGATAGGTCTTAATAAGTGTGTAGGTTCTTTCGGTTTCGCGATTTCCGCGACCAGCATGCGGCTTGATCATTACGCTTCCTTTACGGCCTTGATGCCTGTTCTACTTCTGATGAGTGGTCACCCGGACATAAGCCCTCTGGCCTCAGTGTGAACCGCTAGCCTTGATTCCTGCTACCTTTCGGTACAGGTTCTTATATAACGCCCCATCAAACACATTTTGGCAGAGCATCACATTTTCGTCAGCCGTTTTTGCATAAGCGTCTTTTCTCTCTGCCAAAAAAGTCTTCATGCCGTTTTTGCCGGTTGATGTTGCATAATCAGGCTTACCATCTCTCTTCACGAATAAGTATTAAACAAAATCTGTGGTACTAGGTTTTGGCTGAAGTGGTTGAGTTCGGAAATAATTGCTGCTTGCCTTCATTGTTCAACCACATAATCACTATCAACCGCCGGGAACCTGGCCACCTTAGCTATTTTCGGTTATTAGTAGCTCTTCGAGGGTCTTTCAGAGCGCCCGAGGGCTTTAAATGGAAGGCATTTATCCAGAGAACAAGTGAAGCCCGCTTACGCCAATTTTAGTCATGTTTTGACTGTGTAGCGAATTTATTTTGATCAAAACTCCCAGATAGGCAATTGACACGATACCTGGCCACCCACGCAAATCCATTGTTTCCAGTTCAATCAATAGCTTTGTGGTGTATAATATGTTCAAGGGATGTAGATGATATATTCTAGGCCTTCAAATGTTATACTGGACCCATAAAAAGGGTAGCACTGCGTGCTTCTGATGAGAAGAAGGAGCGGTGGGATCCATATCACCAAGCAAATGAGGGCCGTACAGCAGTAAGAGGGCGTGCTTGACCAAAATAAGCTGCAGCTGGCTTCATCTACTTGTTATGAACATACCTGGACCCTCTGCTCCATATCTGAGTTGCACTGCCGAGAACTCAACATTTAAACTTTGTTACCACCGAAAATCGGGTGATTAGCGTATCGGACGACACTGAGAGAGGTATTAAATAAATAGAATTAAGGCATATGTGTACAAATAATTTTTTAATCCTAATCATGGCCCACGTAAAGTGCTAGACCTGTGGTGTGAAAGGATCCTTTGCTATGCGGGTCGCCATGTTGGGGTACTCAAGGAGTTTAACATAGAAAAGATGCAGTTCTGGAGATCTTTTCATGCCCAGGAGAAAGCCTGAGACTAGACAAGGAAAATGAGCCCCTGAAGTCATGGATTGACAAAGAATTGGTGGAGAATAGGTTCGGAGCAAGCCTGTCTCCGGTCCAGCGAGCCGGACAATCTCGGAGAGAGGCTTGGGACAAACAAATCAAAATAGTGAGGACCTTTGAATATGTTTTGCGATGTCACCCTTCTTTCTTTCTCAGATCTAAGCAGCCAAATCATATCTTATATGCCTAAGAGTGATATGGCTATGATTCCAGATTTTATTACCTAAACATTGTGCCTCATAGACGCAGTCGCGCGTCACTCGTGTTAAACCAATTCGACCCAGTGCGGGAATCTGAGTGTTCTGGACTGTGGAATTTACGGCCTCTATTGAAAGTAATATCAAAAATTGAGAACTTCTGCCTCTTCAGAATTGTTCTGAGGTTGTGTGGAAGCCATCGAATAAGATGTAAAAAGTTGCGAGCTTTTGCCGATCATTCCCAAAACGGAAATACGACCGACGGATTCAAGCGAGTCAGATTTTGCCTTGGTGTACCCTCATCTTGCACAATTCAAGCCATTCAACGAAAGAAAGTGGAGTTTGGATAGAAACTGAAGGATATTACCAGCTCAGATTCTCAACTTGGGCCTGGAGAATGGCATTATGGGTGGACTCAGATTTTGAAGAGTGTTCACATCAGAGCCATTCTACACTTTATTTGGGTCTACTGTGAAAAATACGAGCCAGCCAAAGTCTAAGTTGACTAAAAAATGAAAAGTCGCCTGGAAACCGCCAGGCGTTTGACGCGGTTTTGAATGCTCTAGGACGTGACGAAGGTCCTGCCCTTTTCACTTATCTTGGCACAAGCCCCTTCCGTTGTTTGACCCTAAACTCAGCCCGCATCAACAAACAATGGAACGGCAAGCTTGATCCGAACCTAGGTGGAGAAATGAGGGCCCCTGTGCGGTGTCTGGAATTTGATTTTTTTTTTTTTGTATTCAAATATAATTAATCGGGTCGTAGTACCTATGTGAGCTGAAGCATTATGTCCTCCATGGCCAAGTGGATTCTGTTGTCAGATCTTTTCGGCTGGGTCCGAAATGTCGTATGTTTGAGCCCGTGTGCCGCCTTTCGTTTTGTTTTTTCGCACAAAAAAAAGAAATTTGTCTCGCACTTTGCAACGTCCCACAGCTTTCATCCTGCTCTGTGAGCTCAAATCATACTCATGGTTCTCATCTATTTACTGCACATGTGCTATACATTTGTATGGCCAACACATTTACTCTGGTTATTTCTTCCGGGACAAGTCCACATCTGGCTCTCTCTGCCTGCATCCTTGCACAACTTGCATCTGCGGGTTCTATTGGTTGACTCCCAAGTGAGAATTAATTGCCCTACTTGAAATCAGATTCAATTGCCGAGCGAATAGCCCGGTTCAAAGATACATAGTGCCATGATTGAGAGTTCCCCAAATGGAGTTTCCCTCGAAATAAGATTCAACAATCAATATTGGTGCCGAGACGATGAGACTCAGTCATATCCAATCATGTTCCAAGCCCGTCTTAAAAATTGCTTTCTGGTCAAATCCCAGCTCATTTCACACATTAGCCGTAAATGCCTATTGGTTTTCAGCTCTACACGTCAACACCCTCTTAAGTCTGGAAGATTAGACTGGTCCACGTTCCAGAACATCGGCGGTTTCGTATCTACACGTGTTACACGATCTCGCCGGGCTTTCGCCCATTTGACGTTCATAGTTCAAATTCAACAGTGGCGGGAGAGCTAATTGATGGTCTTATTACCGCCAAAGGAATTGCTCCGTAGTTGAATAACAGCTCGGGCGAAGTACAGTACGAGCAAAATCCAACATGCTCTGCCGTCGATGCGTGCCTAATGCTGGGCTGAAAGAATGTGAGCGTATTCCCCCCAGGCCCATGGATTTTCGTACGGCACCCTAGGACCCCTCTATTGGAGCAACAGATATAGCTGTAGTCACCGACATACCTCAAGTCAGAGTGAGGTTCGAGCACCAAGTATCACCTCGAACGCAGACACGGAGCTGTATTACGTCCTAATAAGCATCCTAATATGAGGCTGTATGGCTATGCATATATATATGCTCTGATCGAAATTCCGACTGTCTGATGGTTTACATAGATATTGGCCGTCGGGAATGTCGGGGATGCCGGGCTTCTTGGTCACAATATTACTGATTCTCAGGTTCAAATTGCGAAGAGGCAGGCCAAGTCGAGTTCCGTGCAGTTTTCAGTCAGAATTGCTAACACAGAACTCGGTGTTAATTTTTGACCGTTGAGTTGTGTGTGAATCTCAGCAGAAGCAGCTGCGCAGCGCCTCCGTTGCTTCAAGCACGTCGCTCCCCTGTCTTTTTACGTGTTTGAAGCGGGAAGAAACATGATCATGATATACCAGGAAAGAACATCCATCCTTTGAGTTTCTCCACAGATCGTGCCGAGATGTGAAGTGGAATGATTCAAGGACCCCCAACACCAACACACCTGTCGAAAACCATTCCATGAAAACAATTTACTGAATCTCCCCCTATCATTTGCGCTGGTCGCAGTGACTCATGCCGAATTGGATGCTTCTTAAGATTCGGCTTCGGAATCCAAATTCAGTCGGACAATTCGTAAAAGCTCGAAGATGCATGGGATTTCGATAACGGAATCTGTGTACCAGTAGTTACAACGTAATGAACAACGCGGGATCTTGCGAGTATACTGAATAAATACAGGGTCGCCAGCCAGGTGCGCGCTCGCAGCCGGCTAGTACTTCGCCCAGGAATTTGTTCTACTGTCGTCCGACGGCATTGACAGTTATGTTTCGTATCTTATGTCACCGAAGTCCGGGTCCTTGTACCAGTATCTACAAATGATCAGAGATGCCAGGATAGATTGTAGAGACACTGGTGACATACATAGACTGCCTGGAAATTCCACCTTTGACGTCTGCCATAGTAGTATCCACGAACGCCCAATAGTCTGTTCCACCGAGCGCACCATCTTCCCAGTCTCGTGAAATATCTGGCAACATGATTAGGACAAAACGTGTATCTAAATCAAATAGTTCAGTCTGCGCCTCCAGCATACTCTCTGGGATGTCGCAGAGGAAGATGAGCCATTTGAGGTTCATGCACAAACTCAAAATGTGGGCTGCGGTCGGACAGAAGGAATTGTCCCTGAAGGACAGGTGAGTTAGAGCTGGCATCAGCGCAAGCCCCTCCCACACCATCGCAGCCACGCCGCGCGTTTGACGCAACTCGAGGTGGGTGATGTTGCGGAAGAGAGGGCGTGAAAAGTCAACTTCCACCGGTGGCCCACAAATGATCGACATGTGGAGCGCAAGTCGGCGGAGAGATTCCATGTGTATGAGCATAGAATCGGAGCGGCAGGCTGTATAATTCACGGAGAGGTTTCTGACTCCCGTGCAGGCACGAAGGATGGTAGCTACACCGTCCGTAGGATGGTCCCAATGGTCCCATAGGAATAGATGGCGAACGGAGTGTGGAAAGAACGATGTCGATTTCGCTCTTATTGCGCGTACCAGGATGTCAACAGTGAAAGGCGGAGCCCTTTCCGAAAAATCTCCTTCATGGAAGTGAATCACGCGATACAGAAGCGGTTCGACCCTGGGGAAGCAGATAGCCAAGTGGGCAGAGAACACATTGAAGAAGTGAACACAAATGATGCGCACCATATTCTGACGCGGTGCGCGACCAACATGAGGTTCAGGATCGTTCGTGGGCGAGAGAGTGCGGAAATTTCGAAGATCTCTCGTTGCAGATCGAGTGGCAATCTGCATTCTTCGACCACGTTGGTCGATATATCTTCCTGCATTGAGCTGGGGGCCAAGATCTGACGGAGGTTGGAAACAGGAAGCTTCGAGGTGGTGGTAGGAGACAGCTTGTGGAGCCTTCACGTGGGGTCTGGTAGAATGCCGCGGCAGGCGCGGCACTGACGCGCAGTGACGCGGTGTGACGCGGTGTGACGCCTGATTGACGCTGCAACTGACGCGTGATTGACGCGGCAACTGACGTGCGCCCTTACTGTTCGCGGCATCATTTGGAGCCAAAAAACTCCGACCTTAAATTTGGCTCAGTTTTCAACCTGAACGTCGACTAATTAGCACTAATTAGTAAAGGACCAAGGTTAATGTTGTCTCAAGCTGTGTCCCTCACGATAAATCCTGGAATGAAAATCATACCTGCACCACGTTTTAGTCGGATAAATGCATTGCTAGAGCACAGAAAACCCTGGAAGTCCAAATATCGATCATCCGCCATCATCCCCGGGTTTAACTAATGTTTACTCAGAGAACGGTGGATCTTCTGGGTGGGCTCTTGAGCTCATTCATCGACCCGTTATTAGATGGAAAAAGAAATACCTGTGATTACATTGGCCAAAATCGCTAGATCCGTACAGATTCTGGTGAAAGCATCGGGCAAAGTTGACTAGACTCACACTAATTAGGTCAATTTTGCCTCATTTCACATCTCACGAGTAAAGGAAACGATGCAGGCTCATTTGAGCGCCCAAAACTAGCCTTCAATTCACCAACCAGAGTATTTTGGGATACAATTGGTATTCTTTTGGCGGTCTCCTGATGCATGAGCTACAACTTCCCTTTCATTCTTTTCTGTGAATCTTGACCTAAAACTCTGCTAGGATGGGGCATCCTCTGTTACATAATAGTCTCGTTCATGCTCGATGCACACTGTTATTCAGTGGTTCAGTTCCGGGGATTTTAAATCGGTCATCAACACCCTATTAGACAGAAAATATTATCTTAATATTCAAACTGGGGCTAATAACTGGCTGGATAGAAAGGACATTGGCGATCTTGTTCAACCGACAAGTTTCTGAATGTGCAACAAATCCATATCCTGTTAGACCGGGAGAAAGCCCAGATCAAGCACTGCTTTTCTGAGCTATGCATATGATTCTGCAGTGGCATGTATCTCCACCATTGTCCTGTAAAACAAGATGTTCTTGAGGGATTTCAACTGCGGGAATTAGAACTATGGACTGAATTCACACCAAAATCACCCCATTTCGAGTTCAGCTCAACCTCACATTCCAAACTCCATTGAAATGAATCCTCAGACAGTGAGTGAACCAAGTTCAAATCATTGGAACACATCAATGTGCCCACTATGACCGTCTTTACTAGTCTGACTGGTGTCGCTTACAGATCCCAGTCCAACACCGTCACTTTTGCCTCTGCTCGTCCATCTCTAATTTCAACAGCTGTATACGGTTCTCGTGAACTTACATATTTTCAAGTGGGATGTGGGACCTTCAACTGATGGGAATGCGAAACAAAGGTCTCTGCAGAATCATGTGCTTGTCTGGAAGCAGGGCTAGAGAGATTCAACTGCCAGAAGTATATTGAACTTTTACACTCTGGAATCTTCTTTGAAATATGCATGCACAACATTTTATGTTTACCAACAACTGATTCAAAATTACTTGCCGGGCGAGTCCTAGATTTGGCTCAATGCAATCACAAGCGAGTTATATCATGTTCACGCTACAAGAACACCTGCCTTTAAATAAATAAAGACAGCCTTTGTCACTAGCTGCCGACCACACTCATACAATTAACCCCATGCAAAAGGACTTGTGGATGTGTAGAGAAAGCCTGTTATACCGATCTGCTCAGTGGAAATTGGTAATGGCTTTTTGGACCGCCCGACCTAGCATGTTCCCTCCAACAGCAATGGTGTCCTATCCCATCTCATTCCAAATATTTTCCTGCCCCTTTTCAATTTCATTGCAGACCGATGTGAGGGGTCACGGTGATATATACAGAAAGTGGAAACCTCGTGTAAACTTCCCAATTCCAATGGAAGTGCCAATAGTTCAATGGTTTGGAATGGATTGAGACCGGGGGACATAGAAATGATTCAGAGTGCAATAGAAGGCTTGTTTCCTGTTAGACAACACTATTTAATGCAGAGAACATGACCCTGGTAGTTAGTGAACCACATCAATGATTCTTTGGGAGACTATTTTTGTTTAGCTGAGACACTGGTTGAGCATTTCAAAATTTTCAGTGGAAATGTCGGTGAAAAACTTCCTTTATTTTTTACTCTTCCTTCACTGAAAAACAGTGAGGGGTTACATCCTTGGAATGCATGAAATTTACCTGTGCAATGATTGCGCGGGGATCATTCATAAAAAACACATTCCCGAGTGGTGACTTGCAAGGAATGCTTGGAATTCTGGAGTCAGAGCGAATTTGTTTCTGAACTCGTCGCAAATGGTCAAAAGAAGGAACATCTTTGCATCGGGCTTCCTTCAAAATCTAGAGAAAAACCCGTATACTATCAGGCGCTGGGAACCTGGCCACCTTAGCTATTTTGGGCTAGTAGTCACTTCTTCGAGCATCCTTCTGGGAGCCCGAGGGCGTCAAATGTGCATTATACATCCTGTGAACAAATGAAGCCTATTTACACCAATTTTGGTGAAGCTTTGACTGTGTGGCGAATTTATTTCGGCCGGAACTCCCAAATAGGCAATTGACAGAGTACCTGGCCACCAGCGCAAATCCATCGTCGCCGGTTCGATCAATTGCTTCGCGGTGTATAATAATGTTCAGGGGATCCAGATGGTATATTGTACACCTTAAAATGTCATGTTGGACCCATTAAAAGGGTAGCACCGGATGCTTCTGATGAGAGGGGGGAGCGGCGGGATCCAGACTACCAATAAAACAGAGGCTGCGCGGCAGTGAGAGGGCGGGCTTGGCCAAAATAAGTTGCTGGGGGCTTCATCTACTTCTTATGAAATTACCTGGACCCTCTGTTTCCTACCTGAGTCACACTGCCGAGAACCCGAAATTCAGACATTGTTGCCGCTGAAAATAGGGTGATTATTGTATCGGACGACATTGAGCAAGGTATAAAAAAATGAAATTAAGACATACCTCTACAATTGAAGCTTCCATTATCATTACAGCCCACGTTGAGTGCTAGACCCCTAGCGTGGAAGGATTGTTTGCTAGGCCGGTCGTCGCGTTGCCGTACTCAAGGCCGGATTGCGATCGTTTGTCCGAGCTTAACACAGAAGGGGGCCGAGTTCTGTCCGATTTCAGTGGTCAAATGAAGCCCGAGATGATACAAGAAGATTGAGCTCCCGAAGTCGTGGATTGAGAAAGAGTTGGTAGAGAAATGAGCGAGATGGTCGCTCAGAGTTAAGAAAATGATTTTCTCACCCTTCGACCGGCGATCAACCGCGTCACAACTTTCAAACAACTGATCATTCTGCCCCAAAATTTGGCATACGCTGGCGTCAGAGTTCCTACTCCCTCCCCTAAGTCCGAGCCCTCAACATGTGATAGTATTCATCCTTATATTCGCCAAGTGGCCAGCTTCTTAGTGTGGCCAGGTTGGCAGTCACTGATAGTAAGAGAGTTAGAGACCCGCAATCTCGGTAAATTGTCTAAAGTATCCAAAAGAAAGATCTAAGCAGAAGTTCAAGAAATGGAAAAGGGCGAGAAATTCCCTCGCAGGGTGTCTCACCGTCTTTGTGGGATACGGGAACCACTGAGAAGACGATTGTGTGTTTGGCTGTCCATCGGGCTGGATGTCTGCCTGATCCGGTTCCTGCAGGGCTGTTTTAAAGCATCAGAGACAAGATTTTGAAAGAAAAAATCTATTTGATTGGGGAGGCCCCCAGAAGTCCATTTCGGAGACGCGAAGCATTGAAAGCGGAAACGCGTTTCCGGTCAGGTGACATACAATCACTTTCCCGATTGGGACAAAAACGAACTTGACAGTCACACTCACCTGCTTTGCCCATGATCTCACTCAAGAAATCTTCCTCTTCCTCGTCACCAAGTATATCTTCGCCTACATCATCAGTTCCAAACCCCAACTTTCTGGCCACGGCTTCGGCATTCATCAAGCCAAAAACATCTGCTTGTTTGCGCAACCGTCCTTGTTCGACATCCAAATCCATCTCGTCCTCCCCTGCTTCAAAGTCGGCCCCGTAGGTCTTGTATTGGTCCCACATATTGAACTCTTCAACACTCCGGCTATGAGAAGCACCGGTAGCAATGGGACCACGCAGATGCTGTGGAGCGGCAAAAGAGAATTCCCGGAGTCTTGAAGTGGCCGACTCAGCTCTTCTCTCGTTCGGCAGTCTCTCCGCTCGATTCTTTGCTTCTGCGATGAGCACAACCACCTTCAAATTATGGGGGCTCTGCAACTCTCCGGATCACTATTGAAGTGCGATGCTTGGCAGGAACCCCCGCAGAGCATGCTCTACACTCCACTCTGGTACAATCCTCATTGAATATGAAGTCTATCGAACCACGGTCACGTCGTTTCTTGTGTTGTCACTCTCAAATTCAGTACCTTCTTCGCGCAGCGAGTTTCCGCTCCCTTTGGGCGGCACCGAAGAAAAGATCAAGGGTCTCTTCAATCACAAGCCTTTTTGCCTTGGCTGCAAATCCTTTCTCCATTCTCTATACCTGGATGGCACCATTAATAGCCGTCGGCAGTCGCTGTGTCCGACGGTGCCCTTCCACATTTTGCAATTTTTTTGCATCCGAATGGTGGCGTGCATCTGAATGGTGGCGCGCATCGGCGCGCATCCGACCCCAGCACACTTTAAAATCCTGCAGATGTACCAGAAATCCCTCATTCCTTGCCCACATTCCCCTCACACCCTGATGTCGTCGTCTGCCCTCGGCACTCCTTCTCCCAACCCTCTCAGCGATGTCTTTGGAGCTATGAACGAAGACTCTCCCATCGTGTCGTCCCTCACCAACGCGCAGAAGCGTTCCTATGCCGCCATCGACGGGTCCACTTCCGACGATGAGGAGGGCAGCACCGGTGGTGCCCCCATCCCCGCCTTGGTCCTCACCGCCAACCAGAACACCACTTCGGCCCTACAGCGTTACAGCGAGAAGAAGCGTCTCCGTGTGGACCAGACCACGGAGGTGACCTTCTTGCTCCATTTTCCGTCACGTCTTTCTTTTGAACTGATACAGTTTGTTGCAAGGACCCCCCCCGGCTTTCCGCCATGCGAAGATTTTGACCAATATCTTCCAAGTTTCCAACCAGTTCGCGGCCTTCGTGGTGGCGCAGCCAGGCTTCGAGGTCGCTTCCCGCCTTGAGGTACATTTATTTTCTTCTGCTCTCTGTATGGACACACCTAATAACGGGACAAGAAAAATATAAGCAACTACGCTGCTGCAATTCTTCTTTCGAGAAAAATCAGTGCATACAAAGGCTCCATTCCTATCAATACTCTCCTTGTGCGTATTCCACAATGTTTATGTGACCATGCTTATAGTCTTTATCATTCAGAATATACTCAAGAAATTTCGCTTCGACCTCCCTGCCGGCATCGAGAACAATCCCGCGGACTACGCCAAGGTCGTTGCAGCCATCCAAGAGGCCTTCACCCAATTGCGTGCCAAGTTCAAAAAGGCGGTAAGCTTGATATATTTGGCGATGGGGATGTTTCTGGCCCTTTGATTGCAGTTATGTGCCAGCTTGAAGGCCAACAAAACCGACAAGACTATTGCACCGGGCCCTGAGCATCAAAACATCTTCAAGCTCACTCAGATCTTTGTCGATGGTACCCAGTGCACTGCCACCATCGAACTCTGTGCACGCGTTGCTCTCATGGTAAGCAAAACCTTATGATAATGTCTACCTGCCATATCCTGATTAACTTATTCTGGTAGTGTATCTATCTGATCCGAGAATCTGGACCCAGGTTCGAGGATAAAATACAGAGATTCTTGCACTCCAGGCGTGAGCAAATTGTTGTCACTTGCGGATGATGCGACCATGAAATAGTGGGCTGAAAGTGAATACATATATCGGAAACCACCTATTGAAGGATTGTTTAAGCTCCGCTTGCAAGCACTTGAAGCAGAGTTCGACTAAAAGGAAAGGCGTGACTCGATTCAGAATTACTCGTTTTTCTTGCGTTTTATTCACGATTTTCTTCTTCTTTGATACATTTCTCTGCGGACGGGAGCAACATATCTATTGTCATACACACACAATAGTAACGGCAACAATTTATTCGAGTTCTTCGTTTTCGGACTGGAGGGGGAAAATGGGAGAGGAAGACAAAGAGGGGAAGGAGAAGTTCTCGTGTATGTTTCACATGTGCATTTGGGGGACTGTGCTTCCAGGACCCCATTTATACGCTAGAACAGGGTTCCATGTCAGCTCATAAGGAGGCAACAAGGTAGGTGTCTCACGCGCGGCAGCCGTCGAAGCAGTTGAGGAAAGGGCATCCTTCGTCATTCGGGAACTGTGCACAGCAGTTCTGACAAAACGTGTTGCATTGCTGGGGGAAATGAGTGAGTGGGATATCGGATCCAGGTGACTGGGGCAGCGCCAGACGCACCGCCACTGTCCCGACCGTGTTCCCGTGTAGTACGTTCCAGTCGCAGTGAATATTGAGTGAGGACACGAGCGAAGCGAGGAGCAGGACGACGAGGGTGGTGCGCATGGCAGTGTCCGGTTCTGTGGAGGGGTTTGCAGAAGGGATTGAGATTAATTGGGTTTACTCCGAGTGCGGCTCTTAAGAGGGTGTGAAGTAAGGTACGTACGTATCGCGCCTAGAGACGTGGTACTCATCTCGCGGGCTCACGGTTCGCTCGATCATGAACTGGACTGGATTGTGCCGTACAAAATGCGAAATTGGGAGACATCCATCCCATGCACTCCATCGGCCCCTCAATTACGCCGAAATTACTTATTCGACGCCCAGGTTATTAGCTGCACCCTAACGCTGTCAGTGGGAAAGGATGCTTCACCGAATGCAGTCCTCAGGAAACAGACGCTTCAGCCACCTGGGAATTGCTATGCACGCGGTCCTGTAGCTCGCACGGCGTGCCCAGCGGAAGTCTTGGCAGTTCTGTTGAAATCGATAAATGAAAGGCACGGTGATGGAGAAGAAAGGATGAATGAACGGACCCAGGATTCTGGTCGGATAACACCTTGGCATGTTTACAGGCAGAATGGGGGCGAAAATGAAATCTGCACTAGAGAGCGCCGACTACGTCGGCACAAACCTAGCTATATGTTTGGTTCATTTGGGTAGGACGACGCGATCTTTCCAAGATCTGACGTTCTCTGACGGAACGTTATCTGAACGCCAATCAAGCCTATTGTTCTCGTATCCGGAAATTGCGCGCTCAGAAATGATGGCGAAGTCATCCGATAGGCTCAGAACAAGCTGCGCAAAGGAAAGTGCCGCAGCGACATTCGGAAAATCGAATGCTCCGATGGGTGCGGGCTGTTTCGAGGCGGTGTCCGTGGTGGGGCAAGCGATGTGAACAATACGCTAAAGATTCAGTGAAACAATGGGATGAAAATAGTCTGTCGAAGACTGACCCGTGGCGGGATCCACCCATGATAGTACAAGTTTGGCGCCGACACCTGATTCTGAGAGCGCAAAGCCAATCGCAGGCTGCAGGATGCCCATACGTGCCGCTGGCACGCCACAGTGGTTATGAGTTCAAAAACCCTTTCCCAAAACTCTGCACCAGATGGCAGGCAAGCACGGTGGCAATCCCTTCAAATCCACGACACTGCGGGGTCGTGGTCCGAGGGCGTACAAATGCCGCGCCCGTACTGCATTAATTGTGAGCACTAGGTCCTTTCATGCGGATATGAAGCAAAATACAATATAATGGCATCCCTGGCGCATATGTGAGCCAGACCCGCATCAAGCTGGACACGAAAGGCACAGCCGAGCGCGAAGAGCCATAATGCGCGATGAGCGATCGTATATCTAAGACAGTCGAGAGTACGAGATATAAAACGTCGCCCAGGGGATGTGGTGTATGGCATGAGTCGAAGTAGATCTTGGTCGGTAGTTCAGAAAGTTCAGACAGCAGTGGCAATGTTCCGGCAGATAAAAACAGATGCGACCCATGAAGGTAGAGATGCAGCGAGAGTTCAATAGATCAGGGATATTTCTGGCGACAAGCTAGAGCAATCCTCGATGGAATCGACAGAGTGAATTTCCACATGACGGCGTGGAAGGTCGCAGCTAGCACGTGAGAGATATGCCGGATCATGCATCGCCACCTCGAGCACCAAACCCGCCATCCCGCCCACGTCCACGGAGCCGCAAACCCGCGATGCGGGGACGATCAGCCACGCAGCGTGGCCCGCATCCGTGACATCGCGTACAGCTATGCGCTCGTCGACGTCGCGCAAGCGGGATTCGTCATCCACATCAACTTGCCACGGAAAAACCGATTCTACTGCGACGGCGTCAAAACTTGTTACTCGACAAGGCCGTACGATATCTTCCCCGCAGCGCGGAGCCCATCTGGCTCCTGAGCGTGCAGTTCCCGGGCTGAGGACCTGAGGACGAAGCGCGCGTCGCTGCTGCGGCTAATTCCTCTTCTGGCCACCACCACCACCTCCCGACGCTACACGGGCTCGGACACTCGACGGTGTGGCAGTGGCACTCCCCCAGTTCCGACACGACGTCGAGCCAATCCGCGATATCTCCGGGCAGAGTGCGCTACCCGCGGTGGCGTGGGTGGGGGTGGATGCGACGACCTTGGCGGAGGAATCGGGTGGGCAGGGACACGCGGGCGAGAGCGGGAGCAACAGGCGCGCACAGCCGAGTTTCTTTTGGGCGAGGCTGCGCGCTCCTTCGACTCGCTTGCTTTCGTGCGCCGGCGCCCTTTCCCGGGTGTGCAGTTGCGTGTGTCGTGTTTTCTTTGGGGCCGCGGCTTGCGCGTCTTTGGCATTTCTGGTGCACAGCTTTCCGTGGGGAGCTCCTGGCCGCGTCGCTCTGCGTCGTGCTTCTGCGCCCGCGTCTGTAGACGCTTGTGGCAAATTATTTCTCTCTTTTGAAGCCTCCCTTCCCTACCCTCCTCTTCTCGCCATTCTACCTCCGTCCGTCCGTCCCCCTCCCTTCTTCCCTCCTTCCTCCTCTCCTCTCCTCCCGACTTCGCTTCGCTTCACTTCACACCACAAAATTCATTTGATTATGTAATATTCCCCTTCCACCGTAACACACACTTCATCTTTCATCTCGCCCATCTTTCACCCTCAATCCTATTCCTGTCGGGGCGTGGAGGTTGTATGAGCCACACGTGTTCCGCCGTGGTCGTCCGGAGCGACGCTGAGATCCGCGTGGGTGGGTGGGTGTTTGCTGGTGTACGAGGCGCGCGCACACACCTTGTCGTCGATCTCCTGCGGGTTTGAACGAAGGGGTTATCCCTCTCCGGGGGTGGACCATGGGTATACCGCGCATGTTTCCCCGCAGTCGTTTGGGGTGTGGCGTGGATATCGACATCGGGCGGGTGTTGGCGGTGTGCGGAGTGCGCACGCATGTCGTCTTTCATCTCCTCCGTCTCTGGGCGGAGGTGTTATCCCTCGCGGGGGGCGGAGGGTGGCTGGGGCGCGCACGTTTTGGTGGGATTGTTTGGGGTCTGGCGGCGATATCAACGTCGGGGGTGCGGCGACGTCAGCACTGGCTGGTGCAGCGGCGGCGACTTCCGGTTAGCGCAGATTTCGCGCGGGTCCCTCATCCCTCGCAGAGCACCAACGCGTGGGTTCCAGCGCGTTGTTGGATATTACCTTCGGGTTTGTTGTTGTTCTTCATTCTTCACTTGTTTTTTTTCTTCGATTCCCTCCCTCTCCCCCTCCTCGCCAAACTTGACGCTGACTCTCCTCCCCAGAACCCCTCCCGTTTCTACCGCCCACACCCGCCGCCCACGCGCGGCTCCTATACTGGTCCCTCGACGCGCCGGCGCGGCATTCGGCGTGCACCGCACGGCGCTCGCGTACAAAGACGCGGGCATGTGGTTTGGGCTCGACGCGGCAGCGAGCGCTATCAAGCAGGTTGCCCTCCTTCGTTGATTCGCTTGCGTTCCGCGAGCTTTGCATCGACGCCTTCCCTACCACCAGGTTCGACGCCAGCATTGCCACCAACGGCACAGTCGCTCAATGCCACCTCGCGCTCGCCCGCCGCCCCCTCGAACGCGCACGGCCATTCGAACTCGAGCTCGAGCTCGTCGGGACACTCGTCTGGTGGAGGAGCGGGAAGAAGGGCGATGGGACGGGGAAGAAGGGGTGGGGCGACAGACCGCGGTGCTGCTGCTGCAAAATGATAATTGATAATTGAAATGTTGGATTGGAATGCACCGTACACATTTAAAGGACTCGAGAGCGACGGCCTATTGAGCTGATACCATCTTGCCTGCAATCTTTGAGAGCGTGTCTCGATTTGAGTGTTTGACTTCGGCGCGCCCCAAGTACCCGCTGCCCAATTGTCGTGCGCTGCGATGACACGTGATCCTTGAATCTTGATTCTCGCCATCGCTTAATCATCACCCTTCGCCTCAGATATGCACGTCTCGCTGCGGATGAGTCGTCTGAACGACCTGACACCCACTGCCCAGGTATGTCATCCACACTTCGGGTACGGTCTCGGTCCTCGTTTACTGTAGATTGCAGGAAGTGGCGACGGCTGCAGCAAACGGCTCCTTCAAAGACTTCAATCGTCTCCGCGAAATGATCTTTGTCGACAAAAGCCACAGCACGGAGGTGCTCCTTCCCGTCCTTTACCGTTGCTTGGATCCCGCCAAAATCCCGATGGTTGACGAGGCGGCGCCTCGCACTGCTGTTTCTATGGCCACTCTCGCCCTGAAGACACTCCCCAGAATCACTCTCCCTGCGGGCGTGGGTTCGGACTTGTGGCCACGGATCTGGGCTTGGTTCCAGTTCCTCGACATGCACAGGGCTAACCTGAGCGCGATGAAGGTCACCGTCCTTAGATGTGCCGTGCGCTTCTGTCGGGGGACAGAATGGGTGGCACTGAATGCCACACCGGGATTTTACATCACCGTGGGGCGCGTTTGGGTATCCTCGCTCAAAGAGACCGATGTTCAGCTCTCCCCACTCATTTATGTGTCAGCTCTTCTCACGATACTGAACATGTCGAATCTCGAGGAGCTCATGGAAGGCGCCGGCGGAAGTTTGGACAGCCTCGCTGCTCTCGTCACACAACACATGGACCTCAGCAGCAAACAGACACCTATCACACAACGGCATCTGGAGCTATTACGCGATATTGCCATCTTCGCCAAAAATGTTGCGGGTGCTGCAGATGACGGTCTTGGCCCCCCAAACCTAGCTCGTTCGCTCGTCGAGTGCCTGATGAAGCAGGGTGTGCTGAGATTGATACCAATCATCTGCACCCTCAGCTTGATCACCGATCCGGATCCAGGCGCAACGCTCAACCATTGCCTTTCGTTTTTACGAACATTATTTGGCCTGCGCAAGATGCATGCTGCTGTCCTGCCGGCCGCAGTCATGAATGGATCCTCTTCTGTGCACATCGACCGTCGCTCACCACGACGCATGATCACTTGAACTCTTTACTACTGCAGTATCTCTCTGCGAGCACGGTGTACGCCAAAGTCCTTCTCACGATCAGGGAAGCACTTGCCGGAATAGCGGTCGCGACCGTATTTGCGGGCCTTCTTAAGATCAAGGATGAACTTGCTGGGATAACGGTCGCCGCTGCAACACCGGAATTGGAAAACTTGGCTGTATTCGAATCGTGGACATACTTTGTCAATCTAGTGGACCAAAGGTTCGAAATCCTCCAATCGGTTTTGATGGCGCCTAGGAGAACATGCGATAATCTGGCGGTCAGTCCATTCTACTTCTGAGGATGCGTAAGGCACTAATCTGCTCCCAGTGCAACAAGCAGGACTTTAAAGACGCCTTTCGAAGGTGTTCCGGATGCAAGCATTTCTACTACTGCTCCAGAGAGTGCCAAACTGCAGACTGGATTACAGGGGGGCACCGAACGGCATGTTCGGCGTATCGTGAGCATAGTCTTAGTACGAAACCAACCTGAACAAAAGTGATATCTCTGACTAACTCTGGTGCTTTCTCAGGTGAACACCATAACTTGACAACGCTCGATCGGGGTTTCATGCGTGCACTTCTAGACTACGATTATGCAAAGTTCAAACGCAAGATTTACGACCAAATAATCAGATGCATGAAGACCCACCCGAATGCGGGCTACTTCATCGTCTTCGACTACGTCAGCGACGGGCCTTTCACGGTCCAAGCCCACTCGCTCGCGGAAGAATCGATCACGTTGGAAATATTGCGAAAGTCCGGCACCGAATGGGAGGACACAGTGGCACGGGCTGCGTCGAGTCAGGGACTCATGACTATCCATGTCATGCGCGCGCGCGAGGGAAACACGGCGAGGTATTGGGTGATCCCACTGCGCTCCCCAAGTGGTCAAGTCAATGAGCGGCTGAAACACATTGCGGCGGAGCTACCCTCCCCTGCGGAAGGGGAGGACATCCCAGGTTATTTTGCGAGCATTGATCGGGCTCAAATTGAAGAACGCCTTGAACGCCTTACCATGGAACTAACCTCCCAGCCCGACGAGGATCTCCCGACTATCTTGAAACCTTGGACACCTTAGCATATGTGGCGTGGGATGCTGGCGCCATGCATTAGTTGGGTCGGCCTTTCCTATCCTGTTCCCTGCTCAAAAAGTTTTCATTTCTAGGTTTTTCTGCAGACATGCTGACCAGGCCTTCCTCAGCTATTGCCGCACAAATATATACATCTGTTTCGTAAAATAATTGTTCTGATAATTAGGGTCAACAGCTTTTACCGCCATTCACCACTGAAGCTCATGTGAGTCGTCCGGATCGATTTTATATTGGTCCGTTAGAATATGTCTGGCGGTATCGCGCAGAAAAGTTAGGTTAGGAGAAAACATCGCATCGGAGACTCGGAGCGCGTCCGCATCCAAGTCCACGCAGAATCTCGAAAGTCGGCGTTGAATCAACGTAGAAAAATTCCCGCAAAATTCCCGCAAAATTCCCAGATAAAGCCCGGTCGCGCGCAGTCCGCCCAGGAATTTAAATCCGGATTCCAACGTCCGTGCAGAAAAATCCGGGGTCGACAGGTCACATCTATCATCGCAACTGCGACGGGTGCGATGCCCGACGTCGACGTATCATACAGCACTGTGGGCTGAGATGCCGCCGAAGCAGGAAGCACCCGGGGAGCGCAGCACCGTGTGTGTTCGTCCCGGGGCCGTCGGACAGGAACGTCGGCCAAAACACGCCGCACCCACACCACCCGTGGCCCTCCAGGACCCGGGCGCACATCAGACATCCCAAGGAGCATCTAATGCCAGTCATGCAAAGAAAGGAAATTCAAAAACAAAATGTATAAAAATATACACCACCTTAATACCAATACGATAAAGCGGCGGCGCGTAAGTGTCCGTGTCCATCCCCGTTCCCAACCTCCACCGTCTACCTCCGCATCCACCCTCAGCGCTCCTCACGGAGCACCTCTTCTCCCCAGCCTCGGAGGATGTCACCGTCGTCGTCCGCGCCGGGCTACGTTAGCGGCTCGTCCTGGATCACAAAGATCGTGCGGGGGAGCTGGAAGTCCGCGTCAGTATCGATGCCAACGGGAGAGGACAAGTAAGAAGGCGGAGGGAAGGTATGAAGAGATAAACAGGAAGGAGAAGCAATTGGGAAGGACAGCGCGAGGGAGGAGATGGAGGAAGGACCGTGGAACGCCAGGACAAGGAGGAAAGAAAAAAAGAAAGGCTTACCTCCCCAATCCTCCTCCGCAAATCTATCCACTCCGCCTCGTCCCTCACCACAAAAGCTATCAGGATGCTCGGGTTCAGGCCCGAGAGCGGCATCTTGCGTGCGCGCGCAGTGGAACGTGCGTAGCTCCGCCGTAGAGTACGCACGCACGAAATGCGCCTCCTCCGCGGACAAGAGCGCGCCGCCCGCCGGGGGCCGCGTCGGCGTAGGTGTTGTCGGTGTCGTGGTATGCGTTCCGGGGCGCGCCGTCGTTTGGCTGGGGCTGGTGCTGCTGTTGGTCTTGGTGGATGTGTCGCCGCCATTGGTCGGTCTTGTCCGAGGCGCAGATTAGTTCGTCCTCGTCTGCCCGCCCGCAAAGTCCGGGCTCAGCGACCCTCCGCGAGTATGCGTCGGGACTCATGGAGTCGGCGCGAGGGACGTCGGAGCGGGGGCCGTCGTAGGTTGCGTGGCTGGCGTGCGTCGAATGCGTGTCAGCGTGTGGCCTCGTCCGTGAATGGCTTGAGCGGAACGGCTGGGCCCGCATGGTGCAGGCCGAGGTAGAACGGGCCGTCCCCCTGTATGCCGATGAAGTAGGAAGAAGAGGGGCGACCGGTAGCCACGCGTGGGCCGCGTCCGCCGCCGGCGTGCGCGGGGGGAAGGGCGGGATTGTTGGGTCCAGGGGGGATCTAGGGCAGAGGCGTGTCAGTAAGCTGGAATGCGGTAGGTTAGGGAGACGGAGGGAAGGAGGGGAGGCGGCGAAGGGGGACGGTGGAAGGGGCGGGGAGAAAGGTATCCCGGGGGTTCCGGGGCGCAGAAGTGTAAATGGAGAGAGAGGAAATGAAAAAAAAAAAACGAGTCGAAAATACGAGGCCGAAAAAGGAAATCATTGACAGCTACCAAAATAGCTGGGGCATGTCAAGTCGAAAAAAAGTTCGTGCGTCGAGCGGAGAGGGAGGGGATGGGTCAGTGAGCTACAGAGTGAGTCATGATGGCATATATGATGGGCGAGGGAACTGTGGAGCGTGCAGGATGGGGACGAATACGAAAAAGGGTTTTAAAAAATTAGAGAAGGAATGAAATAAGTGGATGGAAGAAATGGGAAGCGTAGCATGTAGGGCTAAACGGATACCCCGAGCAAAAAAAACGTGGCGGAGTCGAAAAAGACGATGAAGAGGAACTCACCCCTAACCCGCTGCAGCGCCGTCGCCAACAAGCTCTGCGCCGTCCGCAGCATGCAGCCCACCCCGCATCGCTCGTCCACCCCCGTTTCAGCCGCTGCGTCGGCCGGTCGACGAAGACGACGCGCTCGACACTGACCCGTCGCTCTCGCTCGGCGACAGCGGGGGTTCCTGCTGCCCGTGTGATTGTGGGTGTGGGCGTAGGCGTGCGGATTCGCATTGGCGGCGACGAATAAAGGCGGGGGCAGCGACACGAGCGAGGGCAGGTTGCAGATCGGCTCGAACCCCGCGCGGTACGTGCACCACACCTGCGCGTAGAAGTGCGCGTCGAGCTCGCCGTCGGTGGCGTTGGTGGCGGCGTGCGAGCGCGTGGAGTACGAATGCGCGTGCTGCGCTTGGGCGACGCCGCTCGTCCTCGGGGCCCCAGCCAGGTAGACGCACGCCGAGGAGCCAGGTCTCCTGCGCGCTGCGGTCGGTGCCATCGAGCAGATAGCGTACGGCTTTATCCAGCAACCCCTTCCCCGCGCCACCTCCACCCTCGCTCTTTCTTGAAGTAGAGGTCGTCGAGGATGCGAGTGCCGCAGCGATGCCCGTGTTGTGGCTCAGCGCACCCGACAGCGTCGTGGTGAGCGAAAAGTCGCTCGTGCTGCCCGACAGATGGGCAAACCACCCGCTGAGCCGCGCCGCAACGTCCCCGCCGCCTGGCCGACTCGGCGACCGCGTGAGCTGCAGCGTCTGCCCGTGCCCGTAGCGCGGCGGGGGCGGATGGGGCGATGGCTACGCGGGCGTTGTGGCGCGACTGCTGCGCGCGCTTCGAGGCGGGCATCCCAGCGCGAATCCTGTTCCTGCGCGCAATCAGATTGTCAGCGATGCCACATAAACATAGAGAGGAAGGGAATGACGGATGGAGTAGGAAGAGAGAAAATGATTAGCGTAATATACTAACGGGCGCGGAGGAAGGTAAAGTTAAGGCTAAACACGGCGGAGGAGGATTCGGAGGAAATGATGAGGCATGTGTTGGTCATGTGCCCGTGTTTGGCTGCGCCATTGATCTCCGGCTCTTTCGGTCCGATGCCTCCTTCTTGCGCCGACTGCCCACCTCGAAACCAATCCAAGCTTAGCACAAACCCAACGTCGCTTCCATCCCCCTGAAACAAACTGCCCTTCCGGCCCCGGACCCGCTGCATAGAGACGTGCATGGATTGCGCGTGTTTCCCCACCTAAGGGGCAACCCCACCATTCCAAGGGTTGCCCGAATTGGTTGCTCTTGGTACGGAAACCCTGGGTGATTTGGGACCACTTCCGGGCAAATCAAGCCCTTGGAATGACCTATTTTCCGAGACTTGAGACTATGAACTTCGGCGTGCACCGCGTGACTTACCAGCGAAACTTCAGTTTAGAAAATAGCTACTTGCCTGAAACCGTGGCCTAGATACTTGTGAGTACCCAAATCTTGGGAGCAGAAACAAAAAGTGAGAATAATCACCGAAAAAAGATCTCATAGGAGTGTTCACTGTACGTCGTGTTCTCATGCACCATCGTCTTTGCCTCAGAAGACATCCTCAGATCAAAACTCTAAACAACAACAGGCTGTGAGAGCATGAAGAATTCGAAGACCACCGTGACGCGGTACGCCACCTTGTACCAGCACCCGTGGCCAGTAACCCGTGGCTCCAGATCACACTTGAGGGCGCCAACGGGTCCGCTGACCAGCACCGGGAGTTCCATCGCCTTCTCCTTGACCAAGTGACAAAGTTTACGGTGGGGCGGCGGGGCGGTGGGGCCACGTGCCAACGAACGGCCGATCACATATAGTACGTCTAAACTTGCCAAAAATACAGGGCGGATTGTCGAGCCGAGCTGACCAGAAGCAGTAAAACAATTTGTAGGATGGCGGGGAGGTCCATGGTTGAGTTAAACAGGTGGTTTTCCGCTTGCGCCCTGGCGGGGCGGAGCAGTATGATGCTATTGCGTTCCTCATTTGGTCTTGCTCCGAGCGGCGCCACCAGCTCCACCAGGCATCAGTTAATATTTCAAGATCAGGGATCCATTTTTCAAGGAAAAATCGCTGAAAGGCAGCTTCAAATAGTCTCTAATCTAGGTGTCTAACATATACATTTTTTGTATCGGTCAAAGTTAGCGAGACTGGGTTCAACACCCGCCATGTTGTCCATTAAATACAAATGTTGCAACAATTCACATTGAAGCGCCATCTCGTTTAACTTGCTGTCCCAATAACCCACGGAGCAGTGTAACATGAACGGCAAGGAATTGAGTGGAGCCAAGTTCGCCGTCCCCATTCGGATTTATTTGATCAGGCTGTGCTCAGTCCGAACTTATTGGAACGATAACGTTATTCCCCACCCGATGCTCCAATGGGCGTCTTCTCGTAAGTATCTGGGACCGATTACATTCCCAAGTCCAACTGTTGAACTATAAACGCAGGGGGTACCTCAAAAAAATAAACCCTTTGCCGAGTGGCTCTACAGTCCATTTTTTGTAGCCTCGGGCGAAAGACATGGATGATATTAATGTTAGGAAGACATATTTAGTACGCTGGAGTGGAATCTCCAACGACGCCACACCCGAGTTATAGCCTGTTTTAAGGTTTGTACGGGTTTCTAAAAACAGTGATCAGTATTTCGTAAAACCCGTACAAACTTTTGAAACCAGCTATATAAACGGATTGTATGATGTCAAAGGTTTCCACGCAGCTGAGGTGAGATCCGATCCCGCCGTATGTGTATATATACTCATAGATTTACGCGAACGACACCCACCACAAATCCGCCCGCACTCTTATCCTAGTGAACGCTCGCCATGAACCTCGCACCAATCCTAGATTTCGTGAGTGGAAATGTTTACAATGAGACCCTGGAGCTGATGTCAGTTCAATTCAGGACTACCCAATAACCAAGCCCTTCCCAAGGAGCTGGTGTCATGGTTTGCTCGCCTTTGGCATATTGAGTACTGCCGCCTTTGCGGCTGTGAACGTGTTTCTTGTCGGTGAGGGTGACGTTGACTTGGGTTTTCTCACTGTGTGAACGAACATGCCAGGTTATGACGTGGTCAGTATCACCAAAAACGACGATAGCTTCAATACTACGAAGGGAGGAATAGTCCCATGGAGCACAGACAGCAATCTTGGCTGTGAACCACATCAGTTTCAATTGGGCGACACCTTCCGCACCAACCAATCTGCATTCTCGTATACTATCGCCGATGTTCAACCCGCAGGCTTCGCCAAACCCTCCGCCATTCAAGGAGGTGTTTCCTATTCCAACAACGTCCTGAACGACTGCGACGTTATGCGATACGAGATTGTCGTCAAACCTGGCGACCTATCTATTGAAGCCACCGTGAGTAGATACGTTCGAAGGTTGCTTGAACAAAATGTGAAGAAATCCCACAGGCGAGTATTCAATGCCGGCAGCCTCTTGGCTTGCGGGCGGTTACAACATGGAGGTGAGTGAATTAAGCAGCGCGTATTGCCTGGACCAAAATCTTTCCCTTCGAGTTATACAAACCATCCCGTCCTTCTTGGAATATCTACTTCGCTGTTTCCCGAGAATAGTTTAGCTCGTGCCATAACCGATGCAATGCTCAACATCTCGGGTGAGCTTCCTTCAATTCGACGCAGAAGCGCCTGATGACCTTGTGGTGATAGCTGAGGTCTACTGGGATATCGCCAACGGAGCATACACCACAAGTGATGGAATTGTGCCACCCCAAAAAATTTACATGGTTTTCGCGAACGGGTATCCAAAATGCGATCTAGATCCGCCGTATTTCTGTGGCATCCAACCGTTCGAAACTTACGCCGCTGTTGGAAACACGGAACTGAATGTGATACAAAATGCTTCCAGCATTAAAGCCAGCGAAGGAAATCTGTATAACCTGATAAACATTCTCTATGCTGCGGTGAGACTGGACTTGGGCCACTGGACTGCAGATAATGTGAGTGTTACATTTTCTTCAAAGATGTTGGCTTAATTACTCCCTCGAGATATTTACCAACACCACATCATTCAAGAGCGTCATTCAGCTATCCACTCTCACTCCGGACATGCCTCCAGGAAATAACAGTATTGCTTTTCGCATCGCCGCCACCTCGAAAGGCATGGCGTACGTCAATTCTACAACACCACCATCCCCGGACACTCCTACCGAGGGTGCTGTAATTCAAATACCCTACACATGCAACGTCATGAGGAGAAAAGCGCCTGGCAGTTTCATCGTCAGTGTCTTGTCCGCGACGATATCCATGTTCCTGGCCACGTGGGGGCCACTCGTCTTCTTCCTCTCTACGATTGCGCGAAGAAAACCCGGAGGTATGTGAACGGGATCGTTTTTCCCCGTGAACACCTGAATCCTGATGACGTTTCAGCAAATATATGCGAACTGCACACTCCAACCTCAAATGTCTCTAACTTGGAAGATGAGCATGACGTGAAATCAATACCGTTGCTGTATAGACGTACCATTGACCAGTAAACCGAGCTACTAAATTCACTGTAATGTACTCTATTCTATGGTGCGACTTATCCTTAGCCTTGTAATAATAATAATGGATCCATCTGCCTGATCACTACGATGACCACCCGAGTACGACGAGCGTGGGAAACCATCAAGAGATTGGCAGCAAACATTGACTCCTTGGGAAAATAGGGCCCGGTGGAGCAGGATTGTGGTGGCTCGCCGAAGAGATTGATGGATTTTGACATGATCTCCCCCCATGGGAGCGACACAAGTAGTTGGGCCTCCAAAAACACAATGATTTTATGACCATTTCGGATTTCCCCCCTCATAATCTTCTCGACATGGTCGTCTTCGGTTTCTCGGCGGAGTCCGAAATGGAGAAACAAGACATCACCCCGGAGCAGTCTCAGAAGCAACGTGTAGAACCCGTGTGGACCCGAATCTCAGGAGCCCCGAGAATATCCTACACGTCTAAATGCTCTCCTTACCCTCGCGCCTTTCATTTTCATTTTTCTAGTTGCCCTGGTGAGTTCCACCTTGATTGGATTTCTGGTCGTGTATTACAGGCTATTCGCAGGATAATACAATTCTTGTAACTGGTGAGTTCCGAACTTTACAGCTATCCATATACTCACAGATGTTCAGCCATTGTATGCCGACGTCTGCCTTGTCCATCTAGGGCCTTCCACATAAATTTTCCAATTGGCGGGCTATCGATGTTCATCATTACAATCTTCTGAATCTTCAAGGCGCCCGCCAGACGCAAGTCCCAGGCTATGTTCCTTAGGGACCGAATTAAGCAAAAAATTCCACCCATTAGGCACGGTACGGGTTCGCGAGTGTGCCAACCGCCGCCGATTCCCTAACTACTCTTGACCAGGTTACATTCTAATAGGGTCTTTCAGAGTAGCCTATTTCGACTTCATTTCGCCCCATTTCGTTTCTATTTCGAATCCATTTACTGTTCCCCGAATTGCCCGAACCATGCCGAAATCCAAATGAGAGCAGTTATTATTCAACCTCGGGAATCAGTCGGATTCTAAACCCTTATTAGGGACAACGGTTACTACGGCCTACGTCGTGCTTTCTTTCCTGATGCCCACTAAGACCGCCAAGAAGGTTTCATCGAAAGCTGCGCCGAAGAGGAACAAAGAAAACAGGATGAATCGTCAGAGTCGGGGGAGTCATACTCATTGTCAACCCAAGCCCTTGCCCAAGTCTCTGCCTCAGCATTTGCTATGAGATTGACCAGCAAGGCCTGATAGAGAGCATCGGCTGCTTTCTGTCGGGGTATTGTGGTAGGCATTTTGAGTCGCATTCATCGATAACGCGTCTTATTTAAATTGCGCGACGATCTAAGCAAGCGAGGCCGCAGGTGACCGCACATTTCCATCTCCGCTCGGTAGTTGGCATGCCGAAGCTGCCGAATTCTCATTTCGCGATCAGGATCAAACGAAAATAGACACGCGGCTGCCAGTCTTCTTTCGTTGTCGTCAACTTTGACGGTATACATACTGTGGAATAGGGCGCCGTCGCATGTTCGAACCTCATCAATGATTCACATCAGCCTATTCTTCTCCAATCAAATTTCCATCAACTCTTTCCATGTTTTGGGTTGAAACAACTCTCCGCGCACTCACAGCATCTCGATGGTTCTTATCACAGCTTCCAACAACAACATATATTGTATTCTTAACATGTCACCCGTCCTCGCCTCCCATTAGCTATACCCTGTCCACCCAATGACGTTTCCTCTTAACAAGACCTAGGAATATGTCCTATACGACACCCCCCCCCTGCGGTAGATATCGCACGCAGTTCGACTGCGAGTTATCCATCAGTGCCGGAATGAGAGCGCAGAGAGAAACGGAGTAAAAAACACCATGTTCGAACACAGAGCCTGAGCTCTGGGTGATTCACATGACTGGGATTTAGTCAATTGAACCCGGTGTGCACATTACACCATACTGCTGTCCTCCTCCCATGATTTTGCACCTGGATAAGTGTGAGAGGAATGAACGCGGTGAGCGTGAGGTTCTGAGGCAGACAAAAAACAAGCCCCGGAAGCAACACATGCACAGGGACAAGCGCAGAAGAAAGAACAGAGAAGAAAACCGGGCAGAGAAAAGCCCCTGGAACTGTATCAAATTCCGAGAAAGAGCCCGTGGCGAAAGGCATCGGAATTCAAAGGCCAGAAAGGCGCTCGCTTGTAGAACTTGAGCTCCATCGCGCAGGAAAGTTAGGTTAGGAGAAAACATCGCATCGGAGACTCGGAGCGCGTCCGCATCCAAGTCCGCGCAGACATCCGAAAGTCGGCGTTGAGTCAACGTAGAAAAAAATCCCGCGAAATCCCCAGATAAAGCCCGGTCGCGCGCAGTCCGCCCAGAAATTTAAATCCAGATTCCAACGTCCGTACAGAAAGATCCGAGGTCGACAGGCCATATCTATCATCGCAACTCCGACGGGCGCGATGCCCGATGTCGACGTATCATACAGCACTGTGGGCTGAGATGCCGCCGAAGCAGGAAGCACCCAGGGAGCGCAGCACCGTGTGTGTTCGACCCAGGGCCGTCGGACAGGAACGTCGGCCAAAACACGCCGCACCCGCACCACCCGCGGCCCTCCAGGACCCGGGCGCACATCGGACATCCCAAGGAGCATCTAATGCCAGTCATGCAGAGAAAGGAAATTCAAAAACAAAATGTATAAAAATATACACCACCTTAATACCAATACGATATAGCAGCGGCACGTAAGTGTCCGTGCCCATCCCCGGTCCCAACCTCCACAATCTACCTCCCACGTCTCCCCTTCCACCCTCAACCCTCAACAGCGCTCCTCACGGAGCACCTCTTCCTCCCAGTTTCGGAGGAGGCTCGTCCTATTCAGTCATCCAAATAACATATCGTCGTCATCCAGTTAATTTAGCGCTTGGGTTTTCTTTAGTGATTTATTCGGTATGCGCCGCGAGGATCGGGGGACAGGCGGGCGCGGTAGCTCTGTGAACGAGTCAGTGTCGAAGGAGGGGAAGGGAAGACAGAGGGATAGCGGTGGGGACGAGCGGGAGATGGCGGCGACGGAAGGACGAAAGGAGGGGGAGGGGGGGCGGGGGGCGGAAGCGAACGAAAGCAGCCCGAGAGGGATGAGCGGAGGAGCGGGGGCGGAGCTGAGGAAAGAGATGGAGGGACGGAAAGGAATGAAAGGCAGACATGACAAGGGAGCGGAAGCAGAGGAATGTATGTGTGGAACGGGAACGGAAACAGATGGACGAGGGGCGATGCAGAAAAGACAAGGCACGGGAATGGCAGGGACGACAGAGAGGAGGAGCGGGTGGCGACGGAAAGGAAAGGGGGATGTGGAACGTGTAACGGAAGCAAATGATGTATGGGAGAGCGAAGAAAGCGGGGAGCGACATGATGACGTTTCACGAAAAAGATATTCGGATGGGCGAGGAAAACGGGAAAGATAGCGACGAGAGCGGAGGGTGGGATGTGGTAAGATGAGGATAGACGGGCATGAGGCGGCGACGCGGGGAATGGAATGTAGCGATAACGGCCGGCAATTTGTGGCGATATGGTGTAGTAAGGTGGATGGGAAGCGGGAGCATGATATGCGTTGCATGGAGGGAATACAGCGGGGAGCACCGCAAGGGACGGAGCGCCCGGAGAGGGGGGACACAAGGGAATGCAGGAAGGAGGATGCCCGACGCAGGACGCCGGACGAGGAGGGAATCAAGGCCTAACACTCACATGCCGACTCACAACCATCTTCGCCATCGACACAGGCGTCTGCGACTCGTATATCGCCGGTTATGCATCCCCATTAGCACACTCCCTGCTGGACAACGCAGAAGGATGTACAAGGTGCATCGACTCTCGGGCGTGCGGCGCGCGCGGGCTCAGGGCGGGAGATAGCAGCGGCGGCGCGGCCCCGCGGGGGTGTGGGTGCCTTCCCCTCTGGTGCGGGTGTCTTGGAGTCCTTGAGCTGGGCCATGAGCGGTGGCAGGTCCGATGACAGGGTCTCCCACGAGAGGCGCAGCAGCGGGTTGTCGTTGGTGTCGTGCGGATAAGTGGAATTGAAGTTTGTCGTGAGTACAGTTGTGGACAAACAAAGCCCACAAATCATCTGTAGCCATAACGTGATTTAATTAGGTACCAATTTTAATTTTCCTGAGACCCGACTGCCCTAAAGAGCTCAAAAAACATACTCCGAAGTTTTTCCCACGACAAATTTGTGCCGCCAAATTTTTAGTCCAGGACCAGATCTCCGATCAGTGATCGGAGATGATTAGCAAAAATCGGATTTTTAGAACACAGCCACATCAATTATGTAATCAACTGACAACCGCCTCGATCGCTGCCAAGGCAGTGTTTGAAGCGGAATGATGCTGCTTGCGGCCTTACTGCCCACTCAGCTGCTTTCCCAGTCAGTCCCATACGGTAAGCAGTCATAAATCTCCATGATCTGTTGACAAACCGCCGAATTACCTCCACGGGGCAGGCATCAAGGTACTTTAGTGCAAGTTTCTTTGAGTCTGTGAAGCTTTTCTTGGGAATTTGCCGATAACGATACTTGCACCATCCCCAGTACTGAAAACTATTAGATTAAACTGTACCCAATATTACAGTAAAATGACTTGCCATTCCAATTGGATTGAGCTCACAATGGAATTTAGGCAAAAAAATGCATTCACGCCCTGCCTCTTTGATTACTGCTTCAAGCATTGATGGCTGATTCAAGAAATCTTCCTGCTGGCTCAGGAGACGAGCCATGCAACATCCAGTGTTTTCCAGTGGACAGACAGGTGAACATTTTGCCCGGAGCCCAGAAACATTGAAGCCACGCTCAACCAGGACATCCTGAAGTCCCTTGGCCTCACCATTGGCTGTTGTCATCTTTTGAACCTTACCCCGTTGCTCAGGGGTTGGCTTGGTCTCGGGAATAATTGTGTCATTTTGTATCCTTTGCTTTCCACCATTGGATTTATTCATATCAAATGCTCGAAGTGCACCAGGAGCCAAGGATGCATGAGCGGAAGACTGATCAAAAATGAAGAGGGCAGTCACACCCGGATGGACATCATTATGGATCTTTATTGCCTTTCTGATTTGCACAATAAGCTGGTCTGTGTCCCACCAAGGATCACCCTTTGAGCCTGGGTAGATTATTTGCCATGCATCAGCAATAATATTGCCATCTTTGGACTCCAGTCATGGTGGGAGAGATAAAGATGCAAGATGCGATAAGAGGTGGATTGTTGGGCCCACATCGGAATTTTGATCACCAGGTGGATCAGGTGATCAATAAATATCATTGAATTTCACAATAACCGCTCGATGAATTTTTGATATTTCAATGGATTAAGATGCACCTTGATGAGAGCTTTCGATTGCACCCCCTCCGAAGTTTCTCCCATCAAATTTGGGCCGCCGCCAAAATTTTGACCGGCCCGCTGACTAAATCGTGATTTGCCGAAGAACGGCTCGACAGATCGACTTAAATTATATATGGCTGTGAAGCCCTCGATGAGATCTATCGATTGGCCGGTTCACCTCGGCTAAAAAATTCGGGAATTTTTTTGGTGGAGTTTGTTTGTCCACAACTGTAGGTGTGTCGGGTATCGCGGTATGGTTATGTGAATATGTCTCGCGCAATGCAAGAGCGAGTCAGACAGAAGAGATGCCGATTAGATGGGTAACAATAGCGAGAAGAGTCCAATGGAAATGTAATGAAATGCGTGTGTTTTTTGTTCTTGTGAATGGAGTTCGAATGCAATGCAAAGTAGTAGAAAGAGTAACCAAAGAATCTTGAGAGAGATGAGTTGGTAACACGGCGGACAATCGACTGTCATTTGCGCTTTGTGTTGCAACTGTCACTTGAACTGTCATTTGCACAAAGCCGGTGCCGATGCTTTGATGCCGTGGCCGTAGGTAAGGGACGACCGGCACTATATAAAACTTTCCCCGGCCGAAATCCCGAAGGGCAGCCGGTATCTGCCGAGGTTCAAAGCGGCAGCGGCAGCCTTTGTGCAAATGACAGTTCAGGTGACGGTTCGATGACAGTTGCAACACAAAGTGCAAATGACAGTTGATTGTCCGCCGTGTAACGGCGATTGTAGTGGGCAGAGGCAGGATCCACCGCCCTCTTCCTTGATCCGAATTCGACACGTGTGGTGACATCACACGTGCGGGTTCTCCTGCAGCTTCAACGCGGTTCTCTGCCCCTTCAACACGATTCTCTGCAGGTAGCATGGGGTTCGAAGCACAGAATGCATGCATCGCAGGGCCCGAATCATCCGAAACTTGGTCTCTCGGGGACCCCAACTTAACAGTCGTGCGCCTTAACCAACTGGGCTCAGCGATTCTTCTACGTCCTTCTGCAGGCTTCTTCCACGTTCTTGGACGCTTCGAAGCCTTTCTTCCACACTGTCAACGGCTGTTTGCGAACACACACACCCTCGAACTCTATTCAAGTCTCTGCGCCGGTTGGGTTAACCTTGGACTTGGATTCAATGGGCGCGAGTCCGACACGCGGCTAGGACTTGGATGAACGCCGCTATGGCCCAGCGTCTGCGTTTGGGATGGATTTCTTCATTGTCAGGAAGCTACTACTGTTATAGCTACTATCACCGCGCAGGTTCCTCTCAGCTCGCCCCAAACGCCCGTCCCTTTCTGCGCGCTCCGAGGTGTCAGGCTTTTCGTCTCAGGCTGGTCTTCGCTGCGGTGTGAGTCACGATCTGTTCCTCGGACGCACACCATAATCTCGGGCGCACCATATATAACTTCCGCGCCACAGTTATGCTAAAACGTCTCGATGGTTGCCTTTACGACTGGTGCCCGAGCCGGACAACCTTCAGCCTTCGCCTTTTCGTCTAATTTAGCATTTTTGTGGTCTTCGCTGCTGTTCCTGCTTCCTCTTCACTCTCGCCCACTGAATTCACCCCCAATTCGCACTCTATCCGAGAACAGTAAAAATACACTGATACACGATCAGCTGCCACATTTGGCAGATCCTGACAGTCTACAGACATCCTGCATATTCTTGGTGTAAAACCAGTCCCATAACCCATAATCTCCTTAAAACCCATAGCTTTTACCGTCCACCGAGGGGTATGGGTTATCGGGAATTCAACTGTATCCTTGTTGGACTCATCTCTGCACCTCCCTCCTCGATCTTTACCCCAGTTCGACCCCGATCTATTGGGAAGGACTCTGGACATTAGTGGTGAACGTTGAACTGCTGCTGATTTCGCGCGACGGCAGCCTCGGAAAATCTCGAGCAGATCCGGCGGGATTAATCCCCTCCAATTCAGGAGGTCGGCGCGGTTCGGAATATGGCTGCGTTTCTTCCTTTGGTTCCGGAGTTGAACCCATTGATTCCTTGCGTTGCGTCTCAGTTCAGCCATCTCTGCAGCGACCAGGCTACCGCGTTTCCGGGGCGTAACCTGAAGGACTGCGCAAATACTCTCGGACGTCTAACGGCTCCAGATTTCCTCAACGACAGGCTCGGAAATAAGAGCGGAATCTCTGCGCTGGCAGAAATGCGAGCAGGTCCGCCGAAATCGAGACTCGGCGCGGTTTGGACGGCGGCTGCGTTACTCCGAGTTGACCCCATGTCTGCTGAAGGAATTTCGTTCATTCTGTTGAATGATTTTGTTCAGTCCAACCCTCAAGTTCTACGACGACGACGGTGTGTTTCGCAATCGAGAAACCGGAGGAGGATTCTACTGTCAACTCGATGTATACATATATCGTGAGCGCCGAAGAATCTCAGGCGGTCTGGACACGTGTTAAATCCAGGCTGCTCCAAACTCCGGATGCGAATTATCGAACTTGCTGTTCGAATCAGGGCATTGTATCCCTTGAGCGGTTCTTCCAGTTTATCCGGCGAGTTAAGGGTCGCAAGCTCCCCCAATAATCTCCGTGTCCCCCACTAAAGCGTCTCGATGGTTGCCTTTACGACTGGCGCCCGAGCCGGAAAACCGTTAGCCTTTTCGTCTCAATTCGCATTTTTGTGGTCTTTGCCCTGCTTCATCTTCACCCTCGCGCACAATCTCACTCCGACCCCCATCCGTCCGAGGACAGCAATTGCATGAAACACGATCAGCTGCCGCATTTGGCAGATCTTGACAGTCTACAGACACCCTGCATGTGTCTCGTCTGACACGTCTGCCCTCACAACGAGGCACGTACGTCTCTCTCCGACAAGCATCGTTTCATACATCAGGCATTTTACACTAAATATATCTTAATATCCTCAGACACCGACCCCGTATAAGTATAAGCGACGGGCGAAGAAATTCTGCTCGCATATTCCAGACTCCGGTTACCTTCAAGTATGTCAACTCCAATATCGTCGCACTTTCCTCCTGAATCCTCAAGGCCTCAATCCTCGCTCTAAATTCGGCCAATTTCGCGGTACGCCAATCTTGATCCCGCCAGTACGGCACGCCTGAAAACAGCTCGCGGCCGGGTGGCGAGATGACCTATGCCACCTTCCAGTCCAACTTGACAACCATGACCTTTCTCCTGCTTGCGGACAACCTAACCACCTCCGTGCTCATGGCAGCCATCGGCACCAACTGCTCGGTCAAGCGTTCGATGCGAGCGTGCTGGAAAAGCAAACTGCACGGCGACAAAACATGAAAAGGGAATCATAGAAAACATAAGGGAAGGAAGCATAAAAAGGCGGTGGGACTCAATGATCATCGACGGTTAGGATCACCGAGGTACCCTCCGCGGCGAGCGGCCATTTCTCGTTGAAGGGAGCTGAACATCTGACCGGCGAGGCGGATGCTTGAGGATATACGAAACACGGCGCACACACGTAGGTGAAACTTGTCGTCGCCAACGAGGACATGCATCCATACATCAGCAAAAAAGGACTTGGTTCCATAGCGCTCGGTAGCGCCGATAGCCAGGGTATCTCGGTAGGCAAGTCCCCCTTTTGATAGCCCTTGGTAGCCACGTGCGAGAGCCTGGTAGCTCCCCGTAGCTCTGGCGTGATACTATGGTAGCTCTCCGTAGCTCTCCGTAGCTCCGGTGTGAGGCTACCGTAGCTCTCAGTAGCTCCTGGTAGCTCTGGCTAGGCAACTCAGTAGCGGCATATAGCGCGCAGTATCAGACAGTAATCGGAGGTAGTCGCACACAAAATAAATGCAAAACAAATATATTTGAGCTACGTAAAATGCTCCGGTATATTTACAGACGTATCGACATTGCGCCACACCACAAGCCGTATCGACATCACACGGATTGCAGCACACGCAGCGGGGAAGGATATCTGCCTCAAATACAAGTCAGTGGCCGGCTCTGGTTACTCAAAATTCAAACTCACCGTAAAGAGACAGAAAAAAAAACAAGCGGCAGAGGAGCTCACGCCACAAATCTGGCGGTAAAGATGTATCGATCCGTTGATTGGTCTTGACGAGCTCGAATGGGAGAAAAGGGGATTGACGACGGCAGCTTGAAGCCAAATTGGGTCTTGATTCTTATCCTTGATTGGTCTTCGAGGCTCGTAGGAATGGGAGAAAAAGGGATTGACGACTGCAACTTGATGCCAAATTGGGTCTTGATTCTTCGGCTTGGAGGAGCTTGCAGAGACAGGGCACGAAGGTATTGAGGGTGTACCTGACACGGCTCGGAGATGTACTTGACACAGCTTGACACAACTGGGTGATGGTCACGGTATACCTCCGCATTGGCGGGGGGATTGAAACGACGTGGGGTGACAGTCTTCGCACCAGAACCAACGGTAAAGGGCATGTTCGTTTGGGGGTGAGTTAGGAAGGGTCTTGATCGGTGTGAGACGGTCCTGGCATGCAAGAATGGAAGAGACGACGAGGAGGAGAGGGGGGAAAGGAAGAAAGAGCATCAACCAACATCGCCAAGCAATCACCTGTAATCACGCAATCGTCCACGTGCGTCGGCCTTTGAAACGGACTTGTCAATTTCCGCAGACGCAGAGACTCTGAGTATGCAATGCCTGCTCGTTATTCATCTAGTTTGAATTCTCTTCAAGTTCTTTTGATAGCTCCCAGGATCGTGTGGTACTGTCTGCGGAGGCTAAACTATCATTTATTTTTGGCTGACTACCGAGCGCTACTGATCCGAGGCAGGCCGGCTATCAAACGCTACTGAACCTTGGTGCGTAGCTACCAGGACTACTGACAGCTACTGGGCATTGGTGCGAGGCTACCAACGCTACCGGCCCTACAAATATTGGCACGCAGCTACATAGGAAAACTCTTTTTCCTGATGTACGGATCATTGGAAGGAGCCATTGCGGACTTTGTGAATGCGTAGTTGGACCACTGTTGGTCGGTTGATAGGATGGCGCGGGGTCGCGCCCGTATATTGCTTCGCTTGTATGTTTTTTGGAGGGGGGTGACTGTGGCGTGGTTGGCAGCACGTAGTATAGTTTGGCTGTATTAGTCTTGGAGAGCTGTCATCAGCAATCACATTGGGTTTTCTGCTTCCCCATCCTGCTGCGAGCCCCGCTGGCTCATCTCTGGCCCAGAGACCCCAAGGCATCTCCACAGTGCAGTATCGTTCTTTCCCAATGTCGACCGGGTTCTTTGATATAATCGGCACTCCCGACCAGCTGACCTGAGTTTCCCACTGGAGTACAACATCAGGAAAAGCAAAAAAAGTGATACAGACATGGCCAATCTGGTGCAGTCCTGCGTCTCTGACGCAGACCAATACAGACGTACAGACCCCTACAGACACGCGTCAAACATTTACTTCCGCATGTGTTTTTCACTGCATTGTCGGTTACGGAGGCGAGTGATTGAAGATCAAATACAATTAGGCGAAGATGCTGCCTATAATTTTGGGCTCGAATCCATGGAGTGGCTGAAATTATTCTCTAAGTCTTTCAAAGTCCGTCGTCTGGTCGTCATACCGCTGTAAAGGTATAAAGCCCCGCGTCTTTGTTCACATTTTACCCCACCGTGACGTCCCTGTGCAATTGCCTTCTAAGCCCTTCTCCGAAGTTTAGTCTTGAGGCAACTCCAAGTTATCGTGAATGTTTGCGTTTCTGAGCTCCCGTCCTACTCACCTCATTGACGTGCTCGTTTTTCACACACTCCTATGTAAACAAGTAGATAGTGTTGGTCCGTGTTGTAGCTAGCAGTCCTTAGTACAACCTGAATAAAAATATTTTCTCTAATACCTTTCCTGAAAATACTGGCAGTCAAGATTTAATGCCTCGGAAATAGCCATACCAGAGTGCAAAACGAATGCACAATACATCCCATCGCGACACGTTGCAACGAGAATCAACATCAATCAAAGTGATCGGTCTGTTGGTCTGTGGATGTCGGTACATCTGATCAACTGTGAAACTATCGGTCTGGCCATCAGCAAAACCTGATTTTTGCCAGAGTGCCGAGACTAGAAGTTTGTTCTCCAGAGAACTCTAGAGTAAGTCTGGTTACTCTCGAGAACCAGCTCTACTCTGGAGTACTCTGGGGTAAATCTGTCTGCTCCAGAGTCAGCCCATTACTCTGAATAGTATCTTAAGTAAATTGTGGATGAAACCACACTTGAGATGGGAGACGGAATATCCCGACGTTGATACTGCCCAGCTTGTATATTCATACTATCTACTATACGAGAAGATGTCGATGATCTGACTGGATGGGCACTCGTCAGTGACCATGATAGTAATGGTGAGCGGCAGCGTCTTCGCTCGAGCAAGCCACTCCACAGCAATGGTGTTGTCATGCTGAGTATAGCTGGGGCTGAACTCAAGATGGTCCCAAAGATATGTGATGCCGGTGGCCATTGTGCACCACGTTTTGGAAACCTGGAGAATCTGTGCAAGTGAGGCGCGTGGCACCTGCCCCAGATCTTGGTCAGGATTTCTGGCGCCAGCAGTGAAATAGGTGACCCGAAGGGAGGGAGGACCTGAAACGTGGTTAGAGTGTATAATGGGGGGGAATGATTATTGTCTACTGAGTTCTGCATATCTGCTTGGTGGTCGCTAACTGAGATCAGCGAGGAAAACAGATGTAAATAGCTTCGGCGGCTGTGCACAGTCTCGCCGCATTGGGATGTGATCATGTTCAGTTCATGGAAATGGAAGGATTGTAGGGCTTCCAATGCCTATATTCGCAAGGGTGAGGGTGAATGACTACATGATATTGCACAGCAGAGTTAGGATACCTTAATATGTGGGATTTACATCAAGTCAGATGGAAAGTGGTCGAAAATTGAGGTATATTCAATGTCTGACACGTTACAATAATCTTTGAGGTATACTCAGAATTTTGTGGGGCAGAGAAAGCTTATATCGTTGCCCAACTCCAGACTTTAAGAGATTTGAGCAGCAGGAAGGGAGCACGGTAAACTAGGGACACATCAGGGAAGTCGTGGGACATACCAACCATCACCAGGACCAAAAAGGGAAGTTGATGGACATTATTCATTTTCGCATAAATGTGAAGTTTCCAACCTCAGTTTGGTCCTGTTTGACACAAGAAATTCAACGCGGACGATCACGTGACACAACTCACTGCGAAAAGTAATGTAGAACCAATTTGGAAGCCAACCCTAACATATTCTGCTTGTTGCTCAACTCTCCTAAACCATTGGTGTCATCTACAAGAGTATTACTCACACATAATTTTGCTAAGGTCGCTGAGCTGGGCATTATTGTTTCCAGCAGTGAATTCGGCACCAGATAGCATGATATCCAGAATCAGCACACCACAAAGATCTAGGTGCGGAAAATACGGATTAAATATGATTAAATACGATTAAATTACGATTACAATACATTATGATACACTTACAATTAAATATGCCTCCCAGCCCTAACATTATATTATGATTACAGTACATTACGGCCCCGAGGTGTATTTAATCATAATGTTCCAGCCTTAGGCACGAGAACTCTGAAAATGGTGGTCAGAAAAAGTCAACTATATGATTGTGAGAATTTGTGACATGTGAAACTCCAACAAAAAAGGATGGTCAACAAATATACAGGTAATAGGGCCATCACATAGGTAGAGCAAGGCAGCTCTCAGATTCCCATATGAATAAATGGGACCCAACGCTCATAAGGAACCTTCTTCTTCAATTCCTGCACTGCCAGATGCAGAGCCTCAGCTGTCTCGCACACCTGAGGCTGCCTGCCATTGCGAAACAAGTGAGAGTATACAATCTCTGCAACCAGTGGTCCATCTTGATCATCCATGGACCACAACGTCCCGATGACAGCCCGGAAACCGGCAGCAATGAATCCACCACCAAGATGAAATGACTCGTTGACCAGTTCACTGTCCCCCATGGCGGTTTGGCATGCAGCAAGAAAGGCAAACTCGTGGTTTGAGACAGGCAGCTGAAGAATGGTCTCCAGCTCCAGAATCCCTCCATAGAGCAGGAGATGGCTTTTTGTTGGTTCAATTAAATCCTGTTTGCCATGACAAGCAAAATGAACCCAGGAGCAATCTTGCAGTTGTTTCTTCACTGCATCTGGTGTGGCCATCTCACCTCGAAGACACTCCACTGATGCTCCTTGAATGATTGGAAGAATGGTTTCGACTTCCTTTTCCACTCCTTCAAGATGATTGAGACCCCTAGCTCCAGTATATGTTACTCCAACAATGCCGAGTTTATGTTCAGTGCTAGATGATTTCTTAGCAGCATAGGCTTCCAGAAGAGAGCCCAATGTGGCTGTATATGAATGTATGAATTGGTTGTTTGGAGGACAGGCATGCAGAGGCAGCCCTGTAAATGCCCCAGTTGGCAACCACCAAATCCTGCCGCCTTGGATGCCATGCTGCAAAATAAAATCAGCCCAGACCTATAAAATAAAATTCAATGTACTGACCCATTCCAAAAGCTTATAGATAGGAGCAACAACTGAAGTCCAGAGCCAGGTTAACATATCTGCAAATGACTCCTCTTTACTTTTGAATTTGAAATCCTCTCTCTGGCCAAAGAGCCTTGTTGATGTTGACTCTCCCCGCACATGGCGATATCCAATTAATTCTGTGAGTTTGGTTCGGTGTGATTTCAGTAGATCAAGTGTTACCCCTGGAAGGGGCACATGAACTGGGTCTGCTGTTGGGTCAGGAATTATAATTCCATCACAACCCTTCTCATGACTATTCAGAATTATGACTGGACCCCCTTGTGCTGCATGTTGGAGAACAGTGTATGGTTTGGGAAGGAGAAAATATTTGAGGCCAGATTGCTGACGGATATTTGCTAGCAGTGCATTCCTCTGGTTTGCAATGTTCATTGCCTTGAGGGGATCTGTTAAAACTCCACTACGTAGGCTGTCTGAGAGTTTGCGAAAATCAGCTGCTTGATCAGGAAGGAGCTGGTCAACATCTGTTTTCAGCTGGAGTGTTTGCTGAAAAATGGTGGCTATTCCTTGTTCCATAAATTCCACTGCAGAACTGAGTTCAGGGAGGGTGATACAGGTTCTGAAGGCAGTTGAGGTGGTGTGCTCAACAGCAAGCCTGCGGAGGGCTGTGTGACGCACTGGTATGGAATGACCAATCCAGAGGATTTCAGGCAGCAAATTGAAGGCTGCCAAATAAGCTGATAAACAATAGGAGGGCTGGTATTCATATGAGAAGAAAGCCCAGTGAAGAGCTGCACTCCAAGCATCTTCCGGATGGGAAGGCATTGTATTGAATGAGGCTGTGTAATAATAATGAACATCTTTGAGGTCCTGTGGATCGCGAAAGCAAAAATATTGCTTTGTCAAAGTGAAAGCAACATCTTGCAGGAAGCCTGGCCTGTTGGGATGCATGTCAGGACTGAGTTCAACTGCTGCTTTGCATTTCTGCAGTGAAGCTTTAAGATCTTGGAGGTTGCCCAGCCTCTGGAATCGATTTATGAAAGCAATGCCAAGGTTCCTGGTCAGGCTAGGTACATCAGGGTGTCCTTCTGGGGTCAGTTCCAGTGCTGATTGGAATTTCTGCAGTGAAGCTTCAAGATCTTGGAGGTCGCCCAGTCTCTTGAACCGATTTATGAAAGCAATGCCAAGGCTCGTAGTCAGGCCAGGTACATCAGGGTGTCCTTCTGGGGTTAGTTGCAGTGCTGATTGGAATTTCTGCAGTGAAGCTTCAAGATCTTGGAGGTTGCCCAGCCTCTGGAACCGATCCCCAAAGCTGATGCCAAGGTTCTTAGTCAGGCCAGGTACATCAGGGTGTCCTTCCGGGGTCAGTTCCAGTGCTGATTGGAATTTCTGCAGTGAAGCTTCAAGATCTTGGAGGTTGCCCAGCCTCTGGAACCGATCCCTAAAACCCATTCCGAGGTTCATCATAAGGCCAGGTACATCAGGGTGTCCTTCTGGGGTCAGTTCCAGTGCCGATTGGAATTTCTGCACTGAAGCTTCAAGATCTTGGAGGTTGCCCAGCCTCTGGAACCGATTCCCGAAACTGGCACCGAGGCTCCTCATAAGGCCAGATACATCAGGGTGTCCTTCTAGGGTCAGTTCCAGTGCTGATTGTAATTTCTGCAGTGAAGCCTCAAGATCTTGGAGGTTGCCCAGCCTCTGAAACCGATTCCCAAAACTGGCACCAAGGCTCCTCATAAGGCCAGGTACATCAGGGTGTCCTTTTGGGGTCAGTTCCAGTGCTGTTTGGTATTTCTGCAGTGCAGCTTCAAGATCTTGAAGGTTGCCCAACCTCCGGAACCGATCTGCAAAATTGATGCCAAGGCTCCTCATAAGGCCAGGTACATCAGGGTGTCCTTCTGGGGTCAGTTCCAGTGCTGATTGGTATTTCTGCAGTGCAGCCTCAAGATCTTGGAGGTTGCCCAGCCTCTGGAACCGATTCCCAAAACTGGCACCGAGGCTCCTCATAAGGTCAGGTACATCAGGATGTCCTTCTGGGGTCAGTTCCAGTGCTGACTGGTATTTCTGCAATGAAGCCTCAAGATCTTGGAGGTTGCCCAGCCTCTGGAACCTATCCCCAAAACTGATGCCGAGGTTCTTAGTCAGGCCAGGTACATCAGGGTGTCCTTCTGGGGTCAGTTCCAGTGCTGATTGGTATTTCTGCAGTGAAGCCTCAAGATCTTGGAGGTTGCCCAGCCTCTGAAACCGATTCCCAAAACTGGCACCAAGGCCCCTCATAAGACCAGGTACATCAGGATGTCCTTCTGGGGTCAGTTCCAGTGCTGATTGGAATTTCTGCAGTGAAGCTTCAAGATCTTGGAGGTTGCCCAGCCTCTGGAATCGATCCGCAAAACTGATGCCAAGGCTCCTCATAAGGCCAGGTACATCAGGGTGTCCTTCTGGGGTCAGTTCCAGTGCTGATTGGAATTTCTGCAGTGAAGCTTCAAGATCTTGGAGGTTGCCCAGCCTCTGGAACCGATCCCTAAAACCCATGCCGAGGTTCATCATAAGGCCAGGTATATCAGGGTGTACTTCTGGGGTCAGTTCCAGTGCTGATTGGAATTTCTGCAGTGAAGCTTCAAGATCTTGGAGGTTGCCCAGCCTCCGGAACCGATCCCCAAAACTGATGCCGAGGTTCCTCATAAGGCCAGGTACATCAGGATGTCCTTCTGGGGTCAGTTCCAGTGCTGATTGGAATTTCTGCAGTGCAGCTTCAAGATCTTGGAGGTTGCCCAGCCTCTGGAACCGATCCCCAAAACTGATGCCAAGGTTCCTCATAAGGCCAGGTACATCAGGGTGTCCTCCTGGGGTCAGTTCCAGTGCTGATTGGTATTTCTGCAGTGAAGCCTCAAGATCTTGGAGGTTGCCCAGTCTCTGAAACCGATTCCCAAAACTTGCACCAAGGCTCCTCATAAGGTCAGGTACATCAGGATGTCCTTCTGAGGTCAGTTCCAGTGCTGATTGGAATTTCTGCAGTGCAGCTTCAAGATCTTGGAGGTTGCCCAGCCTCTGGAACCGATTCCCAAAACTGATGCCGAGGTCCTTCATAAGGCCAGGTACATCAGGATGTCCTTCTGGGATCAGTTCCAGTGCTGCTTGGAATTTCTGCTGTGAAACTTCAAGATCTTGGAGGTCACCCAGCCTCCGGAACCGATCTACAAAACTGGCACCGAGGCTCCTCATAAGACCAGGTACATCAGGGTGTCCTTCTGGGGTCAGTTCCAGTGCTGATTGGTATTTCTGCAGTGAAGCCTCAAGATCTTGGAGGTTGCCCAGTCTCTGAAACCGATTCCCAAAACTGGCACCAAGGCCCCTCATAAGACCAGGTACATTAGGATGTCCTTCTGGGGTCAGTTGCAGTGCTGATTGGAATTTCTGCAGTGAAGCTTCAAGATCTTGGAGGTTGCCCAGCCTCTGGAATCGATCCGCAAAACTGATGCCAAGGCTCGTAGTCAGGCCAGGTACATCAGGGTGTCCTTCTGGGGTTAGTTGCAGTGCTGATTGGAATTTCTGCAGTGAAGCTTCAAGATCCTGGAGGTCACCCAGCCTCCGGAACCGATCTACAAAACCGGAACCAAGGTGCCACATAAGGTGAGGTATATCAGGGTGTCCTTCTGGGGTCAGTTCCAGTGCTGATTGGTATTTCTGCAGTGAAGCTTCAAGATCCTGGATGTCACCCAGCCTCCGGAACCGATCTACAAAACCGGAACCAAGGTGCCACATAAGGTGAGGTATATCAGGGTGTCCTTCTGGGGTCAGTTCCAGTGCTGCTTGGAATTTCTGCAGTGAAGCTTCAAGATCTTGGAGGTTGCCCAGCCTCTGGAACCGATCCCCAAAACTGATGCCGAGGTTCCTCATAAGGCCAGGTACATCAGGGTGTCCTTCTGGGGCGAGTTCCACTGCTTCTTGGACTTTCTGCAATGCTGCTTCAAGATCTCTGAGGTCATCTAGTTGCTTATACTGCTTGAGGAACATATATGCTGAACTTCGAAGATCTGCAGGATCTTGGTGTGGCTGGTGGTTCAGAGCCCCGAAATTCTACAATATTTTGAGTATCAGACTTTACAAACCATTTGTTTGAGCTCACAAAGTCAGCCCCACCGTCTGAGCCAGATACAATACTCAATTTACTATCCGAATTGTTGGTGATATGATCCTATTCAAGCAGTCAGTTTATTTCGGGTTAAAGTCTCCCACTCCATGACCCACTCACGAAGTCATCGACCCCGCCAGTTGAGCCAGTTCCTACATTCAACTCAACATCAGACTCGGAACCACTGTCATTGAACTGGTCCTATTCAAATAGTCAGCCTCACAAACTATATTTGGAACAAGTGACAAAATATTCACAGCTTCTCCGAGCATCTCTATTTGTTGTGGGGAAAGGGGGGAGATTGTAATCAATCAGTTGACGAGTCTTAAATACCATTAGGCGCCGATTAGACGCCGAACTGCTGTTGGCAACCATCAACGTGATAAATGCACTTCGCGCACAGCATGTTCTACAGCACTTCGCGCATAGCATATTCTACAGCAATTCGAAGCATATTTATTGCCGACACTCCGAGGAGTCCACAACTATTGAAGTAATTCAACGCACCACGACATATCAAAGAAATCAAATACACAAGCAAAGTAAGACGGACACACGACGCGGCCCGTCCACATGGAAATCTCCCGAAACAACAGGGGCACCAAAAGTGACGCAAAGAAAGTACCCGCGAGAAAACATAAGCGCCTGCCGGCAGGGATAAGCGCCCATTAAAACACGCGAGGCGTGCATCGCCATGCGAACCCGACGTAGCACAGATCCAGTACCGCTCCATCAAAGACGCCCGCGGAAAGGAATAGGCGCCGGCCAAAAGATATGAGCCCAAGCATAGACACGGTAATACCGGTGCGAATAGAGGAGAGTTTGAGCAGCCTTCCGGCTGAGCGGCAGCGCGACCTTGACACGGTTGCATCCAGATTCCCGATGTATATGCACAACAGTCATATGCATGCATAATGTGGCGAAAAAAACGCCCGCGGTAAGCGGTTCCGATAAAGAAAAAGAAAAAGAAAAAGAGGGCCGATGGCATAGACGCAACTGCACGAGTCAATGCGCAGCTAGAGGGGGGTAGAGACGAGGAAGGGGGGAACCAGCGCGTCCGATAAAAGGGATGCGCGCCCCCAGGAGGGCACGATGCGCGCGCACATGCAAGACGCGCGCGCAGAGCAAGAACGATGCGGTCGGTGATGCAAACGTGCAGGCGTACGGGCAGCAAGACAACAGACAACACGCGTTTGAGTTGCGTATGGTCGGCATGCATTGCCAAAGCTGCGTGAGTATCGGCGCCGGGAGAAAAAAGAAGAGGAGATTGTCATAGATGATAGTAAGAGCGCACGAATCGAGAGGCGTGCGCCAGCGCAACGATACTTACCCGCAGCGGGGGCAGCGAGTGCCGCACACGAAACGAGATGCCCGGCAAAAAAGAAAAACGAAAGGAAAGACGACAGAACGAAGAGTGGACGCAATACACGTCATCACCGTGCACGGACCGCCCGTGCGCACCCAGACAACGCAGCGCAGTGCAGGCGCACAAGACGCTCGTTTGCAGCACCATCGCCGACTCCCTACGGGTGGCGTCCCTAAACACCGGGAAACAAGGAGTGAAAATTGAACTCCAAAGAGAAAAAAAACGAAAACAACGCACCTCCCCGCCAAACGACCTCCCTCCACCTGAGGAGCTCATCCTCCGCTCCCATTCCCGCCCCGCGGATCCCACACGCATCGCTGCCCTCCTTTATCCCTCCTCCTCCCAGCCTGGCACGCTCCCTGTCCTGCACCCGCTCCTCCTACGCTCCCACTCCCACCCAGATCTTGTGCACCCACTCGCAGTATCCTGCATCCGCGCTCGCCCGGGAGAGGCAACGATAAATAAGTGTCAGCCTCCAGATGGGATATCAAGCGCGCCGGCGGATGAGATACCGGGCGCGGTGCCGGATGTGGGATACCGAGCTCGGCGTCGCGCAGGATCTCGAGCGCGGCGTCGGAAGGGATACCGAGCTCACGGTCGGATGTGACAATCGTCGAGTACACAGCGGCATAGCCGAGATATACGGGGGACGTCGACCAGCGCCGGAGAGGCCGGTAACGTCGAGCAGCAGCTCGTGGTCGAGAGGGCACGGGATGGGGCACTGGAAAGACCAGGGTTTAGTTAGTAGTTGCATGAGATAGGGAGATGGTATAATGAAATTTATAAAAAAGAGGGACGAGAGCGGGAAGGTGCGAAAAGAGGAGATAGCATAGGCCCGGAGGACGCGGAGGATATGCGGCCGGGCGGGGTGGAGGAAGCCAGACGGAGGCTTAAAGCGGAGAAGGACGTGCGCAACGGAAATAGAAAGCGAAATGCGGGAAGATATATGCGAAGGAAGCGCGCGGGGATGTGGGTGGAGAAGGCAAGAGATGAAAGGATGGCAATAAATATAATGTATGAATATGAAGATGGCATGCAGGATGGCGACGAGGAGGGGAGTGAATGTGAAAGCGCGTCCAGGGCAGGCAATGCGGAGAGGACCAACGCAGCATGGGAGCTGAGCCACAGTACCTCAACGCGGAAGGGGGAGGGGGAAAGGCGATGAGCACACAGATAAGGATCTACACAACGACCGCGCGAAGACCGGGTGCAGGAGGAGTTGTAGGAAGCGAAGGGCGGAGCGGATGCGCGGGGATAAAAGGAAAGTACGGCGAATAGGAAAAAGGAAGGGAGGACACGAAACAGGGGGATTGGACCAGAGCGGACGCAAGGAAAGCAGAGCGGAGACGTAATTGGAGAGAGGATGTGATCGAGGCCCGCGGCTACAAAACGAGGGTAAATGGAAGGAGTGGTAGATGCGTGAATGTATGTATATTGATGAATGGATAAGACGTGGGAGTAAGGACGATCAAATGAGAGCAGGGGGATGATGGAGGATGCAAGGAGGAAATGGGAAGACGAAGTAGGATTAATGACAGAGAAGAGAGAGACGTACCGCAATTGGCGCTAAGTATACATGGCAGGCTTGCTACCCTCACTGTACGCTGTGCCTCCACTGCTAGTTCTCTTTCCCTCGCGGCCCGTCGATCAGCGGCGAAATGTTGACAACCTCTCGGTCCGGGTGTGTGCTTCAGGAGTGCGGCGATAGGTTTGAGTGCTATTGCTGATCCAGGCGCGGTCGGAGCTAGAGCTGGAGCTGGGGACGCCGTTGCTGGAGCTCTGGAGGCCCACGGTGAAATCGATGACGAGGCGGCGATGGAAGTAGGTATTGGGGACGACACGGAGTGCACAGACGAGTGGACGGGCCATCCGGGGAGATAACCGTGGCGAGTCGTTATCGTTGGTGTCAGTGAAGTGCGTCGTCAGTACAGTGGATCGGTGTCGCGGCATGGATATGTCTCGCCCAATGCAAGATCGACGGAGTCGAATCGGAAAGGAATGAATTGTGTCTTATTCTTGTTCTTGCGAATGGAATTTAAACGCAATGCAAGTAGAAACAGTAAACCAGAAGAGAGTCGAGAGAGCTGAGACGACGAGTAGGGCAGAGGCTGGATCCACCGCGCCCAATGGGGCTCTCGCTGCACTTGATCCGAAATGTTCGGACACGTGGATGACACGGCCTCCTCTTTGTCTTTTAACGCAGTTCTCCTTGGGTTCTTCTGGAGCTTCAACAAGAGTCAACGCGCTTCTCTGCAGGCAGCCGACGTTCGAAGCAGAGGTGAATGCACGCAATTCAGGCCGCGAATCAATCTATTCTCGGGAACTTGGTCTCGTCACGGTTTCAGCGGTTCTTCTACGTTTCTACTGCAGGCTTCTTTCACGTTCTTCTGCAGAGGTTCGCGGGCTTTCTGTCTGGGGTGAATCTCACGCACGGCTCCGAACTCTTATTCGAGTGCGAGGTTAACTGGACGTGATTATCGGGTTTCTGGCGAACAAGTCTCTATCCCGGCGTCTGCCTTCAATATATCTCTCTACCTTCGGGATCCAGAGAGATACTAGCGTCTGCCGCGCACGTTCCACTTTCTATTCTCTTCCCGCAGAATTCCAAACGCCGGTGTCAAGCTTTTCGCTTCCTCTGCAGTCCACTTCCCGAGAGTGAAGCGACCGACTACTTTAATGCGAATGCAAGCAAGGCTAACTCTGCCAACGCACAGACATTTCCTGGGCCCGGATTAATTGCACACTCTCGAGATGGTATCCGTCCGTTGCGTTTTCAACTGCAATTCCACGGCTTTCCAACGGGTATCCGGAGTTTCAGCGGACGCCACACGTCGTCGAACTTTAAAATCAAGTCTTTGCACCTTTCACGGTTAGTTTCCCCAAGCGCGATGTCTACTCCGTCTGTCCCTTCTGCCGCAGCGCCCTCTGGGATGTATTCCCCCCCTCCCAACATGGCGGTGTTCATGTACGTTCCCCTCACGAGCACGCTAGTCCCATGTTAACTTTCGAACGTCTGCATTGGTATATCGGCCCTCATCCTTGATCTTTGGTGCGTATTGCCTCGCACGTACAGGGAACAGCAGCGTTGACGATACCTGCTAGCAGCGACAGGCAACTAGCGCCGCGAGTTCAAACGCGCGTCAGCCTTTTCGGCGCGTGCCTGGCCTTCGATCCATATCCATGTCTATCACCGGACTAGGACCGCCGAAATCATCCTCAGACACGGCCTGCCTCGTGCGCCCACATGCGCATGCAGAGATATACTCCACGCGCTAATCAAGTGCCAGTATGCCGTGTCCGGTCTGCTTCCTCATCGCGCTTTCTTCCTGGATTCTCAGCCGCAGCCTCAATCTCGATAGGTTGTAGCCTTTTCTGCGCGTCAAGCTTTTCGCTTTCTCTCAAGTCCGAGGCGGCAGGAAAGGAGCAGTCCGACAACCGGTAACGTACGCGCACACTACCAGCGCGAAACGAACTCCACGTAAACAGTGTATCGACTCCCGGGACGCGGATTCACCTCGGGCTCTGGGGACGAAACATCTGGATCCGAGTATCTTCTTCTGGGCTATTCGACGGGCTTCGAGGCTTTCCAAGACTTTCAACAGTTCCTCACTGAATTTCAAGTCTCTCCGCCTGCCAGGCTAATCTTGAATTCCTTTCACGGACTGAAACGTCGACTCGTACGGATATCTTAATATTAACTCTCCCTGCATCTGCGTCTTACGGGAGGCGCTCCCTTGCAGAAGAAGAATACTCCCTCACCCCAGCCCCGCGCACGTTCTCCCAATATTTTCAACACCGCTATCAGCCGTTTCTCACTATGTATGGCCTTCGCTTCCTCTGACTGCAATCAATATTAATCCTCCACTCGAAATGAGGCAGTATATTATATCGACAATAACGTTAAGGAAGGGACTAACTCGAACTCAGTCACGCATCAAGCCTCTGGATTCTGGACCCTGATCCACCGCAGTCTCGGACGAGCTCCAAACTCGGTTTTTCAGGTGCTTTTCCAGGTCAGCGCTTCCGCGCTGAGTCACACCCGCACGTCCCCGAACTCTCTGCGCTGCCAGATTATCGTCACCTAACTGAACGTGCCAGGTTGTAAATTCAACGAGTATCGGGGCCGAGGGGCTCTTTGGGGGCCCGGGTGAGCTCATTCCCCTGCACACGTAGCAGCAACGTTAATGCTATTAACTAGTAGAGGGGGACAGCTAGCACCCAGAACTAGCACCGCCGGATACAGGTCTTTTCTGCGTGCTCTGGGTTTTGCGGTCTCAGACGGGTCTTCGTCGACTGTCGCTCAACTTCAAGCGCGATTTCATGCTTGACGCCTATCCATCCGAGGACAAAAAGACTATCAATAAACGGGCAATTGCCATGGCAAATTTCGTCGGATCCTGACGGACGTCTCGTCGCACACGTCTGTCTATAACGAGGCTCGTATGTCTCCCCTCGCCAAGCATCATCGACACAGACCCCGCATACCGAAATTCCGCCTGAAATATATCCCAAGCCCCGTTTGTTTATCTCAGACAACGACCCCCGTATGAGGAATGAGCAACGAAAGTCTGCCCGAATATTCCAGGCTCAGATTACTTTCAACTATGTCAACTAGGGTATTATCGCCCTTTCTTCCTGAATCCCGCGGCCAAATTCGAGTTCTTAGCTCCAGGTTCCCGATTCCACACGTATGCACTCTCTGTTTGGAATGAACTGTGGAACGTGGAACGGATTTTTCTCGACGGCAGTGCGCGGAGGCGGAATCTAACATGTCTGCGATCGGAAGGACCATCCAATCCCCTCGAGAGTCGGCGCAGTTGCTTATTATGGCTGCATTCCTTCCGGTGCGTTTCTTGAGTTGAAACCAAACGTTAACGTTGTGGCATCTGCTAAATGAATTTTCTCAGGTCAGCCATCTCTTCAATACTTAGTCCAACCGTTATTTCCATTAAGCTCGAGTTCTTCCTATCGCAGGCATTTTCGATTTTGACTATACTCCGTGCACTCCGTCGGTAGAAATCCAATAGACTAGAGTACCGCCAAATGGGAGTTCTTCCTATCGCAGACATCTTCGATTTTGACTATACTTCGTGCACTCCGTCGGTAGAAATCCAATGGATTAGAGTACCGCCAAATGGGAGACTTAGAAGCGGATTCCAGTGTCAAGCGCATCGTCGTCGAGCAGGTCCTGCGAAATCAATCCCCTCGAGAGTTGACACGGTTTTAGATGCGTATTATGGCGTTCCTGCAGGTGCGTTTCGAAGTTGAACCCAAACGTCGTGCTATCTGTTCAGTGATGAATTATTGTCTTTAGTTCAGCCGTGCCAGGCTACTCCAAGTTCCGGTGAACTTAACATTGAGATAACGGTATCCCTTCAGCGGGTGCTCTGGAGTCTTGAACGGGTTCTTCCTCAAAAATTCTCAGATTCAAACGAACGCCGTCTAGGTATCCCGTCCAACAACCGCCGCATATGAGCGACAAGCAAAGTTGTGCCTGACTATTCCAGGCAGCGAGTACGTTGAAATTGTAACCTCGTTGAACTCCATTATCACACCTTCTTCCGCAGGCTAAATACCAAATTCTTAGACTGAAGGTGGCTGCATTTCCTAGTTCGCGCTGTTTAAAAGGACTCCGCATCTACTGTCAAGCGCTGAACAGATTTTCCTCAACGGAAATGCAGGGTAGTACAACTCGAAAATGCCTGCGATAGGAAGACCTCGAGCAAGTCCAGCGAAGTCAATCCACTCGAGAGTTAGCGCGGTCTCGTGTTATGGCTGCGCTTGTTCGTTTGGATTCGGAATTTAAACTACCATGATACATCTTCTAATTGCATTTCTTTGGTTCAACCATCTCCTCAACCCTCAAGTTCGACGATGGTTCGTATCACAGGCAAGAATACACAGACGGACTCTGCCGTCGATTCTCTATCTGTGAGCGTGAAGTTATCTTAGGCTGCGTTTCGGACTCGGGACGACCTTGCAGTTCGGATCATAGTATTGGATATCCTAGACAAAAATCACCTCGTAGATCCCGCAAAGGGAAAATAATTTTGCGCAGTAGCCTGCGACTTTAGATGTGCTGGATGAAGAAGAAGGAGAACAAAAACTGTCTCATACAACATCATACTTTGATCTGCTGGAATCTTTGACCATTGGCGTTGGACAATGATATTACTCAGGCTAAAGGACCGGCACTCGATCCAGATTCGGGCGCAATGTAGACTTGATGTTACTTGATGCCCAGCTGCGGCGCTCCGCGTTCTGTGGAATGACTCCGGACTACCGTAATGGCTGAAACGGTGTGTGTGGCACTGGACTTCGTGTGCTCTCGCATTTTTACACGCGTACAATATTAATGTGAGTTCCCACTCCAGTATCATTCTAGTGGACTCTTCGCGTCGTGTTCACCAGCTCTTTGCGGGCACTCGGGCTTGCTGCTCCTTTTTTGATGATTTCCCTGGGATTTCAGTACATAATGATTGTGTTCCATTCGTCCAACGCTAATAAATATGGATCGTCGGTTCCGCTACTTGCCACTCGCATTCCTTCATGTTATTTATCTGAGGTCCGCACTAAAAATCCAAGAACCGCTCATGCTACGCCGCCATACTCACTCCAGGATTTATATCCGCAGACATAAACCATCTCGTTACTATCACTCCTGTCAACCAGGCAATGTAACACCGGAGGCATAATTCCACGGACCTGGCTTTCAGGTGCGTGGAACGCATGTTGGGGCGCACCTCTCGATGTGTGTCGAGGCAGTCGACAAAGGTGTTTATGGCAGGACAAAGGGGGGCTTTATCCGCCCCGCGCCGAGGACAAAGCCCCCTTTGTCCTGGCGTAAACACCATTGTCGGTGAGGTACTGGGAGCCGAGTAACTACCAGAAAAGTTCGTTCCACGCACCTGGAAGCCAGGTGCGTGGACCTTTGCCCCCGGTGTAACAAGGAGAGTCACGAATTTTAAAATCTCTAGCACGGCGATCATATTTGGATCGCAAGTTGCAGATGGACGTTGTAAGTCGTACAAAATATCAAAGCCTTCTCTACTGACGAGTGCACGTCGCCTACTATCGCGACAAATCGGACGCCGATGTCAGTGCCCAGGTTGCTTCATGCGGAATTTAGGCCGACACCGGTTCCTTCCATTTTGGGAAGCCTCGGGAATCAACGGCAAAATGTGCCGCTGATGCCAATGCCGGGTCGCAAAATAGGGGCCTCGCATTGTTCATGCCACCGGGAGGAAAATGACGTACTATACTCCTTGTATCTCTAAAACACCCTAAAAATATCTGCCGCATCTCTCCTATCTGTCCTATGGCTGAATTCACCTTCGTATGCGAGAATAACAACTTCGCCACACCCCTATCTACGCCGGCATCCTCACAATATCCCCCACCACGGTGCCGCCTCCAAATGAATACAAAAAAATCGATTTGGAGCATATGATCCTACGGTGTCGGCTTCACGTCCGTCAGAAAGAAGAGATGCCGATTAGATGGGTAAGAATAACGAGAAGAGTCCAATATAAATGTAATGAATTGTGTGTGTTTCTTGTTCTTGTGAAATGAGGTTCGAATGCAATGCAAAGAATAGAAAGAGTAACCAAAAGAGAGTCGAGATGAGTTGGTAAGGGGCGATTGTAGTGGGCAGAGGCAGGATCCACCGCCCCCAATGGGGCTCGCTACAGTCTTCCTTGATCCGAATTCGAAATTGGGCACGTGTAGTGACATCACACGTGCGGCTCTCCTCTTTTTCTTTTTTTTTTTTCTTTTGGAGCGTTTGGGATAATGAGTTCCAGTCTGCAGAAGCATTCCAAAAGTCATCCGCTGGGTCTACCAGAAAATTCCAGTTAATGCCGGGGAAGTTGTCCACGGAGGAAATGCCATTACGCACAAGTACCATAGTGTGGGACTCCAGCCTTTATAAATTTATCCTATCCCAATTCTTGAATCATTCAATCTCAATGGCTGTATACCCACTAAAACCCCCACTGTTGGCAGTGTATATGTCCAGTCATCTGGCAGTGCGTCTTCGTTCATTAGTAGACCACTCCATGTTCTTAGGACAAGATCCTTGTTCAACGCAAGATTACCAAATTTCAGCTTACTGGTGATCTCCTCTCTGTCTTTTAAATTTAACCCTCAACGCCGTTCTCCTGCAGCTTCAACGCCGTTCTGTGCCTGGGGCTCGAAACGCAGAATGTACGCGCAGGGCACAAATTTTTCTAATTCTGGGGAAGTTGGGGTCCTTTCAGCTCCTTTCAGCAGTTCTTCTACGATCTTCTGCAGGCTTCTTCCCAACTTCTTCCACGTTCTTGTGAAGGGTTCGGCGCCTCTTCTCCACGATGTCAACGGCTGTTTGCGAAAACACACCTCCTCGAACTCTATTCAAGTCTCTGGTAATCTTGAATTTAACGGACTCTCCGGAGACGGGACGTCCACTGTCGACCTCGACGTTTATCCTTGCGTCTGCGTGTGGGATGAATCTCTCCATTCTCGGGCGAGCTACCACTGGTACTATCACCACACACGTTTCAGCCTCAGCGCGGAAGCCTCGCAACATTCCAAACGCCGGTGTCAAGCTTTTAGCCTTTGCACTATGATGAAAATGGAGACGGGAACTCTGGAAATGCGAGGCGCACTCAAAATTAGCCAACAAAACAAATGGACGCGGATAATCTCAGGCTCTAGGCTCTGGGAACGAAATTGGGATCAAGACATCAGTTCATCGGTTCTTCTGGGTTATTCTGCTCAGTATATTTCGCGTAGTTCTTCGCTCACTTGTCCTCGAGCGGTGAGTCAATCCTATCGAATTTGACGCACATGCGCCTCGTATCGACTCGGACGAACGCTGCTATCTCCTTGCACCCCCCTCCTTGGTGGACGTATTCTGCACAAATGCATTGTACTTAGTGCAAGCAAGTAGCGCCGCGCATGTTCTCGCACATTCCAGGGCCTATCTCCGCTTCCTGCTTCTCGCTTTCCCGGCTTACTCGTATACTTACTTCGCTTGGAAGGCTATCAACCACCATCCGGCAACAGCGGTAATAACTTGAATATCAGCAAACAGGCGGCTGCCAGATGTTGGCAGATCCTGGCAGACGTTTTGTATGTCTGTCGTCAGGCATGTCTGTCCTCCACAACGAGGCGCGCATGTTGTCAGACAACCACCGTTTCGTCTCGTTTCGTACGTCCTCGACAAGCCATCGTTGACAACCGTCCGCATGCACACATTCAAATTCTGCCCGGAATCTACCGTAATGACCGTCTTGTTGCGTATCCTCAGACAACAGCACCCGCCTCGGACACCGCATGCAAACATTCTGCACGAAATACATCCCACTCTCCGACTACCTTGAATTATGACCGTCAATTCCATCATCGTGATTCTTCCTGAATCCTCGCAAATTCTTAGCTTGAAGCTTGCCGAATTTCCGGTCTCGCCCCTGGGAGGACTGTGCACTTCTTAAGGGTTCCGCATTTCCTCCATCGAAATACACGGAGTATAGCCCATCTCGAAAATCTGTGGACTGAAGAACTCGAGCAGGTCCGGCCCAATCGCTATCCACTCAACGCGACTTTATCACTGTTATGGAGGACTCGGAGGCATCAAGATCTCTCCCGGTCCTAAATCCCAAGTCCTCCGCGTTTCTCCCCAGGCCTGGAAATCGCTTTTGCGCCTTTCGTCGAGTTGAACTCGACGTCGCGCTTTTCCTTCGAGTTGAACTCGATTGTCCGGTCTGCAGAATATCCTCGCCTCAACGGACAACGCGGCCTCCACAGGCAGGAATACATAACAGAAATTTACCGTGTAACTACATGCATAAGTATACATATATCGTCGTTGGACTCATCTTTACTCCAATTCGACCCCGATCTATTGAGAAGGACTCCGGACATTAGTGGTGAATGTTGAACTGCTGCGGATTTCCCGCTCCTCTGGCACTTTCTCCTGCTAGTCGGAGAACATGGCGCCCTTGATCAGCAAACTTGTTGGAGATTGATGGCGCACAACTGCCCCTCAATCAACTGGTCGAGCCCTCTCGGCCAACTTCGGCAGACCTCAGCCGACCTCGATCAAGTCGGCCGAGGGGCCATCAAAATATAGTGATTAATGGGTTATGCGGATCGACGCTAATAAAAGTCTCAAAGCGCCTGCCTCTTTAACGCCCGTACCTGGCAAGTCGGTCCGGGATCCCGATACGAAGCATGCACATGTGGCACACGCATGCTGGACTGCTCTTTCACTATCTTCCCACTTGCGCAACTTGTAAACGAAGGCCACAGCTCGCGTCTACAATGCTCGATCGCCTACTTACAGATGTCGTCTTGTACGTCCTTGCTTTCACGGATGTCTATACGATTCTCTCTCTTTCCCAGGTGCGTCTCGTCGGATCGAAAGGATCCACACTCATATGTGTTAATAGGTTAACAAATTCTTCTACTCGATCACGCTCGCAAAACAATTATGGATACCGATTGTCCACGATCTGGTGATACGTGGTCTAAGTGACTTCCCAGCAGATCAGGATTTGGGCGAGCTCTCGGTGGAGGCCCTCGTGGAGGAGGTCAGGCGGGCTGTAGCTGGCCCACGTACCTGGTTCCCAGAGCCCGGCGCTGACCCGACCATTTATCGTGAGGTCAAGCTAGGATATACTGCTGCTGAAGCGGACAGCTCCAGATATGCTCGTTGGCTACCGGGCGGCCGGCATATACTTTTCCAAAATGGCGGGCAAATTGGAGATATTCATGCAACATTCCTCAAGTGCTGGGCAACGGATTCTGTACCCAGTCGAGAGGTGTGGTCTACGGTGTGCGTGGGCAGCCTGGAGGCCGCCGCATTCGACTTCCGGACCGGATCAAAAGTGATATTATCTCTTGCACTTCATGACAGGTGCGTGGCGGATGATATGTTTTGCTCGATCGTAATATTGACGTAGTACAGACACGGATTCGCTTCCATCCTCCTCCTGGAAGTTAACCTGGCAACAGGGGTCTCATCCAATCTATTTCAATTCGGCCCCACCATCGCCTGGCCGTCGCGGATGCGGATTTCCGGTAACTATATGGCATGGCAGAGTTCCGCAGGCAATTCAATTACTGTATTGATAAACTGGCTGTCTGGAAACTTTATCGCTTTCGAGTCAGCCGAGAAGAGGGTAGGTCCACCCTTCCTTGTATCTCAACCATGATTTTTCATTTCTCATTGAAGGCAACTTTTGAACTTTTCCCGGGGCATATCCTCCTTGCATATCCCTCTTCCCGCGCTTCGATCGCATGCAGTCTCCATCTGTATCCCATCACTTCTCTGGATCACCTCTGGCGTCCTGTCAGGGAGTTCAACTTCGATGACCCCAATATCCGCAGTAGCTTGAAAGGGGTGCCGTCTGTGGTTCTCAATGTCCCCGGGAATAATCTCCCTGACAAAGTTTCTCTGTGCACATTTTCTGTCGAGGTCACAGCGTGCCCCGTACACAGCGAAACGTACGATTTGGTGGTGGTAGTTCAGAACTCTGTTCACCCATCATCATCATCTTCACGCCTAGTCTCTGCCTGGCGGCGACTTCGATCCCGAGACAGTGATCTCAATGATCGTCCAATAACCTGGAAGAAAACGATGTTTCGGTATCACTTTGGACTTTCCTCAGGGAAGGACTCCTCACCGCCAATTCCACAACCAACTCTGATATCCATCCTGCGCCACTCCACCGACTGTGAATTCACGCTTGAGAGCTCGTACGCAGTTTGCTGGAATGGCCACCCTCGACACCTTACTCGGCAGCAAGAATGTCATTCGGGCAAACTGGATGTCCAGCGGTTACGCGAGGCGGGACCCAGCAGTATTGTGGGGCTGTCTGTGCCATGTTTGGATGTCGCCAAGGGCGTGGAGGTGTCAAATACGGGTGCGATTATGGTCCGGAGCGACTCCGACATCCGAGTATTATATTATTTGTAGTCCACGTCAAGGTTTACTCAGACCCAAAGGCGGTGTATAGTTCAGACATACACTTTAGGAAGAGTTGGGATATTTATGTTTTCTTACCATGCATTCAGATAGGTCCTAATAAGTGATCCGGACATAAGCCCTCTGGTCTCAGTGTGAACCGCTAGCCTTGATTCCTACTACCTTTAGGTACAAGTTCTTATATAGCACCCCGCCAAACACATTTTGGTAGAGTATCACATTTTCGTCAGCCTTTTTTGCGTAAGCGTATTTTCTCTCTGCCAAAAAAGTCTTCATGCCGTTTTTGCCGGTTGATGTTGCAAAATCAGGCTTACCATCTCTCTTCACGAATAAGTATTAAACAAAATCTGTGGTACGGGGTTTTGGCTGAAGCGGTTGAGTTCGGAAATAATTGCTGCTTGCCTTCATCGTTCAACCACATAATTAGCAGTACCAGGTTCGTCACCGCTCTCGTATTGACCGAGCGAACTTTTGTTTCTTAGCATGATTCGCAGTGATTCTTCGGTCCACCGACCCAACATCGTGCTCAGAAATCTCAGATTACAGGTTGTTAACTGTGATTTAAAATAGTAATAAAATCTTTCTCTCAAGTCTCGTGAGCCGTGCCTGCGAGTAGTACTTACCGTGACTTCATTGTGGTTTAATTCAACTTCTTAACATGTCCCAGAATTAATTATGTGTAAACCCAACCTTTGAAGGACTGCACGCTACCAGCGACCAAAGAGAGACTTGCTAAGTTCGAAGGTTATTGTTGTAACACGGGCCACTCGGTTTCTTATTGAGGGCAACCGTATGATTCAGCAATTGTTGATATTAGGAATATAGTAAGTAGGAAATACATCAAGATGAGTCCGGACTGTTGCTTCAACTCGCCTCTGAGAAATGTTCATTGAAAGAGAGTCGGATTAATGGATATTTAATTTGGTAGCAAGCTGTGCCGCTCGTCGGCCTTACCCGCTTTATTTCAAAGCAAAGTCAGGGAAGGTTTATCCATTATTCAACTAGAATAATGCACAAGACAAGTAAGTCATCTATGACGAAACGACAGGCGCGGGCAGACAACCACGACGCGGGGCACTCCGTTAAAAAAATCACCCAAAAAACGGGCCGCGCAAAACGCAATAAGCGCGACGACGGGTGAGCGCCCATTAAAAGACGGCTCCGGGTGCATCCCAATGCGAACCCAACGCGACGTAGCACAGATCCAGTACCGCCCCAGCAGAGACGCGCGCGGGAAGGAATACGTGCCGGTCAGAAGATATGAACGCCCAAGCGTAGACGCAGTAGCACTGGTGTGAGTAGAGGAGAGTTTGAGCTCTGGTTAAGCAGCAGCGCGACATTGACACGATTGCATCGCATCCAGGTTCTGCAAGTGCGAAGATAGAACCACATCCCTGAAGTGATAGAAAAAAAGACAGATAACCGCGCGCCAAAAAATATGAGTGCCGATGGCACAGAGACGCGACTCCGGATAATCAACCTGCGCGGGCCGGAGGCAGACGCGCCTAAAAAAGGAGGAACCCAGCACGCCAGCCAAAAGAGATCTGTGCCCGGGAGGGATACGAGCATACGCCCCCGCCCGCGGAAGTCGTGACTCTGAAGACCCACCAGAGGCTTTGGCGATGCATGAGGAGGAACCGAGCGGGGGAGCTCAATAAGATGCAAAAACAAGACGCGGGCGGAGGGAAACCCAGCACGTGGGAAGGAAAGAAAAGGCGAACGATGAGGAAGCGCCGCGGTTTAGGACGAGGGCGCTGTCGCGGAATCACAATAACCACGCCCCAGCACGCCGCCCACCGAGGTGGGGAAGAATTGGTGAAACGCGGGACGCCATGAACCAGGCCCGGTGCCGAAAAAGAAAGACCCGCCCGCGCCAAGCGCTTCAGGGCAGTAGGGATAACGGCCACCGCGACGAGGAAACGAAGCGAAATACGAAGCAATAAGGGCGGGGCGAGCAAAACGCGACGCGATGTCACGGTGTACGGACTAGCCACGCTGGCGTGCCTTTGGCACGATGACGAACGTCCTTGTCGCGCGCCGTCGGACACTCGTCCCGGCAGCGCCACCGCCCACTCCCCGCGCGCCACGTCTGGAAACACCCGTGAAATAGGAAACGATATCCCGAAAGAATAAGAAAAACGAAGAGGATCTGGGGGCGCACCTCCTTGCCGTTTTGATGAAGATCTCGCGGAGTATCGCGTCGTCGGCCTGCTCTAACCCTCCCTCCCTCCCAACCCTCCATCTCTCCGACACGGCGCTCCAGCGGCATGAGACCCCCTCTACCCACGTACGGAGCGGATCTGGTGTGCATCGACGTCGTTTTCCATCGCTCGTCGCTGGATACCCGCGCCGTATTCGAGAACTCATGAAACTGACGTCGCCGTTGTGTGGTATGTCGAGCGCGCGCAGGGGGGCGGAGCGGGCCCGAGCTCGCAGCACTGGGAGCGCGTCGCCGTGCGAGGCGAGAGTCGTAGGGGAGGGGAGTACGTCGAGGGCACTCGAGAGGGTGTCGAGCGCACGTAGGGGAAGGAGCTGGCGACGGCATCGTCCTCGCGGAGTTGGTGAGGGCGTGCTCGCGGAGATGGAAACAACGGAGCGCAAGCACTGCAGAGGGCGGAGTGCGGGGCACTGGAAAAGGGTGGTTAATTTACGATATAAGACGAGAAGAGGGTAAGGAAATATAATAGAAAGAAAGGAGCGAGAATGGTGGAGGAGAGGAGGGGGAAGATAAGGAAGGACGAGGAGAGGAGAAAGAAATGAGGGAATCAGAGGAGAAGGCAAGGAAGGCGGAGGGACTGCACGAGAGATACATCCATGCGCGACTATGGATGGACATGCGATGCATAGCTGGATGGAAGCGCGCAACGCGCATGGACAGAATGATGCTAAGCGCCCAAATAAGCGCCGCAAGCGCGGGAGGATAAGGGCACGTAGAAGGATGGAGGCAGAGCGGAAACGATGGGCGGAGGAGAAGGGCGAGAAGGATGGCGGCAGCAAGAGTGAAGGACAGCTGCGCGGATACAAAGAAAAGTAAGCTGGAGGAGAAGGAAAGAAAGGAACGACAGATAGATGGAATAGAGGAGCGGTGGGCAGAGGAAACGAACAGTAAAAGATGAGAAATAAAGGCACCGTGAAGCCTCTAATGCCGGAGCGCCCTCTCTGCTCTCTCTTTCCGCCTCCACCGTACTAACCCTTTCCCCACCATGAGTGATGTGTTTCTTGTTCTTGTGAATGGAGTTCGAGTGCAAGGCAAAGTAGAAAGAGTAAGCGGAGTCCTGAAATGAGACGACAAGTGCGATGTGATGGGCAGAAGCAGAGAATCCACCGCGCCCAATGGCCCTAGGGCTGCGGTAAGTGTTCCGTGATCCGAAATTGGGATAGCGAGGTGATGACATCACACGTGCGGTCTCCAAATTTAACCCTCAACGCCCGGCGCCGTTCTCCTGCAGCTTCAACGCGCTTCTGCTACAGCTTCGGCACGCCTCTCTGCAGGCAGCCTGATGTTCGAAACACATAACGCACACATTGCAGGGTGCGAATTAATCTATTCGTGCAAATGTTTCAGCGGTTCAATCTCCAGCTTCTTCTCCTACCTGTGGTCCTGTAGGCTTCTTCCATGTTCTTGGGCAGGGTTCGCGGGCTGTCTTCCACAGTGTCAATGGTTCTTGTTCTTGGCCAAATCCCCCGCACGGCGTCGAAACTTACTCCTTCTTCGTCATCCTCAAGGCTGTGACGTGTCGCCTCTATTTACTTGCACTGGCTTGAGTCTTGACTGATGCCAAGATGCTCTCGAGGACTCTAGGCACCCAAACTGCGCTTCATTTCATTCTACAGCCCCTTTATGCCATACATGCGCCATACCCGAGTAGCAATCGCCACTTCCCGTAAGTAATCAATACAATTGTCAGACGTCATGCCACACTTTACCACACCTGACTAGGCCCGGCGTCCCCGCTTCCCTTCACGAGCTGTATGACTCGAATATAGCAGAGGTTTGATTCTTACCATATAGTAGAGGTTGATTCTTACCACACTATTCAATGTTGTGCCTCGCATTACCTCCATCCCCGTCTCGCTCTCTTGGGAAGTCCGAGTCGCCACTTCCTTCTAGAAATCAGGCCACGGTGCTCGTTTATAAAAGCCCGCTCCCCGAGAACTCCTGCACCACTAATCATCTGCTTACTGCGCCAGCGACCGAAAATGCTTTCCCGCCCCATCTCCTTTGCCCTGTTGGCGCTTTCGCTTGTGCATGCCTCTCCCAATCCCCTCCCGGCGGATGTAAGCACTAGCTCGTCTCGCTCAACTTTCGCAGTGATGCCATTTTTTTTGCAGGGCGTCTTGCCCTCCAGCATCGATGTGGCGCGCAGGGTAACTCCAACAGGCCTTCTTCGTCCATCCCCAGCTGAGACCGTCCAGGCTCCTGTCCCAGTCAAGATTACTAGCGTTGCCAGCCTAAACCCGGTCGTCACCTTCTCCGGCAACCCCCCTCTGGAAGTGCTCGTCGGGCAGGCGGCCTCCCCGCCCGGGAACTTCGGCATCGTGCGTCGTTTGAATCCTTGTCCCTTAATCCACCTCTCTCACTCATTCACATACAGTGGGAGCGCTCCGAGCTCAGCGCGGACAAGTACGTTTTCCAGAACCTCGGAACGGGCCAGTGGATTACCGTCAACGAAGCCAACGTGCGCTTCCTCGCCCCATCCTCCCAACGTAACTTATCACAGTGATAATTTCTCAGAAACACCTGGTCACCGTCAATGGCGCGAATAACGCCACGGTCTTCGCAGTCGAGTCCGCGGGCGGGAGCGAGTTTGTAGTGCGCCTCATAATATTATATTATTATTCCACTGGATTTAGGCAACTCAATATAGATCAAGCTTCCAAATGCCGACTCTGTGTGGGAGGCCCTGTTCGACGGGACGAGCCCGATCTTCGGCCGGGTGCGTCAAATGGGCGCAACCATTTCTGCTGGGCTCTGGCTGATTTCTGATGTATAGATTATACTGAGCCCGGCCAGCGGGAGCGCGCTTCAGCGCTGGACGTTTGCGTAGAATGTCAAACCTGATGCGGATGGTGTGCACCAGAGCTCAAATTTGAATGTATCACATCGGAGTTGAAGCAATATGGGTCTCAAAGTCCTTCTTGTAGTTTGTAAATTAAATTGAACAATCAAGTCTCCAATCAGCCGAAAGCTCCGCCGCCAAGAAACTTGGAATGAGCTAGAAACCTTCGACGAACACGATCTGTCTGCGGAACGTCCTTCAGAAACACCGTGGACAGCGCTGCGAACTCTACTTTATCCCTGCTAGATCCACTTGCGTTCAACTTGAGTTCAAAAGAGCTCAAGACCCCTCCGGGGGTATTACGAGTGTTTGATGTGATGCAACGCGGCTTCAAGGATTCATGCGTTCTATTACCCCTCGGCGATACCATAGCGCCGTCACTGACTGACATGTTTAATACGTTTCATTGGGCAAGATATCAGGGAAGATACTCCATGCATTGTACTGGATTTTCACGAAAGACTAGATGAAAGAGGGGTTTTTGAATCAGCTTCTTCGCGTTATTTGAATTTCTGCAAAGTATGTGCACGCTCGAGATTAACGGGAGACCTTTCTACAGGTAGACAAGTAAAATTCTGCCACGCAGAGTTAATTGCACCCTGCAGGTATGTATAGCTGGTTGAATTGTTTGTCAATGTTGTGCGGGCAATGGAATCGCACCGCGCGGATCTCTTCGCCCACGAACGCCGGAATGACCATCTTGAATCCTGCAGGCTGTCTGTATACCCCAAGGAGACTGTCAAGCACGTTATGATGTTCTGGGATGCCGTCCACAGTATAATCAGCAGCGCTCCTCCGGTCCAGAGGACATTCCCTCCTTCAGGAGGGTCCATCGAGGCCTGGGTCCTGGGTCAGCGCTCTCCAAACCTTGCCCAGGGTGTATCTGCAGATTCAGATTCACGCTTCCGCGAATCGTTGACAGATTTTTGTCTGGGACGTACTGGATTAGTCCGACATACGACAGCGGATGCCCTCGAAAGTGTTATGCGGGTTTAGCGGCGCTTATTGATCCCGAGAGCGATATGTCGACATTCAATGTTCGCAATGCTGACACTGGTACTGGGAACCTCACGCGTGGTTGAGAGAGAGCACGCAGAACGGCTCCCGGAAGACCAGACTCGACATTCCATACACAGAAGGTACAATTATAATCCTAAACCTGCCAATACTGAAGTCCACCCGTGATTTCGAATACGAAGGGACCGCCCAGCGTCTACTTAGGACAGAAAGTCCCGCAGCTGCCAGGGATGTCAAACATCCACTCAATTCAGAATGAAACAAAGACTCACAAGCCGGTCACCTGTGGGGGGAACGTCGATAATTTGCAGCAGTTCGGCTCGTCGTATGGACCTAAATGAGGGCAGGAAGCCGATCAAGATGCACATTCAAGGAGGAATCAGGTAATTCATACAGTCCTGCGTCAGGCGTGTCAGCGCAATGTACGGGGGGGGGGGTCATATTTACTTCAGCGGATTTGCCTGTACGGAGTGTCCGAGGTGATGAGTTGTTTTACATACTAGATTTCAAAGGCCGGAAACATACAAACGATGTCCGAGGCTAGAGCGCCAGGTACAACGGCCTGTCCCAGCACAAGAATGGCGAGAATAGTGGTGGAGAATGACTTGTAAAACATTATATGAGTGAGGCAGCTGAGCTGAGCTGGCCCCTTTATATACGAGCTCAAAAGAGAATTCCTTGGGGCAGGTCTGCAGAAGGTGTAATTAAATTGGCATAGATCATCTCGCGTTATACTGCGGGAGCGATTATATCACCTCCGACCCTAAGGAGCACGCTACGAGCCAATTTCCCGGTGTGAACCCCTTCAAGGCCTATCTCCGCGAGCGCTTCTCAATTCAAAGTTGAAAGGGAGATGATAGAATAATTCAGGGGCAGCATACGTGTGCGCCACTGGGGGTGTTCGGCGGGGACATGCGGGCAGCATATCAATGAACGCACTGGATTTTCGCGCCCACAACACGTTGCTTGTAAGCCGGGTCGTGTGAGATCTACTCACTGCCAGTTTTGTGGAGGTTAAGAACAAGCGCAGAGTCGGATCACGTGCCGACATTACGCGGTGCATCGCCACTTCTCTCTTTCTCTTTGACTTCTTCAGTCGAAGTTCGAAGTCCTGCAAGCGTAGTCAGCATGTCTGGACTTTCACTACTCGCACCCTCGCTGTAGTTTCGAAAACAATACCATCCACGTCGATAAACCTCGACTGGCAGTCAGACAACTAGTCGTCCATGGCATCGTCGGTCAGTGGCACCCGGCCAGAACTCAGGGGCATGTGTATTCCCTGCTTCACTGGTGCGTGGTCTTTCACGTCGGCCTCATGCCCAGGTCTGACTAGGTTTCACTTATCGTAGATCCGCGGCTGAGGCAACTTCTTCGCCCGCAGTTGACCACTGGTAAAGCGGTTGCTACGCGTCGTATTCCTTGGAATGTTCAAGGGTTGTTCAGCAGACTACGCGGCGAATATCAGGCCTTCACCCGCGATGACTAGATGCTCCATCCACTGGTCATGGTGCGTCATCCTTGTGCGGGATTGCCGACCATAACCAATCTTCGTCTCTGCCCAGTATTGCCCGGCAGTTGACTGGCGCACTCATCTTGCTAGTCTCACCAACCCCCCGGTTCCGCCGCGATAAATTGTTCCGCTACTGGTGCGCGAATACGTTTTTGCTACGCCTCGTATAGGAATCTTACCTCGAAACGTAGGCTCCCCATCCAGCCTCCTGTCGTCCTTTTTCTTTTGCGCTACTCAGCGGCGCCGCGCTCCACGCGTCGATGCCTGGGCATTAGCCAACTTCCGCATTGTTCAAACGGGTACGCTATTGTCCTTTTCCTGGGACCGGAAACCATCTGACATTGAGCAGCGATGACTTCGTCCTAATGCGTTCACCGTCCTTCGGGCCATTCATCAACGCCGCGTTTTATGCAGTCATTCGTCTCGTCCTCGCCCCCGTGCAGTACATCTCGTCTCTCTTCCTGTCCCGCAGCTCTCCACCATATTTCGCGGATGCAGCGTTCCATGTACGACGGAGCCCAGAATGGCTCTAGGGCCGAGCCGACGTCCACGACTTTCGCGTAATCTTTCCACCAGTTCACGCCCTTCTTCTCCCGCTCCTCCGCCCCGAGCGTATCCTCCGCAAGGTTTCGTGTCCATTCGATGCCCGTGAGCGCCTGCGGTCTTTCCACCGCGGCGCACGTCTCCTGCACGACCGTACCGCCGCCACAAGCCGCGGCGCAAGCGCTATCCCTTCCCCGCTCGCGGCGTTCCACACCAATGCCGTCGAAGCCCACCAGCACATGGCGTGTGCGGGGCCCGGGGTGCATAACGAAGTGACGCAGGCGCTGCCAGTGGACGATGTCCACAGCCCGCGTGGATGTCGTAACGGGAGAAGGTCGCGTTGCGGTAGCGCGGGGTGGAGACGGGCTGACGGCTGTAACACCAGTGCGTCCCCTTTCCTCCCTCATTGAGCTGGTGCTCATCATCCTCTAGCTCGTTTCGTATTGGCGCCGATAGTCGCCGTTGACGCCCTCCTTGACCAGTGCAGCGGCGACTGCCTCCCGACTTTCTCTCTCCACCATACACCACTCTCTCCCCGTCCTTTGGTGTGTGCGTTATTCGTACAACATTTGTGTACGGAATTTAGATTGACACTCCATGCCTCCATAAACTCTGAGAAACAGGCGTGGGCAACATCAAATCGGCGTCATATAAAAAAGGAGCCCAGTAGGCTCGAGTCCAGCCGTTAGGTGCAGTAATGATGAGCAAGCAGGTATTACTTAACATAACGGCTGGAAGCACTTAGGCGTGATTTGATAGATTGAAATTTCAAACCGAGCACGCAGGGATACCCCCTCAGGATGTCCGGAGCAACCGATGGTGCTGGGTGCGGTAGCACTGCGCGGTGCGACGAGCGTTTATTTCCCTTTTGGGACGTCTTTTTTGGGCGGGACGCTTTTTCCGACGAACGGATTTATCGTCTCGAGGATGAGTTCGCTCCCAATACCTCGACCATTTCCGAGGTGTAGCCGTGGCTGTGCGCCGGAGCGACGTGCACAGTCCGTGTCCTTGTCCACGCATGATTCTAATGACCTCAGCTGGGTCTTGCTCATGCTACTTGTATTCAATTTATTTGTGGCGGCTATCGCCAGAACGACGTGAATCAAATCCATTGCGAGATGCACATTCAGGGTGATACATGAGATATAATACAGTAATTGTGCACGTTACGACGTACCTGAGTCGTTAAGAGCTATAACCATCAATTAAACTGATGCCAGTAGTAAGTAGCCCCGGGAAAATATATCAATGTCGCAAAAACCCTGTTTGGCCTGCAAGGGTTTGAGGCGGCTTGAGACCTTGAAGCGACTTGACAGGGATTACAAGCCACCTACGGATGGGCTTATAATCCACTGCGAGCCGTTTCAATTCCATGCAAGGTAGAGGGTGGCTCGCGAGGGCTTTCGACGGCTCTTCGGTTTAGATGGCATATTTTATTAATAGTAAAACATCACGACTTAGAAAGATTTGGCAATTATGTATTTTCACAACTAAAGATCATCATGAAAAGCACCGCAAGACTCAGTCTCCTACCCAGCCGCGGTTTCGAGGTTCATCAAGACAGAGTAGTAGCACAACAATTAAATTCTGAGAAATCGGTCTTCGGGAATCTTCGGACCGGATGTGATGTGACGAATGATGTGACTTAAGTTGGGGATGAACCTCTCCACGGCGGCTGGAAGAAAATATTGGTAAACAACATAGCCACAACTTTCAAGAAATCATCAAAAAATCTTTTCTGACTTTCCTCACATTGAAATAAAATGTTTTTAGTATGCATATGAGTGTAAATAGGCTCAATTAGATCTCTGAGAAAATTTCAGGCCCAGACCTGACCTCCTGTCAGACTTGCTGTAGCAACCACCCCCAAAACCGTGGTTTTCGGGCAGCACTGCTGTGGAGACTTCGGTAAAAATGGTCCAGCTTCTCCATACTATTCCTCCATGTTTCAAAATTGCATATCAGTTTCAGAAACATTTTATTTCAATGTGAGGAAAGTCAGAAAAGATTTTTGGATGATTTCTTGAAAGTTGTGGCTATGTTGTTTACCAATATTTTCTTCCAGCCGCCGTGGAGAGGTTCATCCCCAACTCAAGTCACATCATTCGTCACATTACATCCGGTCCGAAGATTCCCGAAGACCGATTTCTCAGAATTTAATTGTCATGCTACTACTCTGTCTTGATGAACCTCGAAACCGCGGCTGGGTAGGAGACTGCGCAAGACTTTGCGCAAAGTCTTATAAGTCTAGCCGGGCAATGCCGTGAACCATGACGTCACTACTCCACAAACGTAAATATATGCCTCACGCGGCTCCAACTGCCTCTTTCTACCCAACCACCACCATCCCATTGCTGTACGCCTTGCCGTCGCCGCTGCCCTTTCCGTCGTCGCCGTCACCGCATCGCCTCCGCTGAGTTCCCTTCCAAGAATCTATAAACAGTGTTGACTGCCATTACTCCGCCCTTCCGCGCCGCCGCGGCGCAAATTGCCGTTCAGGCTTATGTCGGAGTAGGAGACCATGGTAGGAATGGTCTGGGACATCAGGTGTGTACATGAAGTTCTGGGAACGAGCCCTTTTGACGTTGGACAAAGGTTTTGGATTGTTGGTAAGCACTGAGTTCTAACACGGTGTCGGTGGGCTGTCTGTCGTGTGTGGCCTCCCCAAGTTGGGTTTCCCTGTTTGCTTTTATTCTTGCTGACAATATACAGGATGATACCGAGGATGCCACGGACCAAATCCATTGATCGCGCCCTCGTGAGTGTTCTTATTTTCATACCACTGTCTCAGACTGGTCAACCGGCCGCTCGGCCGCCATCAGCATTCTCCCCAGAGCACGATGACAGATCAGAGCACGACGAGAATTTACATTTCATCCTCCTCTCGCGCAGTGTGGTGGTCCTTGGCGTTGAATAATCATGTCATTCCATAGCAATCAATCCAATTATACACCTTTTAAACATGTTGAGCTGGATTTCGGTGTATACAAGGTACATGCAAGCCCGTAATGACTTGAGACTGCGTCAATGGCTTGGAGCGGCTTAACACCATGGCCGTGGATTACGGCCGCTTATAAGGCTTTTGGTGGATTATAAGACTCAAACTATCTGTTGCAAGCCGACCAAAACCTTATGACCGTATACCGGCTTGAAACCGGGCACAAGCCGTTGAACTCCGAGCAGGATTTTTGCGACAAAAGAGACAAGCCACCCAATCTATGAGCATCTTTATTTTCGTCAGATTGCTACGGAAGAGTTGGATAAAGACTGCATACGGCCATAATCAACCAATCGTGCTCAAAAAAAATACAGTGTCAGCCAATGTCCTTGAGTGGACTCAAACCACGACTCTCCCGGATCACATCAAACGACATGGGAATGGATGGAAGTGAGTCCCCAACCAAGCTCGGTTCGTGTATCTTGCAAAAGCGTCGACATCTCTGCGCTCAAGCAATTGGGATCTTCCAAAAATTATAATAACAACTTTAAATTTCGTGACTTCAGAGTTATCCTCCCACTCCCTACGTATGCTTCTTTCCCTATTCCGCACACTGAAATCCACCCATGTCACTCCCGCGCATCCGCGTGTGGAGTGGCTTAAAAAGGCCCCTGACCAAGGCCGTCCACGCTGGCCAAGTTCGCGCACCAATCCCCCCACCTGTCATCATGTGTCAGAAACAATCCAGAACCGCTATCGGACCCACCCGTTGCCCGAAGGTATGTCGAATGACTGCGGTGCCACCTGCATTTGTTCTCGGCCTGCACCCTCAAGTCCATCTTGAAGCATACCGAAATCCGCCATCGACACTATATCGTGGCCATAGTGCATTCCGGGCTCGAACGCGTCGCGGTACAGATCCGGAATGCCGAGCTGCAGCGGGCCACCACCTGCCCCGAAAGCCGCATCATAGTCAAACGAGTCATATACGGGCAGCCGGCCGAACTCTTCGGTGTGCAGTGGCAGCGCGAACAGCGGGTCCATTTCCAGCATCGAGATCTGCAGCGCCTGTATTTCATCCTCCACCGACAAAATGCCCGACGACGCAGGCGTGGCCTCCTCCACAGGCAAAATGCTCGACGACGCAGACGTGGCCTCCTCCACAGGTAAAATGCTCGACGACGCAGTGGGTGGGTGTTGGGATGTGCTCGGAGGAAATACGTCCAGGGCCAGGTCGTCGGGCTGTGGCTCGCGTGGGCGTTTCAGCCCCGATCCGTCAGCCGAGGTCTTGCCCAGGTTGAGCAGCACGGAGATGATATCGCAATTGCGCCTTGCGACGCGGAATCTGCCGCTCGTAGATCAGACTCGCGGAAAATAGAATGGAATGGGATAGTATTTAAGTTCAGCGAGGACGCACCGGCGCTCATACAACCGCAGCACACGCACGCAATTCTGTGCATCGGCCGTCGCGCGGTTAAAGTCCTCCGGCGTCCGCACGCGGGGGCCACCTGGGCCGACGACGGCCCACACATTGATGAGAATCATGATGGCGGAGTCGAACAGCGCAATCTATTGTCCATCCCCCACCGTCAAGTCAGCGGACCGCGTTTTGTTCGTCCGCGGGGAGGGAGGGGCGGCGTACCATGACGTTTGCAAGCGGCAAGAGCCCGCGCCCGCGCCGCGCGTGCAGGTCCATGACGCGACTACACGCACGCGGCATTGGCGCAGATGGCGAGCGAGGGGAAGTTCGTCTTAATATAACACATAACATTAGTGAATGTTGGCGGTGTTAGTAAGGCAACGCACAGAGCAGAAGAACGACGTACGTCTGAAACCGGCGCCTTCCCCGGCGCTTGGATGAACGGACGGTGGATCAGGATTTGCGCTAGCACCGCATCAGTTGGGGTCTGGAATGCAATAAGTAATTTAGCAGAGCGGATGCATTACCGTGGTAATATGTCGTGTATCTGGCATATCATTTAATATATTATGCGGGATAGAGAACGTTCAAGAGAGAGGGCACGACGCACAGAATAACAGATTGGTCGAGGAAGATCTGCATCAGGTGGAGGCGGTCAATGGGAGGCACTAGACGAGAAAAGATATAGTGCAGTGAGTACATACCTGATTCTCTTGACACGGATCCCACAGCACTATATATATATCTTACAGTCAACATCCATCCACGATAACCGTGGCTATTTACGAAGAAATTATGTACGCACGATGCTCGGGGATGAGCTCGACCCATCCATTGAGCGCGGCACTGAGTTGGGATTGTTTGCATCAGCGCACACGTCTAGGTAGGAAGCAAGCTGGAGCAAGCGTACATCAAATCCGCGACGATGTCGAGCGAGCAAGTCCGCCCGTCCCTGGGGTACTGTTCGACGCGAAGTCAGATTTTCAGACAGCAAGACAAGAGAGGGGGGAGATTATATTCGTACGACGGCCCCTTGGATGCGCTCGAAGATGAGCGCCAATCGGAGGAACGCGCCGAGGAAGGCACTCGTGCGTGTCGTCCGGGGCGATTGGACCGCGTCTGGCGACCCCCCGTAATGGTCGTCGGAATCGCACTCGATGGGGAAGTCGAGGTCGACGCTGGGTTCTCCATGAGCAAAAAAAGGTAGAGCGCGGGGAAACGGAGAGAATGAAAGACGCACTCTGTGCCGCCCGCGATGGCCGGGCGCCCTTGAAACGAGCTCATGAACGCGTCCGTGATCACCAGGATCCAATACACGCGCTTGTACTGCTCGGCCTCGAGTGGCGCCACGCGCATGCGGGCGTACCCCGAGCGGTGGTGCGCACCCGCGGCTTGCGCGGCGCGGATTCCGAGGCCGACGAGGATCCAGCACTCCTCGGGCCTGGACATGCTATTTAGGAGAATTGTGTGTCAACAACGACTTGGGAAGAGGGCACAGCGGCGCACCCGGCGAGATACAGTACAGAGAGCTGAACATGTAGTCATTGAGTTTGAGGCCGGGAACGAAGAGGAGGCGACGTACGCAAATGAGCTGTAATTGGTACAGCGAGGGCACGAGCGAAAAGGAAGTACGGAGGGGCTGCACTTGTCTGAACCACTTCCAGCCGCAGCTGTACTCGGACGCGCCCTCGAGAAACACCCTGGGATCCGTGGAGTATCTGCTAGCCGAGGCGCATACAACCAATACGACGGCGCCAAAATCTGGATCGCGGACATGCAGGCCGTCCGCGAGCGCGTCGCGGAAGCTCGGAAGGTGCAGGATGCCGCTCAGCGGGTTGATTTGTTCGAGGTATATTTTAACGAGGCTGTGGAGCAAATCATCGTCGGGGAACAGGTGTTGCGGGCGCTGCGTCGTGAGCTTCTCCCACTATTGGGCGTAGCGTCAACTCGTAAGGGATCAAATACCAGTTGAATGCAGACGCACTGGTTGAGGTGCGGTGGTCCACAGCTCTGGTCGCTGAATACTGGTCACGTACGATGAGTTCTGATGCATATGCTTCACTGCAGATTTGACAAATTGGTTGGTGCTGGATTTTCCGAGATATCGGTCGGCGATCGGCGCCGTGTCGGATGAGAGTGATTCGGTCGGCAAGTGGGTGGTAGGAGGCGGGTCTGTGAGGGCCGCCAGTTGTTCTTCCAGACTTCGCGCATACTGTGCTACCTCGACGAGCATTCGATGAGACGCAGTAGGGTCGTTGGATGGGATGTAGACAACTGAAGTCGACAGGATGCTTTCAACGTGTTCCCGCCCAGTCTTCAAGGCTGGGGCATACCGTTCTTGCGATGCTTTGTTCTCCGCTCCCTGCAAATTGTTGTGGGCTCGATGCGCGGCGTGATTCAACATGCACGCACCTGCAGACGCGCATGTGTGCATTCTGCTCGGTTACTGACGCAATTCGTACACCGCTGGCCCCCCAGTTGCGCGCTGTCGCATCGTACTGGTCTCTCGGTCAATTCCCGAATAAATACATCGTGATTAGTTAGAATATCGCGCCTTTTCTCCTCCTACAAATGTCGCATGCGCCTGGCAATCTCCTGCGCTTTCCGTTTGCGCCTGAGCGGACTGAATCGTCCTCAGTGGGTTCATGCATGAGGGGAGTGGGTGAGTCGTGTGCGTCAGCCAAAAAGCGAAGGATCAAAGTGATCCTCTAAGGCGATGCAGATGTGTCATGGACAATGACGAAGCCGGAGTGCTTCCGGGTCACACGCAAAATCAGGGGCTTGGCAACTGCGCCGCAGTATTAACTGTTCTTTAACGAAATGGCTGCTCGGCGGTGCAATTTCCCATGTAGATGTATCTCCATTTCATTTTACTCTGCTCTTGCACTCCATTTGCTCAGGTGCTCTGCTCTAGCTCTTGCGCCCGCGGTTCCCGCATAATTTCTTGGATTAGCTTGCCCCATTGGTGCAACTGTGAACCACAGAACTTTTGCCATTGCGTGCCCATGACACCACACAGCACAGTTCAACCGCGGTGGAAAGGCCCCGTCAACCTTTTTCATCCAAGAGATTCTGCCATGCGGGTTCATCGGGAAGACTCATGTGGTCTCCATAGTGCTCTTAGCTGACTTTCCGCAGAACTGCGCTCTCAGGACGCAGTCAGCGCAGCACTGCCGGAGAGACACGAATACAGCGGCAACTGCGCCAACTCTCAGCTGGTCTCCGTAGTGCTCTCAGCTGACTTTCCGCAGAGCCGCGCTCTCAGGACGCAGTCAGCGCAGCACTACTGGAGTGACACAAATGCAACGGCAACTGCGCCAAGATTGTTATCGACCATGCCGCGGCCAAGCATGCATAACGCCGACGTCTTGGGGATTGGGCATAAAATCTCTAATCCTCCCAGGACTACCAGCAATTTTCCTGGTCCCTCCACGCTCTGTAATCCCCTCCTCGACATCTCTTTGGCCTAGATTATCAATTGCTCCTTCAAGTTCTGGCGCTATAATGATTTCTACTTTCGCACTGTGATTCTGGGCTTCGTCTGGGCTCCCTCCTTCTCTGTTCCCCCTCGTCGCCTGCTATAAAGTTTCCCAGTGCCAGTACACCAAATTTCCAGGCCACCTATATTTTGCGACACTCCTAACCACAAATACTTTCGGGATATATTTATAAATCATCCATTAATGTGTAAACACTTTCTTTAGAAATTAGAATTGCATTGAATCAACTGTGAATTTCTCAGCACTGCTTTGTGCTGCCGGAGGCCCGGAGCGGAGCGAAGGTCCATCTTGTACTGCTGTATAGCATGACTTCCGCCGGCACAAATTACCGTCTCGCAGATTTCCTCAAAGATCGTGGCATCAAGATAAATTCATCGAACTGGATTTGGCTCGAGATAACGCATTAACATTGCAGATGATCGAAATTGGTGAGCACACAATAAGATAAGCCTTTGGATTATACCCTTCCCCGAGGAGCCCTTGGTCAATCTTTCTGACGCGAGTGGGAAATGACAAGAGGAGGCCATTATAGGACACAGATAGGAAGGACGCCGCTCCAGACAGTTTGGCGTTGTCCCAGCTAATTCCGTCTTTGACCGGACCGCGGTAAGGAAGGCGGACTTTCAGGTAAGATATCATATGATAACGCAATGAATTGATGCAACTAATTGAAGACAATATTTCGACGGAAAATCATACGCGCTCTGCATCAAATTTAGAGCATGCACTTATTGGCAAGCGGTGCGTTAAATGTTATGTGAGGCGAGAGAACGAGGGGCCCGCACGGCTGCGTGGCGTTCCACTCTGACGCGGTCTGGATCAAGCTCCGGATAGGCGCGAGCATGGCCGACGTGATGAGCGCGGGTTTTTTCCACCCCTCGGCAATTGGGAGGCGCTCCTCGCGGAAGAAGATATTCACGTATCTGTAATGGCGAGGGGTAACCAATTCAATCAATCAATCGAATCATGGCGGTGAGAAGCGAGCACATACTCCTTAGGGGCAATCCCGGTGCTGAAGTTGCCGAAGATGGAAAGGTAGAAAGACGACTCGGCGCTACGCAGGTGGAACTCCTTCTCAGTATTGACGAGAGCAGGGTTGGTCGCGATGGAGTGCGCCAGGCGCTCTTTCTGCATCTGGCCCACCGCCGTGGTGTCGTAGTAGTCCTTTCCCGGATTGGAGTTCGCGAGCGTGGAGAACACCGTCTCGTTGAAGTGCACGTTGTCTCCTGTCCCGTCTGGGCCCCAGTCGTTGCGCGAGATTGACGCGTCGTGCTCGATGAGGTTGTGGCTGTAGGAGAGAAGATCAGCCACGGCGGAAGGAAATTTCTGAAGGGCGTACAGTGATAGAGCGCCAAGGTTCATGGTGTCGAAGGTGTCGGCGGTATCGTTACTGAGCAGTCCGAATTTAGCCGCGACGATGATGTTGTCGAAGTTGAGACCGAATCCCTCTAGGAAAAATTATCAGTGGGATGGTTGGATAATATAGATAGTTCGGCGAACCTATCGAGGCGTTCATTATATGCGGGACAGTGATGTCCCGTCCATTACGCGGGAGATATCCGTGGTTCGCAAGGCTGTGAAATTATCGTTTATTTATTAGCTTGGAATAGGGGGAAATCGCCACACGTATTTAGCCCCGGGCACGGGGAGCGCTGATCCGTCGCGGTGGGCGCGATGAACTTGTGATTGTAGGGGTCTGTCCAGCGCGCGAACTTGTGATTGTGGGTGTCCAAGTCCTGCCAGGCTCCGACCTTCGCCGCAAAAAAGACAGACGCGAGAACGAGACAGGAGATTTTAAGTTGCATGTCTGTGCTGAGGCGTAGAATATCGATAAGAATTCTAGGCGAGCAACGAGCATTATATACTCGACCACTTCCAGGCCTGTAAAATGAAAACGCAACGGGATCCGAGCGTGTGAGCGTACGTTCGGATAATGCTGATTCGCGGCGCTTGAAACCTAATTGGGCATGCTCGGCTTGAAACCGCGATCGACGCTATGGTATCCAAGGCTTCCGATAGGCTGGACCAATTTCCTCGGGTAGTGCTTTCAGGTTCGTGGTAGAACGAGATCCGAATGTGTGAGGCTACGTTCGGAGACCCCTGTTCGTAGTACTGGGCTGGTACCATCCATGACAACTCGGACTAGAATTGCTTGTCCGGCATTACGGAAACTTGATGGAAGTTCGAAACCATAGACATAGTCAACGGACACCCCCGGCAAGGGGCAGCCACCAGAAGATGCCGAGAAACAGCCCTATATGGGGAGGGTGTCCGCGACTCCTTAGTTCACTTTTCGGAAAAAGTTTACAAAGGTTTCAGAAATGTGTTTGAACACCAAGAAAAAAAAGGCGAAAAAAAAGTCAAATTACTTCTCCCTCTTATAAAATTACGCGCCGGAATAGATCTAAAAGTACACAAGCGCTCGGGGGACCGCTCCGCGGTCCCCCTCCCCCTTTACTGATCATAGAAATTGAGAGGTGTACGAACCATGGATTCAAGTTCATGGGACCATATTGCCTACATACGTCCCTAATTTTCTCCCAAGAGCACATCCTTCAAAGCAAGGGCAAAATTTATGAAATAAGATGCAAGTAAATTCAGAAGTGTTGGGATTGATGATTGAAAGCAGGGTAGTTGTATAAAGAGAGAGAAATGCATCGAAGTATGGCATAAACAGCATTTAAATCTTAAAGACACATATGGAGGAAGACATTTTTTTCTTCTGTGGGAGCAGAAAAAAGACGCGACGCGACGCGACGGTCACGTGGCAGTTCGGACGCTATATGTCGGGAGCTTTTTGATGCATCAAAAGCGGAGCTTTACTTGGGCGCTAGGAGAATCCTCGGGAACCCATGACTTGAGTCTATTTGAAGGAGAAGTGATGGAAGGAGTTTGTGCGGGAGCGGCGAGTTCCGCCGAATGGGAGCCGACGTTGAGGTCCACTTAGCTGAAAGTTTGAAAGTCCACATTGTCCTATTTCCCGGACTTTTATGAAGAGGAAACCCTTAACAACGGTGATACCAATAAGCTGAACTTGAGGTGTTGCTGAGATTCAGTATCCGAATAAATAAGCTGACTTTAGGTACGTCTCGGCAAGTTGATCCGAGCCAAATCCGAGTGCGGAGTTGGCGGAGTTTAAAGGCTTCAGACGGACATGCTTAATTTTATAAAGAGGGTGATACATACATATCAGCTTGTATGGGATAGTATTGCATAGAACACAATTAACCTGCCCAATGCCAATGCGATTTCGATTCGTAGGCCGTAGGAAAGTCGTCTTGATTTGGCAGACTCGCTAGGATGAACTTCGAGAATTGAACACGCGGCAGTATGGCACATATACTGTCCAATTTAAAAAAAAAAAAAACGACTAGGGTGAAAATCAACGAAAACGACACAACTTCACCAAAATGGTCTCTGAGAAAAACACTACATGCAAATTGAGCGCAATATTGGACACAGTTGGTGTTCAGGCTCCCAAATGACACACCCAAAAAAGGCGAGCAAAGAAAATGACACAACCTGGAAATCGAGAAACGACACAGCCTGGAAATGGAGCAGAAAAAGACCCAACCCATTTCCCCAGGTCATTGAGGGTGAGCACCACAAAAGAGTGGCAAAAGATAGCTGTGGCAGTGGTAAGAGAACAAACACCGAGACATCCACTGCCTTATTCCCCCTTACTCGGCACTTCCACTACCCCTTTTCGGTCTGTCCATTCATGGCGCCACTCCAGCCTCTCGGCCATTATCATGTCCCCCTTCTTGTCGCCCCTCGTACCTGCCCCCAACCTTCCCTCCTGCCGCTGTTGTACATTCAAAGTTTCCGATATCCCAGCTCCTCTCGTATGCGCTCTTGTATTTACACATCAGAGTCTTCTGCTACGTTCCCGTGTGACACCATAGAAACCGTCATTCTAACATGAAAGTCCGCAAGTCTGCCCAATTTCAATTTGGCATTTCATTCTCCAAAGTACAAGTTCAACCGGTGTGCTTCACCGTGGAATGAAGTGTCATTTTTGGCAAACACAAGCTGCGTCGTAATTTTCGTCAAACGCGAAGGTGTGCTTATCTTTGTCACTCGAATTGAGGTGTGCCTTTCTTTATAGTTCCATTTGAGGTGTGGTTATTTTCATTCAGGTGTGTTTTTTTTTCCGGTTTTTGACTGAATTATTGGACAGTATATGGCCCATAAAAACGTACCGCCAACAGTCGACAACATGAGCTTTCCAAATCACAGTCAGATTCCGCATGGTCGGGTAATAATCACACGATTTTATATTGGAGGGGCGTTTGAAACCTGCTGCATTGGAGCATTTGGAAAGGGATGACGGATCGCTTGAAGCAGCTGGACCGTAATGATTTGCCGCAATCGAATTCAAGTCCGTCGCACCGGTATGCCATATTTCTGGAGTGGTGATTTTGTTCTTGAACTTCCCTAGAGGTGCGCAATATTTTGTGAGACGCAAAACCCCCGCATATGTCGCTCCATCTCGCCGAATCCACCGCAGAAGCCCGGAGTCGTGTTCGGGATCGATACCCACTTGAGTGTCAAAATCCCCTATACCGCGGTCCAACCCTTGAGTGTCCGTCTCTCGGTCGGAATTCGTCCTCAACGGTTGAAATGGAGTCTTGCGTCCAACGCGCATACGGTGTTTGGCGATCAGGGGAGAACGGAACATTTGGGATATGAGAGGGAGGACATGTTGCAACTCGGGAGCGAATTCTGCGAAAGCACGAAGCCAGTGGAGAGCGGTTACGGTGGAAATATGGTCCCAGTCGATGTCGTCGTATAGTGAGAATACAGTAAGTTCTTTGCGCTGCTTCAGCGCGACACGATCATGATAATCCTTCGCGTCAAATGCTCCCGGTTCGCAATCTTGGAGCCCGACGTATGTCCCAGCAGTACCCACTTTGAGCTCGCTTTGACGACCAATGCCCTGCTCATAGACATCACAGTATTGCTGGACATTGTCCAGGATGAGGCAGTCCTCCGTTTGTTCTCGTTCGGTGGCGGCTTTGACCTGCTCTCGAAGTTCCACGAAGCTCGAGTCAGCGATAGAAATGAGAGCATCTCGCGAAGTCGGATCGGCGACGCTACCACCGATGCGACAATACACTCGCTTTACATCCACATGGGATTTACACGCAAAGTGCCACACGCCAAGGATCATGGCCAGGTCACCATTGGCGTAGCGGTTGCGAGAAACAATGAAGGAGGCGATAGCAGAAACCTGGATCTATGAGGATGTATTAGAAAGCTGATTTCACGGCGAGGAAAGAGTGATTTATAATGGGGTGGGGACGTCTTTCCCGAACAACAAATACACCCTTGACACGCGGAGCGGACATATACTCGGTGAGGAACTTGGGGACTCGCTGCCGCTTGCGATACTTGCTTTCGACGGCACGAATGCTAAAATGGCCCATGTGGTGGCGGGTGATGACCTGACCATTCCCGCGACCGTTACTCTTCGCACGGAGCTGTACATGGTCATCAGGATCCTCGGGATCGTCGCGAGTCCCATCTCCAATCTGTTTCCGCGCTTCAGCGGCCGTCAATCGTAACGCCCAAGTTGACAAGAAGGGGCGCGCGTGATGGATTTCGTTTAACGGGCCGGCTGTCGAGAACATCTCATCCTTCTCATGAGCGCGCACGGATTTCGAGGATGGATATGATTTTCGATGTTTGTATATAAGAGGGAGAATGTCGGCCATTTTGATCATCATGCTTCGTCGCAGAAATCTGGCGACTGACTTCGAATGGGTTGGCCCGCGGGGATCAGGCTGTCCACGGGTTTGGTTATGAAATAGAGTGGCAAGGAGATCTCCTAAAGAGTCAAAGGGTTCGAGATTTTGCAATAATTTCTCCATCGCAGAAAATTTTTGGATTAATTCGTCTGCCTTTTTCTCGTCGGTATTGCGTCGGGGCTCGCGCAACCGCGGCTGACTCCTGAGTGTGGCTGAATGAATCGGGTTCCTGCGCAGAGGAAGCTGGCGAGGCAGACACATCTTCGGACATCCGATAAGCTGAGGCATCGGGAGGAGGAGGAGGAGGAAGTCGAGGGATGGAAAGAGCCGTGTTTTGCCCTGTCCGGTAGGGTTTTACAAGTTTCACAGGCGGCCGCGGGCCAGGTTCTTGAACTGAATCTGGAAGTGGTTGATCCATACGCGTAGTGATACGGTCGCTTTGCAGCAGGAACCCTGCAAGGGCAAAAAAACGCGTCGTCCAGAGAGAATAGAAGCGCGCGTCAAGATTTACAGCCGTTTGCAAAATGGATGACAGTCGGCATTAAAAAAAAATAAGAACAAGTTTTGATCTGGTTCTTTACTGAATGCACAGCCTGTGCAATTCTCCGCCGATCTGCTCGTCTTTGGTACCGTTCGAGAGGTATTAGCCAGGGCTTTCAATTAGTGCCATCCACAGTGTGTAATTCGCGAAATTGGAGGTTGTCAAACTTCGCTTCCAGTGAGTACAACTGTAACTTGTTTCTCTTATTACTCTGTCAAATCTAAACCAATTCTCTCGAGGTCGGTTGCGTCTAAGAGGCGTTGTGGTGGCATACGCTTCCACAAGGAGAGAAAATGGTTTGACCCTGGCATGGCCGTTGTACGTATGATTGGTCAAATAAATCAGAGGTTCGCACGGCAGAGACTACAGACCACTGCGACACAATTGGGCTCCCTGAGGATGGACGCCAAGGCTACAGCTTTCGAACACACCCATAATCTACCAGATTCGTTAGAAGCTGACGGAGCATTGAGCAGGACAAGATTCGGTTGGATACAACGGAGGCCAATTTTGAGTACCCCAAATGTTACAAACTACACGCTCCACCGGGCACGAATCGAAAGCCCTGTTTATGCCCTTTAGAACGGTACCCAAACCGAAAAAATCCGTTGAGAATTGAATGAGGTGCGTGGTCAGAAAAAGATCACATCAAAAGTTGTTCTTTTATTTATTTTGTGCCGACTGTCATCAATTTTGCAAATGGCTGTAAACTCCGATGATTATGTAATAAGATTCTATCACGATCAGAGCCCCACGGTAACAACAGGACTAGTGCATCGCCACTTCTCTCTTTCTCTTTGACTTCTTCAGTCGACGTTCGAAGTCCTGCAAGCCTAGTCAGAATGTCTGGACTTTCGCTACTCGCAACCCCGTTGTCGTTTTGAAAACAATGACGCCCACGTCGATAAACCTCGACTGGCAGTCCGACAACTAGTCGTCCATGGCCATCACCAAAAGCGGAAAAAGCTCGAAAGGGGCTCACAATGCACTTATGAGGGTCCCCAGGCCTCACGAGGGTGACCTAGGCCTGTGAACGTGTTCCGAGAGGGTTCAAAGGGCCTTCATAAAGTTCCGAGGCCTAGCGAGGGTGTCCGAGGCTGGATGACCTTGCAAGGCCTTGTGACCCTCGCAAGGGTATTCTAGTGCTCCAATCCCATTTCATGTATCTTACAACAACTTCAAATGACAAAGAAAAACAAATTTATTGCGAAGTTGGAGCAGTACAGCTAATGGAACGGGGTACATAGAGTCGCGTGCCGACTAAAAGAAACAAGGGAGACCAGCATTAGTATTATGAACGCCGTACAAACGATTGGGCTTACAATGATATTTATGCTGTGAAAAAGAGGCACTCTGCACGGCAAAAAAAAAGGTGCAATCAGAAACAAGAATAATGCGCGACGGAGCAACTCACATTTGTGATGAACAGATTACGCTAGAGCTGGACAGGATACTCAGCGGGGGTAAAAAAATGATTTCAAGTCAAATTCTCACCGAATGTAAACGTTATTCGGCGACGGTCAAGAGAGATTAAACCGGGGATGAATGGGAGGAACCGAGGTGATCTGAACGGGAATGCATTTCAAGTTAGCGGAGGCACACCTCGGAGAATTAATGGATCGACCATTGCAAAACATCCAACATGATCCAAGTCAGTCTGTGGACTAGAAAAAAATGTCAGAGACTCGAGCTACCCGGGAAAACAGCGAGGGACGTACCCGTTGACCATGAATGTAAGGGCCATGCTATGAACTGGATCAGCGAAAATCGAGGACTGAGTATAAAAGCGAAAACACGCACGTGAGACGGGTATTTCGTATGTCCGCGCTCATGTAGACGGTTGACTCGGAGGAGGCGCGACCAGCTGCGGATGGGCATTAGCGAGAAACAAGGGCATTGAATCGGAGGGGTGGGGAGCACGGGAGGGAGGGAGTTGTATGGTAGAAAAATATAGATGAGGAACAAAGAAAGCCGGGCCACTCACTTGCCATCCAAAGTGTAATAGAGAATGCGATCCCGGTAATCGTTTCGAGGCCGAGAGTGAGGACCTAGGGTTGATGAAATGTAAGGGATATGAGGGATGGCAACAGGCACGCACAGGGACGAGGTGGGCGCGCGACGGGGAACACTGGGAACGTGGGCGGCGGCGAGGACACGTAGGTATTGTAGTTTCGGCGCGCCACTTGTTGATATTGCAGCTGTTGCTGAGAGCTGATACTGCCGAGGAGGAGCTTGTTGCGGAGGGAGAGGCTGGCGCAGCGTCAATAAGAAGATAAAGCTGAATATATGCGTGCCTATTTACGCCGAGTCAATGCTTATATGGCCGGGGACTGCGCTAGTACATCTGTGGATGACGTGAGTCGAAGTGAAAGAAGAGAGGAAGGGAAATACGGTCGAACGTCTCAAGGATGTACAAGGGCTTGAGGGAACATAGCAAGGGGCGGCTAGCCTGGAAGTGCCCTCGTAAGGTCCTTGGGAGACGCGTCCAAGGCCTGGATTTGCCTTGATGGCTCTTGTCAAAGTCACGAGGCCTAGCCAGCAAGGGGCTACCGATCCCCGAAAAAAACACCCAAGGTCGGAATACATTTTTCAGAGGTTTGGTAGACCCTCCCCCCTACGTAAGCCAACACGTGCCATCAAATTGCCTTTTTGGGAGGTCGAAAATTTTCAGAAACCGCTCCCAGGTCATCCAGACACCACAGGGAGCTGCATATACTATACTGAACATAGTTCAGGTTAATTCCAGGTGCTTCCAGACTCTTCAGGGCAAATTTAGGTGAACTCGCTAGGATGGCTGAAATAATCACGTGAATGATATGATAATGACATGATTCAACTCAGCGAAAAAGGGCTCATATATTCGCGGGGTAGAGCTGAACAAGGTCTAAGCTCTCAAGGAGCATGTTGAAACTTTCCTTCAGCTAGGGTTGATCAAGTTTACCGGTAAATATTTCCGATTTTTTTTTCTAGGTGTTTTTCTGTGCATTTCAACACCTAAGGGAGCGCCGGCGCAGTCACGTGCAGACCTCATAGGTAGGTTATTTAGTACTACGGAAACCTACCTAAGAGGTGTGCTGGAGGCTGGAGGTCCTGGTGGTCCATACATCATTTAATCTGTTCTGGGTTAAATGGCTTCCTGTGGTTTTCCGGCATTTCCCTCCATCTTCCCAGGCATTATCGGCGGCCTCCAGCTACCTACATCACATACCTACAGTACATCCTCCATCCACCCCCCTCTGCCTCTCTATTTTTTTTATCTCCCTCCACTATTCCTAACATTAAATTTACATGAATTTTGATGCTTTACTGGTGGAAACTGAATGAAATTCTTGCCAGGGCTGGAGGCCTCTGCTTTCAACATCATTGCATTGTAGAATTGATTCTGGTCAATCCTGAGGTTCACAAGGAGCATTCCAAGCATTGTGCAGCGATCTGGCCCATGGGTGTCTGTTTGAATGGTGATTGGACTGATATCAGGAGGCCTCCAGTAGGTCCTCCAGTCCATCCCTGCTGCCTCTATATTTTGTCTCTTGTTACACTATACCAAACATCGAATTTGCATGGATTTCAATGCTTCAATGGTGAAAATTGAAGGAAATTCACCCCCGGGTTGAACACCACCAATTTCGACATTGGCAAGCTATAAAGTTAATTCCAGTGGATTCTGATGCTCGTAAGAAGCATTGGAGGCATTGGAATCCAATCCCGGGCATCAAATTCTGTTTTTATGGTGGTTGGGCACATAGCAGGAGGCCTCCAATCCTTTGTTGAACCTGTTGAATTGGGTGATGGGTCCGAGAACCATTTCTGCACACTGTTTTCCACCTTGATCATCATCAGCTCAAAGAAATTGGGGTATATCTCAAAGGGTTCATGTTCATTGGATAAGAAGGAGGCCTCCATCTGTTCTGTTCTGGTTGAAAATAGTTTGACCCATGATTTCTTCTGAGACAATACAAAACTACCAACTACCTTTACCAGTGAAGTGTTTTGAGATCCATATATGTAGTTTGTATTACTGCATTCCTTGAGTGGAGGCCTCCATTTATGAATTATTTTTAATATTGCATATGTATGTATCAGACTCCCAGCATGGATGATTAAATGTGTCTATGGCTGTAGTACAGAAGAGAACGATCTGAGGAAATCTCGCTGCCCTGCCAACCGAAACAATAGAACTTGGTGATGGATGCAAGGAGGCCTACCATTTCTTTTTGTGGAATCTCTCATAAATCTGCTCAGCTATCTAAGACTTTGAGGTCTCCGACTCTGCCATTTTGAGTAAATGGTATGGCTGTTCCATAAATCAGTTCTCTGTGTAGGCTTTAGTCCTTTGGTTGAATTGTTGGTATCTTGTTCCTTGAAGGTGAATTCTTCCTCTGTCTATCATAGATTGCTTTGAGAGTCATTTATTAAGCCTTGAATCCTCAGTTGAGTTGGAAGTACTTACTTGAAACCACCAACTTCTGAATAGGGGGACCTCCAGCTTGTGAATAGGAGGCCTCCATCTTACCCCAATTTGAATGTTATCCTTCCAATGGGCATCCGGATGTAAAATCCTAAGACTTGGGATGGTAAAATATGACCACTCACTGAACATAGAGATGGGATAATCAACAATTTGTATGATGCCAAAATCAAATAGCAAATTTCATGATTCCCCCCTCCAGAGTTATGCCCTACCACTCCAAATATGCACCAGTTAGCATCCTGATGTATAGCATAAATTTCCTACAGCTTAAATGGACAGATCTTGCACTTGGAATTTTTTGAAAGGCCATGAATCTGATGTTCCAGTAATGTACTCAAGGTTCAATCATGGAACTTGGTTGACTTTTCCTCTTATTCGTGCACTGCAAAAAATACTTGATGTATACTAAGATATGTTGATATTACATTGTCCGGGCAACTTAGGGCTTTCATTTGATACCTGGTTCACCTTATTCCGTGCAGTATTGAGCTTTTAACCAATGTTTTACATTCCACTCATCGTTATTCACGTTGTGATTGGCTCATCAATCCCCGGCCCGGTGCACACCCGAGCATTTTGACGGCACGAGAAGTCCTCTTTCTGGCCTCCATAACATAGCCAGATAGCACAATTCAGAGTGGAAAATCATATATTAGGCTAATGAGAGGGATCCAATTTTTCTTAGTGATTGACAGGCCTCCAGTGTAGGTTTGGAGGCTGGGCTGGAGGCCTCCTATATTGGCCAAAAGGCGGCATTTTATCCCAACATGAAATAATCTATTAACATCTTTCCCTGGACCTTCCTTTGACTGAATATATCAATACATTTAGGTGGTTCAACTGAAAATATGAAACATGCGGTAATTATTCGCCCACAATGGGAATGGAGGCCTACAATATTTATATTGGGGCATGCTTCATTGCTCCAAGCCAGTGAATCTCAAAACACTTCACTGGTAAAGGTAGTTGGTAGTTTTGTATTGTCTCAGAAGAAATCATGGGTCAAACTATTTTCAACCAGAACAGAACAGATGGAGGCCTCCTTATCCAATGAACATGAACCCTTTGAGATACACCCCAATTTCTTTGAGCTGATGATGATCAAGGTGGAAAACAGTGTGCATAAACAGTCCCCGGACCCATCACCCAATTCAACAGGTTCAACAAAGGACTGGAGGCCTCCTGCTTTGAGCCCAACCACCATAAAAACAGAATCCTATGCCCTGGATTGCTGCACAATGCTTTGAATGCTCCTTACGAGCCTCAGGATTCACCAGAATAAATTCTACGGTGTGCTGATGTTGAAAGTAGAGGCCTCCAACCCTGGCAGGAATTTCATTCAATTTCCACAAGCATCAAAATTCATGTAAATTTAATGTTAGGTATTGTGCAAGGAGATAGGAAATAGAGAGGCAGAGAGGCAGAGGGATGGAGGACGTGCTGGAGGTATGTGATGCTGTGCAGGGGCTCTTTGCACTCCCAGGTAGGGTATGGCTTTCATACGGTAGCTAGGAATAAAAGGACACTTGTATCTGCTGTTTAGCTCACTTGGTAATGGGTCTCTTCTTAGAAATATCTACTGTGTGGAGGCCGAGGTTTCGAGTCTCGCTGCCACCTTTGTTTTGGCCCTTTCATTTTTAGATTAAATGACGTATGCACCACCAGGACCTCCAGCCTCCAGCACACCTCTTAGGTAGGTTTCCGTAGTACTAAATAACCTACCCATGAGGTCTGCACGTGACTGCGCCGGCGCTCCCTTAGGTGCATTTCAACGAGTTATGAAAAAGGTATGAAATACATTTTTCAGCACCCAGAGGGTCCCCCCCCCCTTCTCCTAATTAGGAAATTCCTTATCATGGTAGCCCCTTGCTAGCCAGCTTCGGACACTTTTGGTGATGGCATCGTCGGTGGGTGGTACCCGGCCAGACTCAGGGGCATGTGTATTCCCTGCTTCACTGGTGCGTGGCCTCCACGTTGGCTTCATGCCCTGGTCTGACTAAGCTTTACTTGTCGTAGATCCGGGGCTGAGGCAACTTCTTCGCCCGCAGTTTACCACTGGTAAAGCGGTTGCTAGGCGTCGTATTCCTTGGAATGCTCAAGGGTTGTTCAGCGGACTACGCGGCGAATATCAGGCCTTCACCCGCAATGACTAGATGCTCCATCCACTGGCCATGGTGCGTCATCCTTGTGCGGGATTGCCGATCATAACTAATCTTCATCTCTACCCAGTATTGCCCGGCAGTTGACTGGCGCACTCATCTTGCTGGTCTCGCCAACCCCCCGGTTCCACCGCGATAAATTGCCCCGCTACTGGTGCGCGAATACATTTTTGCTACTCCTCGTATATGAATCTTACCTTGAAGCGTAGGCTCCCCATCCAGCCGCCTGTCGTCCTTTTTCTTTTGCACTACTCAGCGGCGCCGCACTCCACACCGTTTCCTCTCATGCCGATTGCAATCGCCGTCCCTCTAGCCCGACAAATCTGCCTCGACTCCGACCCACTCCAGCGTTTTGCTTCTATCCCCGCCACGTTAATGTGTGACGGAATCCTTCCTCTTGTGATACAACGCAACGGCGCTGGTGCCACGCCTGAGGGCGGAGTTCAAGTCGCTATCCCTTTTCTGCGGCGTTCCGCAGGGACACAGGTGCGTGAATATACTTTTCATGCACTACGATTCTTAACCGTCATTCTCAAGACTTACGGTCAATCCCTCGCGTCGATGCCCAGGGGTTTGCCAACTTCCGCATTGTTCAAACGGGTACGCCATTGTCCTTTTCCTGGGACCGGAAACCATCTGACATTGAGCAGCGATGACTTCGTCCTAATGCGTTCACCGTCCTTCGCCGCGTTTTACGCAGTCATCGTCTCGTCCTCGACCCCGTGCAGCACATCTCGCCTCTCTTCCTGTCCCGCAGCTCTCTCCTCCATATTTCGCGGATGCAGCGTTCCATGTACGACGGAGCCCAGAATGGCGCTGGGGCCGAGCCGACGTCCACGACTTTCGCGTAATCTTTCCACCAGTTCACGCCCTTCTTCTCCCGCTCCTCCGCCCCGAGCGTATCCTCCGCAAGGTTTCGTGTCCATTCGATGCCCGTGAGCGCCTGCGGTCTTTCCACCGCGGCGCACGTCTCCTGCACGGCCGTCATCAGGAAAACCCTACTTTCCTAATTTACCGGAAACCTCCCCCTAATTAGGTTCCGCCTAAGAAATGAGGTAGAAGATGGGGTAATTCGGCGTAACAGTGCTAATTTAGCCTATATTTTGGAAGGTTGCTGGGTTGAGAAAGGAAAATCACGAATGGCTTGTACCAAATCGCAGTTGATGGGAAGAGTTTGCTCTGCCGGACGTTATTTTAGTACAGGCAATTTACTACAAATAACACCAGAGAGAATTCTCACGTCGCGCGGTACACGCATCACTAAAAGCGTGGATTTTTGATATGTGTTGATGTATGTAGATCGTCGTGCGTGATGCGGCTGATCAGGCCTTACAATGCGGTGACCTGGCTGATTTGCCTTTCCAAGGTGCTGTCAGCGGGATATTGCCTTGATAAGGAGAGCTTCTGGCTGATATTGGCATTGTAAGGTCATTGTCCGGGTGGGCTGGAATGGCCTAGTCAATAAGAGTTTATTTGACCATTTCAAGCTCGTGTCGGGCTGAGGAAATTTCCGCAAGCATATTTTTCTGAATGATTTCGGCTCAGAAATTGGTGCTGCCATGACTTTGTAGACCCCACGACTTGAACGAAATCGACATCGCTCCAGATATATCAGGATACATCAAGCATGTCAGTGACATGTATCAAGTGTTTCTCAAATATGTGGTGAGCAAATGAGATTATTGTTGCATATCTGAATCAACCGTACTTGTTTGCTCGCAATATTGACCGACGCTGTGACGCGTGCGTGCGGATGTGCGGAAGTGACGATGTTGATATTGCGATCACGCCACACCTTGCTTTCTCCCACCACCTCCCCGCTAATTCCCTCCCTCCCTCCCTCACGTCAACTTTTCCCGCTTTTGGTGATGACGAGACAACGGATGGCATTGACAGCGCCCACTAAACCTATACGGCACCGTACGGCACGTAACCACGTGAGCACGACGATGGTTCGTTTTGATGGAATCGACAATAATAGTAAACATCTTTCTTCCTTTCCCCCATCTTCCTCTATCGTGGTCGTCTTCTATCTCCGCTACAAGTCCTCTCAGGACTCCCATGCCGAGCATCTGTTCATCCCAGGGGACAACTCTCGGTGTGTTGTCCATTCCACCTCGTCGTGCTTCATCTCACCGATGCGCAGCCTCCGCTGGCGTCGGTACGCATCTCACATATTTGTCTGTCTACCACTGTCGCCCCGTCCCGGACACACTGTCTGTTCACCCTGGGACTCTATCCAGAGCATGTTCTACCTTATCCCATGGATGCACAGTAGCACCGGAATAACAGTACGCACTTCACGTTTGCCTTCACTGTTTTTTGTGATCTCTCTTTGACAGTAAGCGGATGCCAGGTCCTACGTACACCTGCATGCCGCACCTCACCCGACCCTTTGATGCCGCCCATCTACGCAGCCTAGCGTGTGTCTAACTTCTTCAGAGATACACCCGATAACCCCTTCGACGCCGTTGATCCCCACGTCACCTTTGCCTGTCTGGATGTCTCCCACGGTCTCCATTTTGACAGCTGTCCCTGCCTCCATGCCGCGCTTGTTCTCGTACGTCGGCATCAGCCCAGGAACGAATGCTGCTCATACTTTCATAGGCTTCCTTCGGCAGCGTTGATGATGCCTGGAATTGCTTGTGAGTTTTCAACTGCTGCTTTAAGTTCTGACTTGCCTCTAGATCTATTTCTTTGACAGTAAGTCAGGTCCACTGTGGAACGACCATCTGAATAAGTCGTGGTAAGTTACCGCACTTTGTATTTCCTCCCATCTCTCTCCATCGCTCGCTTGCTGACAGTGTATTCTCGTCTAGGCAGGACATCTCACCCATCATGTACGTTCCCTGTGGATCATCCACCTTCTTGATGAGTCTTTCGCTGATTGCACTTTCCTCCCTCAATCAGCCAGTTGGCTTCCTCAGGTGTGCGGCAGCAAGGTCTTATTGCCCTGCTCCATGCTTGAAATACCGGCTCACCCGTTTCCTTGTCGTCGCCCTTTATTCATTGTCAGATAGAGTAGTATGTCCTGTTCTTGGTCCTTTGTCGTAGTATATCTAGTTATATAGGACTTTCATGTATCATATGTCTGCCGTGAATATATGCTTTTTTTCTTCGCAATATCCTGATGATTATGAGCATCCAGTGCAATTCATCTGGTCCAGAAACCCTGGGAAGCGCTGCAAACTCGAGGTAAGTTAGGCTGAAGTTAGTGGTAATTTATTTAGGGGGGTGGAAGGAAACCTAATAGAGAAAACCGCACATATCCGACCGAATTACCCCGAAGTTCGGTCCAATCCGACCTTTTTACCATTGGATGCTTTTCCTGATGGTACCGCCGCCACAAGTCGCGGCGCAAGCGCTATCCCTTCCCCGCTCGCGGCGTTCCACACCAATGTCGTCGACGCCGACTCCATCCCCTTGTCCTCGCCACCCGAAGGCCGGCTGCTTGTTTCTACCTCCACCCCTCCGCGTCATCGTCCCCGTGGACCTCGTCACCGACGCGATCAACCCGGGAACGGCCAATGCGCGTATGTGCCCCATAGCTGCGCTGTGGGCGGCGGACGAGCGGGCGGGGGATCGTCAGCATCTGCGGCACCTGTGGTTTGAGTGTCGGAGATGAGGTAGCTGTCGCCATCGCATCCTCGGAGGGACTACTACCTATCTGCGTCCCCCTCAGTCCCAGATACCCCACCCCGACGTACGCGCTCTGCGCAGCCTGTCCACGCCGTTCAGGACTGCACGCCTGTCCTCGCCGCAGCCGGTTCACGCGAGGCGTCTCCTCCCATCGTCATGTTCCGACGCTCTGCCCACCCATTCTCGGGAGGAAGCTCCGCCTCGGCGTCTTCAATTCCGTCCTCCTCCTCTTTCTCCCCACCACCCTGCACTTCGTGGCCGGGGGTCTGCGTTAGTCGGAGAGAGGGAAGCGCATGCGCGCGGTCATAGACGCGCGACGGATACCCTGCTCTACTACGGGTGCTCCGTATCTCATCGTCGCCGAGGGTCTCCTCCGGATGCTCCGTCACGACGTTTCCCTTGCTGCCTCGCTCCTGCCCCGCTGGCCTTCGCATCAGGGGATCCAAAGACACGCACGGAAGACGAAAGAAGGGGGAGCAAATGCGCGGCGTGCCATACGCAACGACTGCCCCGCGCGCGCGCACGCACGCACGCTGCTCACCCAGTCCCTCGCCTCCTCGTCGCGCAGCATGTGATTCACCTCGACGTGCTCCGTTACGACGTTGTCCTCCTCGCCCCCTCCCACCCCTTTAACGGCGGGTCCAAATACACTGGAGGCGCAGGAGGAGGGGTGGATGCAAACGCGCGGCGCCATATACGCCCCGTCTCGGATACACGCGCCCCTCGTCTCATCGTCGCAGAGGACGAGTGACTCCGTCTTGTTGTCGTCAGTCAGGACGTCCTTCTCTTCCCCTTCCCACCGCCGTTCGTAACCGTCGGTCCAAATGAGGGTGGATGTAAATGCGGGCGTCATATGCGCAACAAATCCCCCGCTCCCATGTCCGCGCGCCGCTTCTTTCACCGACACCCCGCCTCGGCGTTTTCAGCCCCGACGTCCTCCTCGCCTGTGCTCCCCGGCCCATTATTCGTAACAGCGGAGCGGGAGCCGGTGGGTGCAAGCAAGGAAATGCGGGGCAACACATCCTCGCAATCGTTGCGCGCGATATCGCCATCTTCCTGGGCTGCCTTTCCGTGTGGCGGTACAGTAGCGCTGCGTTTAACGCGCACGTAGCTTCACCGGGGGCGGCAGGTTTGACGGGCGTCGTACACGCACATCGCACCATAATCCATACCCCGCTGCGCCGCACCACGGTACCTTCGTATACACGACTCCGGGTATGGTGGAGCTTGCGCAGAGCGGGGGAACGAGGAGCGGCAGCGCAATGCGGCGACAAGACACCAGGCCGGTGTATCAGATAGAGAGGATGTCGCGACCCGCTTCATTTCCTCGGGGGCTAGCGTAGCGCTATATCCTCGAGAGCGCGTGATCGCTCCGACGCGGATAAAGCTCGCACTGGGCGGAACGTGGGGCATAGCACGCATTTCGGATTACGCGCCTAATAATACGTCCAAAGGGTGGAAATGACTTTTTCTGGCGTTTCTCGTGCAGGCCCAGAATTCCCGCAAGTGTGGACAGAGACGGAATGGAGGCTGCGATCGACGACGGGTCTCGGACGCCCACTCATGTCAGGATAGCATCTTTTATGTAGGATCTTTGGTGGTAGTCAGAGAAAGACGGGGCGCGAGGTTGAGGTGGGTAGTATTCGTCTGTACTTACGGTATTCACTCAATTTCTGCGGAGTGCCCGGAGTCTTTCACAGAAACTGGCAACGCCAGTGGGAGTATTAAAAACCCAGGTATTGGCGGGCAGGACATGATGTCCGGCCGCAGTTGTGGTGCCAGTGCACATTATGGGCCATCACTTTCTGGTTCACTCTCGTACTCCATTCAAGTCGGTTTGGGAACACCGGAATATTAGGCTAACCCATGTAGTTGGTCGATAGAGGAGACCACAACACGAATGTCTCAACAAAATACTTGAGTATGGACGAATCTTGGGGGGGAACAGCGGGTTGGAGGCAAATCATTGCTGCTGGCAGGAGAAATCCGGCAACCACCTGTTGTTGCACCCGGTACTGGGTGAGGATATTAAGTGAGTCCACTATCCCATTTCTCCAGTTTACGTTAGTCTCTTATAAACAGACGCTACAAACGTTGATGCTCGTACCTCGCATGTTTGTAGTCTGTCGTTTACCCGAGACGTGTGATCGGAGGTGGACCTTATTATGTAATCTTCAATTTCGCGGAAGATCTTACAGAACTTGCAACGCGTTTTAACTTATTTTGAACTGGGATTATTGTGCAGGGCACCAGAATAAAGAACTCTGCCAGCCAATTCTGCCGCACGGCGTTCAAATTCAAGAGTTCGAGTTTTGATGGGTATGGCACGTGAGCAAGCCGCAAGTTCTTTCCACTTGGAAGACATATAAAGACGAAATTTGAAGCGAGGGATCTTTTTAGAATGCAAATATAAGACATTTGGTCTCTTAGTATTTCTTATTGAAGACCCTGGAGGTGGGGAACGCTCTGGGGTGAAATTCAAACTCCGCACTTTACATAATAAGGTCCACCTCCAATCACTCCCCACGCGGTAAACTACAGACTAAGTTTACGTCCAAGAAGTGAACTCTAAGTTTCTTTCGTGGATTGATGCCCTCGGTTGAAACAGGCACCGTTGATGTTGCAAAGGATCACAAGATGAGCTGACGAGTTTCGGTTACAATTTGCGGGCATGCCATAATACCCGGCAGTGAGATCGGTGGGAATGCGCCAGTGTCGGTTGGCTTTCTTGTGGACTATGTTCAAGTTGACTACTAACTAGTGGCCCCACAAGCCTTGAACACCCAATTTTTGGGGACTTTGCGTCCAAATGATGTGTTATACATGGAAAACAGTATTGCCACATCATTTGGAGTTGGGGCTGGGCCCCGAAGTTGGGCCTCAATGTAGAATTCCAATAGCTACAGGTTGTGCGCCGAGTGCCACGTCAGTCGCGCATCACGCTGCGTCACAACGCGTCAGTGCCGCGCCAATGCGCGTCAATGCCGCGCCTGCCGCGCCATTTTTACTATACGGGGAAAAGCCAAACATGCACAATGAATCGAGAGGATCAGATGCACATCACTAAATGTGATGACATGATAAGCCGGCACGGCGCTGGCGCGTCGCGGCGCGATCACCCCTCTTCTTCTTTCCTTCCTCCCACCTTCGCTCCTTCTCAGACATTCTAAACATGTCTAAAATCATCATCACCGGTGCGACAGGACGAATCGGCTCTGCCTGCCTCGCCCGCTGCCTCTCTCATCCGGCCGTCCATTTTATCGTGGCTCTCACTCGTCGACCGATCGATTCTCCCGAAGCCAGTAACCCCAAACTGAAGAACTTGATCGTGTCCAACTTTTCCACCTTGTCAGAGGACCTCCTGGCTGAGCTGGAAGGCGCCAACGCCTGCATCTGGTGAGCCTTTGATTTGATCTGAAGAGCCGGGACTCGCTCACCTCCCATCTTGAATGCCAGGTCTCTAGGCCAGAACAGCGAGGGAGATCCTCAGATGGAAGAACGGGAGCATGTCTGGCCCGTGGCGGCCGCTCGGCTCTTCGCTGAGAAACTGGCTCCCTCGTCGACACCTACTCCATTCCGATTTGTTTTGATGAGCGGTCAGTTTGTCCTGCATTCGAACGCAGACCCAAATGCGTCACTTTGGTTCTTTTCACAAGCACGAAAAACCAAGGTGCGTTCTTCCTTCCGGGCGATATTTGGCATCTTGCGGCTGCATTTGCTGAGATTCAATCTGCTTCAACTTTGTAGGGCCGGACCTCTCGAGCAATTATTGGGATGCAAGACGAATTCCCGAACTTTGAACCCTTTGCGGTTCGTCCGGGCGCAGTCATCACGGATGACAACTGGGCTCCAAACTTCATCGTCGCGGCTTTAAGCCTGATCAGACGTGGCGATTTGGCGGCAGCGGTGGTAGACATTGCTTTGAACGGGGGACAACAACACCTTTTCGAATGTGGAGAGCTGAGATCCAAGGGATCCAGTCTGACGAAGCTGTAGAGTACATACATCACTTCACTGAACCTTCCTCGAGACGTCGGCGAGTTGCTTTGCATCTCCCAAAATCTCAGCTGCCATGCCATTCATACGGCCCTTTGGGCAACCCTGGTACCTCGAGGCTAACCTCTTCACACTCTACTTCTCCTGTTCATGAAGACAAAGTAGCTTTTCACATGATCCAGGAACCATGGGTACCATAAAACGACAATTAATCAAACGAATAGCACAGACGACTCATTTGCGAACAGTTTAGGAGTGTGTTGACTGTTGCTTGGAACAGTGCCCCATACACTGCCGTTGGACCGGCCGCTCACCATGGTGCAACAGGGGCTTATGTCCGATCGGCCGATGCACTTGCCGCGTGTGTATCATGACACTGCCACTGAGTCAGGCACCAGTAGCCAACATACGAAGGTCTTCAGTCCTTTTATTTTCTGCTCGACAGCGGCATAAAGCATTCGTGCGTCGTTCCGGGTCGTTCCGGTTTCCTTCTCTGCATATAACCTATGTTGAAGCACGCAGGTAACCCGTGCTCTACAGATCACTTGCCAGCATCGGAGCCAAGTATTGTTTCACGTCTCCGTCTCTGATACGTCTCTGAAATTGATACTTCAACTGACGATCATCCAGTACCTGTTCTACACGCTTCTATGTTGGTAGGAGTCATCTCAAGAGGTACAGACGACGCGGAGCGGAGTGGTCTGCGTCCGCACACAATGAATTATCTGGACCAGATCATTGTTACGCGAAAAAGCCCCGTTGGACTCGGGACACTCCACTCTTTTTGAGCTTTTTCGTGTGTTTCTGTTTCTCAAGCTAGACGCAGATTATTCGCCAAAAGTTTCAATTCAAGAAAATGACTCGTTCATACGTGTCCTGTTCCACTACACTTCAGGCCAGTACTCAATGTGGCTGTCATTAAATTTCCTTCATTAGCACTTCTTTCCACTTGCACAATGACGTCCACAATCCGGTGAAGGTCTCGCAGACCGGTTCCAGACGGTGCGTAAATCGATTTCCAACTGAGAAGATTTGTATCAGATGCAGGCTGGCACAATTGTCGTGAGCGTGCAATGTTGACCTGATCCACGCCCACACGTCTCATCTGCTCATAACTCTGCAGAACTGTTGGACGTGCTTCCTTGGTGCTTAACTCCCAATGCTTTACCTGCCCGTAGTATCGGCTCTTCCCCAAATCCCCGTTGACGCGTTGATGAACCCGGCCAACTCCGAGCGTGGCAATCTAATCTGTGAGGGTCGTAGAAGTACAAATGTTGTGTGTCGAGTCTATGGGCAACTGAAAACGTCCAGAAGACCCGTTTCGAACACAGGAGGTCGCAGTTGGTGGTGATGGTATGGCGGTCCGGATGTACATTTAATCCGCGCCCCGAAAAGTCGACCCCCGCCCTATATATAAGCGTGTTTGATGGTCTCCGCCCTATAAACAACGACCCCCATGGGGCATTTTATTTTGGGCGCGACCGGAACCTCCGCCCCGAACAAAGCCGAGCCCGCCCTAAACAAACATGTGCCCGCCCTAAACAAACTCAACCCCCGCCCTATATAAACTTGACTCCCCGCCCCAAAAAAAGTTCGAACATAAAATATCATTAAAAATTCGACCGATATTCTGTGTCACTCGGAAGGAGCCCCAGACCATTCTAAGCTTAATCTTAGGTTCATGAGGCACAGAATTGACTTCATAAGTCCACAGCGTCTTTTTTTAACAATCTCGGTTGTATTTGACTGTTATTAGTTGGCAGTTTTTGGCTAGGGAAACTGAGCAATATCAAAACAGTCTGTCTCAATATATCAATGGGCAGAATTTCATGCGTAGGCAACTTTCTTTGGTTTGCTCAAAGATCTTGGTGATATAAGCGAGGTTGTGTTGCAATTTCAACCAGCTGTGTCGCTGCTAGATAACCTGGATGGTAAAACATCAACTACATCATCAAGTTGAGGTTGATGTACAGCCAGACAGGCTTTGGAACTTGTCCGAGACAACCTCTGAGCAAACCTGTGCATTTCAGCTGCCTGGAGAATCTCCTACTAGGGCCTGAGTTTGGATGCTCTCGAGGATATTAAGACTATAAAATTCACTCCAGATGAACACCCTGACAATCCTCTCCCCTCAACACTCTCAGAATCCTTTATTAGTCTCAGAGTTAGGGTGTTCATCTGGGGTGACATTGTTACACACCACCACATTAGTTCTGAGAGGATCGGACGGCAATCTCACTCATGCCATTCCTTTCTTCGGCAGGTCGGCTTCAAAATCACCATACAATATGTAAGAGATTTACATTCAACCTAGCCGCCTCACGAATGCTTCCAGCGGGTCCCGCACTCTGGTTTCCAGTATCATTGACATTCTTCACAATTTCAACTATTCAAAACTCGGGTACAGCAGAAAGTAAGGCTCCATATCAGGCTTTTGTTGGCGCCTTTAGCAGCCTCACGCTTCAGATACATCATCGAGTGCATGTAGCTGTACAGACAGGCTGTTGAGCTCACTCAAGCAAACTCAGCAGCTTCATATTTTCAGCTGCCGAGATGGCCGATTCCTTACGGTTCAAACGTTCAAAATTGACTGTGCTTGAGGCTGTCGAGTTCAGTTTATATTACAAGTATGTGTAGCTCATCAAGAGCAATATATGGGCGGGACCCAACTTTATATGGGGCGGGGACCCAACTTTATATAGGGCGGGACTTGAGTTTATATAGGGCGGAGATGCGTTCCGCGCCCAAAATAAACTGCCCCATGGAGGTGGCTGTTTATAGGGCGGAGATCATCAAAACACCCCTATATATAGGGCGGAGGTCGACTTTTCGGGGGGCGGAATAAATGTACATCCGGACCGCCATAGTGATGGTGGTTAAAGTGAAAAAAAAAGAAGTTGCTCCTGTTTGGGTGTTTGGCGGCGGCCTGGCCGAACTTGTGTCGGAGTGGGCCGGCGGACGTATTTCTCTTTCTTACCCCCGTAATCTGTACCTGGAATGGAAGACCATAATTCCGTGTCGAAATTCACCCGTGGTGTGTCTCGTTCTTTTTCCTACTCTCACTCGCTGTCATGGGCGCGCGAAGCCTTCATACTCACAACTCATCTGGTCTACAATCGTAAACTAGGAAGCGAAACGATGCGTCGTTCGGTAGCTATTAAATTTCTGATGGACCCGAAATTTTGGGAGATGAACCTATGGAATCTAAAATCTCTGTCCGCACAAGGAATTGTGTCAAAAACCTTTGTGCCTGTCGCGCAATCCCATTTCGTTTCGCGCATACTATTTGGCCATTTGTTTGGCATGTAACGCATTACATGCAGGGGACACCAGATTCTGCCCGTGGTAACAAAACAGTGTCTTCGAGGTCTATGATTGCAAATATAGACATCCCGAAGGTCTAGGGTGCAAGGGTGCAGCAAATTCGATTATTTTTCAACGTTTCGCTTCTACGTTATTTCGCCATATTCAGCTTTCGAGAAAGAATGCCTTCGTTCTCCACCAAAACAGTACGGATTCTCATGATTCCTTTTCCTACCATGTAGCCAGGAAGATGTAGCACGAATCTGTCACAGAATACTACACGCTTATGTCATTATTCAGCGCTCAGTGTTCTCATCGGCACGGAATCGAGGTTCACCGAGTTCTTCACCTTAATCTGGTGATCTCTTGTATTCCTACAACACGCCTTTCTGTTCGCACCCGCTCGAGAAGCCATCAAACAAGCTCCCGACGCAGGTCTTCTCCGGGTCGTGCTTTTGGGTGCCACGTGGAATAAGTTCACCCAGTCACTGACAGGAATCGTACAGGACATTCTGCCCGTATCTTTTGTGTATTACTACGAGCTGCAGATCTTGGCAGATCAAGTGCAACAAGTAGAGGCCCTCCAAAACACAAAAGCATTCCAATCATCCGAAATATTTGAACCGTGGAACCGCTTCGTTACTCTCGCGTCCGACCATATCGCACTAATGCTCCGTGTCGATGGCGACGAAAAGCGCCTCAAAGCATGTGACAATGCGCAGGTATTTAAGAGAGCCTCATTTCCTGATCTACCGGCCTGAATCATTCCCAACAGTGCTGCAAAATAGGTGACGCAAAATCTTTTGGGCGTTGTTCTGGTTGCCTCTGTTTCTATTATTGCTCGTCGGATTGCCAAAAGCTGGATTGGAAAGAAAGAGAGCATCGGACGCACTGCTCCACCTTGCGCTCCTATCGTCTAGGTACTTATTTTCCAGGTGTGTGGAGATCATCACTGACATTATATTGAGGTGACTCACAATTCCTGCGAGTGCGAGAAAGGTTGTATCTTCGGGCCCTGCTCACACACCACTACGACGCAGCGAAGCTGGATCGCATTTACCTGGAGCAAGCGTTGGCCTCGCGCCCGGGCAGCTTCTACGCGTGGCGTGCACCCCCCCGTATTCTTCACGTTATTCGATTATAGCAGGGGCCATCCGGACATCCAGGTCCTATCCCTGGACGGCACCCTGGCGAACACCCTCAGCCAGAGAAAGGACTGGCGTAACGACGTTTTCCGGGCCGCTCGTTCACGGAAGCACATGGAAATGCACGTCGTGGCTATCCCGGTTGAAGGCTACAAATACCTGCAGTATTTTGTCGTTCCTTTCCGCACGGAGACGGCCCGTGTACAGAATGCGGTGGCTGAGGTCGGGGCGTTATTGGGGCCTGATGCGACCATCGAGTCTGCTCGGGCCGACACACGGAGGAAGAGCTTGGAAGCGCTGACCGAGACCGCGACACATTGATTCTGCTGGTTTTTTTCTCCTCACGATCTCGTGAACGTTTCTTGTATTATGCAATCTAATCCTTGCATTATGTTTGCATAGGATGACGTGTTGAATGTTGATCTTGGTTTTAGGCTTTTTCCCGTTCTCCAACGGCTCTAATTCCAAAACCACTAAGCCAACTCGAAGGGGCGACACAACTTTTGACTCCCCACCTCCGAGACTCAGCTGCTGTCTTGTGAGTTTCCTGCTTTCTTTTGTTCTCGCCAACGTCGGTTATATGCCAAACCCAGTTCCTTCCACGGTGTGGTAGGGCGGGTTGGACCGCTCGTCGCTCTCCCTTCAATCTATATTTACGTGCTTACCTTACCGTACATCGGCCATCAGGCCGTATATTTGTTTCGTATGTAGGTATTTATAGATAGATCCTTCTTACGCGCAAACCACCATCTACGACGCGACCAGTGACCAGAGTAGTCCACCGAGGCTACGTCGCCAGTGAAGACATTCCACCTGAGCCCCTGTTTATCACCCACACCGAGCCATTACGCGCCTCACTCGCACCCTACGCCTGCACGGCAATTCCCCATATCGACACCCTATTTCTATTTCACACTTCGACGACATTCTCGGGACCATTCTCATATTTCCTGCTTCACCCGTACACCCCATTCCCCGGACTTCCGACCCAAATATCTGTCTACCAGACCCGAACTCCGTTCTGCGACAACGGGTCTGTGATTTTCCTTCTGGTGTCGTTGGCCGCCCCTGCCTTCAATAATTGCGAGTTTCGTTCTTCGTTGAAACTAGGTTTCCTCCATATTCCAAATGCCTCACTGGCAGGGATTGCGCGTATGATCCACCTTACATCTCGCACCGTGGCAATGCATCCAAGTCAACTGGGAACCAAGCCTATGGATCCAACGTGGTACTGGGAGCACTGCAGCGACTTGCAATTATTTCATGCTCTCCTCCCGGCATGCCGGGGTTCGAGTCCCCGCGTCCGAATAAGGTTTTTGGAAGCTTCTTGTTGTTTTCGCGGAAGTCGTGTACATGCTACAAATGTCCGTCCAGAAGGGCCAGCTCAAATACCCCTCGAGACCGCTGTGCAGGTCGAACTGATTTACCTGAAAACGGTCGCCGCCAGCTCTGTTTCTGACCCGAGTTGAACGCATTCTCGGATCCTGCCCCTGTACATCCAATTTGAGTGGAGGGTCATTAAAGTCTGAATTCTGCCGGATTTCCCTTGGTTTTGCCACCGAAACGAGCAAGATCAATGAGAAGAGCCTCAAGGCAACGAGAGCAACCCACTACAGGGTCGATGCCGCCAACGTTGGATATTCCATTGAAATTAGATTATCGTGGACGCAACGGCAGCTCCCATTGATAGAGTCGTTTTTTGACCTGCATTATGAGTCGGAGAGAGTTTAAGTATGTATAAATGAGAAATCAAATAAAAAGAAAGCCTTTCCACTGTGCAAAGGAAATTCGGACGGTGGGAGTCGAACCCGTCAAGCCGCAGAAGCAATGGAACACAACAAGCAGCAAGTTTTGCAGCCGTGCCCTGAGCACTACGTCCGAGTGAAGGCATTGGAGACGCACTTGAACTTGATTGAGTGAGCATTTTGAAGTACCACCGCTGGCGAGAGGATCAATACATATATGGGGCGTAAATACAGGGAGAAAAGTCGGACAAGGAAATGAAGGCCTGTGCATTCAGCCCAGAGGAGCACAATTCGCGACTGCACGAGAAGAGGGAACCAAAAATCCGAGCTCGGAGAACATATTCGGACGCAGGGAGTCGAACCCCGTATACAGCGCGTGTAATTTTTTCTAGTCGAGGGGCACGAATCGCAGCCGTGCACCTCGCACTACGTCCGATCTGAAGTACGGGGGGATGAGAGAACCATCCCAGAATCCGAAAATATTGATGCTGACTAAAGAAGAAGGCAAAACGCAGGGCGACCGGATTCATTCGGACGCGGGCAGTCGAATCCCGGAATGCTGCATGAATCAGTGCGAAATGCATTTGTAAGCAAGGCAGCCGCGCACCGTACGCTACATCCGATCGGATGTGTTTGGGGGTGAAGCTTGTGGGTTGGAGTTAGATAATTAGATTGGGCATCACAGGCGGGTGGGCGAAGCGAGAGAGTCCGTCAAACTATGGTCAGCCCTCGAGTCGTAGCCACTGGCATGCACCTGGTGATAAAGCTTGAGTGTAGAAGCGATGGACAATATAACCACGACGCACTGAAAGCGGACTTGGATACTGGCAGCAACGCCCACGTCCGGTCCAAGTTACCATACATGTCTCAGGACGCGGCCCCGTTGTATGATATCGTCAAGCGAAACGCACGGTCAACGAGTGATTCGCCGTGAACGCCGAGGTCGGATTGGACTGCAGCTAGGAGATTAGCACATTCGTCATGTGCATGCGAAAAGCAACCTTCGCAAAAAAAATGAGTCCTTCAGGATACGGATCTGATGTGGCGCTATGGGACAGAGGTGAAAGCTTCAGAGACGTGATCCAGACGGTCGAGAATTTGTACTGGAGGGTAAACGAGTGATTGCGATCGATGAGGACGCATCGACACCCGTACGCGAATCCAAGATGCTCCTCCACCGCTGCTGCAGGCCTCGGATGTCGTCGTCTTTGCTGGGGTCCAGACACCAGTGCTGAGTGGACACGAAAGCACAGTCATGGCGCTGTGGGCTGAAATTCGGACCAAGACCGTCGCACCAGTCAGGAAAAGAAAGAGGAGCGAGTTGACGGCAAGGGCGCAAGAAGCATCGGACCGGGGATCAATGGTGCAGCCAAACACGGATACACTCCTGATCTGTCCTCCTCCGCCGCGTTAGCCTTGACTCTTCCTTTCCACCGCGCCCGTGAGTACTAATCCTACATCGCTACGCCACGCAAGCCTTTCTTCCTTTCATCCTGTTTGTGTGGCATCGCTGACGATCTGATTGCGCACAGGAGTAAGATTTCCGCTGGGATGCCCGCCTCGAAGTGCGCGCAGCAGTCGCGGCACAGCGCCCAAGCCCAAGGCATGCTCGCCGTCGCCGCCACTGCCCAATTCGCGTCCGCCGCCGCCAACCCCGCTCGACTACGTCCGCTACCCCGCCCGCGACAAATCCGACTACCAGAATCCCCCCCACGCTAGCGCCGACTTCATCGACAGTCCCCGCTACGCCTGCATCCAAACTCCCGCGCTTCCTCCAGTCTTCCGCCCAGTGCGATCGCTCGAAATCCCTATCTGTCGACCGCCCGCCATCTGCCGCATCTTTCTCCGCGGCATCTACATCCACATCTTCCTCGAGCGGAGGCGGGCGGCGCTTTCTGGGACTGGGAAACGCGCAGGTGTGGTGCACGTACCGCGCGGGGTTCGAGCCCGTCCGCGACCTGGCCGCTGCTCCCGCCTTTGTTCGTCGCCGCGAATCCCCACAATCCCAATTAACCAGACGAGCGGGAACCCGCCGCTGTCACCGAGCCAGAGCGATGGCTCGGTGTCGAGCGTGTCGTCGTATTCGTCGGCACATTCGCATAATTGCATGCGGGGGGTGCCATTTGAGCACGGGGAGCACGGGGAGCAGCGCGAGTAACGCGAGCACCACGAGTACTGGGACGAGGACGAGCATCAGTAGCGCGGGAGGGGGAGGAGGGGCGACACAGCGGCTGAAGCGGTGGTGGCCGCTTGAGGCAGGGATGCAGAAGGGGTGGACGAGCGACGCGGGGTGGGAGTGCATGCTGAAGACAGCAGAGCTTGCTGGCGGCGCCTCTGCAGAGGGTTGGGGGTGAGTGTTTTTTCTATTGTGGTTTTGAATCTTTTCTTTCTTTGGGATATTCGTGTATCCCTTCGTCCCTCCATGCTACGCCACTCCACCCTCCCCCCTTTGATCTCTTCGATCGTATTCTTGCTTCGTCCTTCCAATTTTTTACCATTTCACATCTTCCTTTCTCTATGCCTACACACTTCCCTCACCCATCTGAACCATCCTTTCTCCTTCTATCACACCCTGTCCCCCACCTCCTGGCGCAGTATACTTTCATTTCGATTTTATCGCAACTTGATATAGTCCCGGTTATGTCGTGTTTCCTTTTTAGGCCTTTTATTTTGAGTCTTGTTTCAGACTTGCTCGTTCTCCCTGTCTACTTCCGCACCGTGGATGCCCTGGGATCTCTTCCTCTATATCTCGCCCATCGTCCCCCACCGCCGTCTTCCCTCCTCCCCTCCTCTTCACCTCCATGTATCCCCCGCATGACGCCACATTAATGTCCATCTACTTTCTAGACCCAGCGTCGGACCCTACAATCCCACCATTCCCACCGCGGACGCCCGCGGCCCACACTGCGCACGCACTATTGCTGTCGTGGTTGACGCACCGGCGGCGCCGTTCGGGGTGCACCGGATGGCGTTGGCGGAGAAGGCGGCGGAGAAGGATGTGGGGATGTGGTTTGGGCCGAGCACGGCGGCGGGAGCTGTTAGGTGGGTGGCTTTTCCTCTTGGCTTTCACTTTTTCTATCCCTACCTTTGGTGCCTGCGTCCTCCCCATTCCTCTTGCACCGTCCGTGCCATCTTTTTTGTCTCACAACCATTTCCCTCTGCACCTTGCATTCTACCTTCCATATACTCCCGTCATGCCCCCGTCTTCCCCTCGCCTTTTCTTCCTTCCTGTCATTCTCTTCTTTGTGGCTCGTTCGTCTTCCGTCGATCCACCACCTTTCTTACTATGCGACTCCTTGTTCCTGCTTATTTGAATCGTGTCATTGACGAACGCGACCTCCCTTTCTTTACGATCCTCCTCGACGGCTTGCCGTCTGTGGCCTCGGCGTCTCCATCGCCATCGACGGGACGCTAGAACGAAGTCTTCGCTACATCACGCCCCCACCCCCGTCGCGAGCCACTCCCAGCAATCTTCGGCGCACTCGCATCAATCACACAGCTCCTCTGGGTCACACACGTCCTCTCACTCGCACACGTCAAGTCCTCGCACGCATCCAGCAACTTGCACGGGTAGTCAGCGGGGGCGGGCGCGACTTGGACGAAGCTGGGGATGGACGGTGTTAATCTCATTTATTATGAAACGATTAAGATGCGTACTCTCTTTGCTTCCGCTTCGTACAAGTCCCTGCCTGTCGCCCCTGTCTTCCCCACGTTACCTCGCGTCTTCCGCGTGCTCGGTGTCGTCCTTGTCCTTCCCTCTACATCCTCCACTCGTCATATTGTCCTTGGTATTCATCCTTCTGTAATCGCTACACCATTTCCTCCATTTCTCGTGTCCCTTCCTTGGTCCTTCATGCGCACTTCGTGACGCCCTCTACCTTAATCTTTTCTTTCGCGCGCTCCATGGTTAAGATGCGGAGGCGCAATTGTGCTTGCTGCTGTTGGGGCGAGCGTGTCTCCCGCTGCGTCTCCACCTTCTTCCCTTCGCGCTCGCCCTCTGATCGTCCCTTTCGCGGTCACGCTCGCGCTCCTCCACCCTTCTTTGCCTCCCGTTCCCGTTCCCTCTCGTGCTGTGCCTCCCGCTGTCGTCGCAGCTCCCGCCCCGTCCTTCCCCAGCACGCTCGGTAAATGGCTCACCGCGCCTCTGTGCGCGGGGCCGATGAAGGGATCGGAGGCGAGGCAGCCCCCGAGCTTCTGAATTATTTTCAGGTTCTGCGTTTTCAATCCTGCCTCCCGACGCGACGACTCGTTAGTATCTATACATGCCGTAGTGAAACTAACAAGCAATAAATGAGCTGTAGTCGAAGAAAATATTGATGGGATTGTGGTAGGGCATATGTAGAAAAGGCAAAAAGAACGGATTTCAGGGGATGGAAGGAAATATTGCAACGAGGTCTGAGCAAGATTGATCGACATCCCTAGGATTACAGTATTGGTTCTGCCAAATGGTTGCCCCTGACACCTAGTACCTTTGCACAATTCCACTCTGGAATTCGACCTCAAACGGAGCTAAAACCACAATTATAGGTAAGTTTAGTCAAATATTTGGATTGATTCGAGCGCACCTGTCGGAATTTGTTTGGACAGGGTTTTGGGGCCCAAACGATGCATTTCGATTGTAAAAACCCCAAATAAGATAAATTGGGTAATAGAATGAGATGTTGGAGGAAAAGCACACTTGTATTCGAAGTAATTAGAAGCTTTTATACAGTAGAAAGAAATATAACCATTTGGGGAGTAAGGATGCACTGAGAGCCGCGTCAGTGCCGCGTTTAATATTTATGCCCTCAGTGCGCGGGCAGTCGCGGCATTTTCACCCAGCCCCTGTTATCCTTATTTTCTACAACCGGCTCGGCTCGATGTGATCCCGCGTGCCTATATTTAGGTATCTCGGCCGGCTGCCGTCGGAGTTGTGACAAAGACTCCGAGTTCGAATGGTCGTGGTTCCAGTCTAGACTGTTTCGAACTTGGAATAATACCGAGCAGACCGTGGATATTGCGAGATTGGGTCGGCTTTCGGGCTCAAGCACTTGAGCTGACTAAACACAACACCACTCACGCGATGGTAATGTTCAATGTGTGCGTCTTTTTGCACCAAGGTGTTGGAACGACACGATTGGAAGGTGAACATGAGGCATGTGGACAATTACGGTGATACCGATGTCCCTCCACGAATTTGTTTACTCAGGCAGGCAACTAACGGAACGAATATACGGTAGCTAAATTTCTTTGATAACCGGTTGTCTCGGCGAATACCACGCTATTGGATTGGCGGAATTCATCGCTTGCGATATGTAAGATAGTTTGTAATGCATATGTAAGATAGTTTGTAATGCATCTGTGGACCATTGATTCGTCAACGAACGCGATGGTGCAATGTTTCCTATCTGCTATATAAAGGACCCTAATCTTCCAAGTAGCGTCAGCCACCTCTACAACTTTGCTTTGAAACATATCCAACCATGGCTCCCTCAGTCATCATCATTGGCGCCAGTGGCGCTCTCGGCCGCCCGCTAGTGGAGGAATTCCAGAGACAGCGAGCCCGCTTCGGCGGCGTCGCGATTCTGTCCGACCCAGCGAAGGCCCATAAATTCAGCGAGGTCCAGAAGAGCGGCATCGAGGTCGTTATCGGTTCTCTCCTCGACTTCAAGTGCTACCAAGGTGCGTCCGCGGATCTGTCCTCTTTGCTTCATCACAGCTCATGTCATCACTGTATGCAGGCTTCGACGTCGTGCTCTCCCTTGTGGGAAACGGGGCGATGCGGCTTCAGCCCGGGATGATTGAAGCCGCCGTCGCGGGTGGCGTGCGCCACTTCTACCCGTCCGAGTTCGGGACGGACTTCTCGCAAGCGGGTCTCTGGCAGTTCCGCTACTTCCGCGACAAGGTCGCCACTCGCGACCACCTCGCTGCGACGGCCAAGGAAGTCCCTGACTTCCGTTACACGCTTATGCTCACCGGCGCATTCACCGATTGGGCGGCCGGCGAGTTCAGCGGTGTCGACGTAAAAAATCACACAGTCGAGGCGTACGGGTACCCCGACGCGCAGATTGCGGTCACGGCTCTGGCTGAGTACGTGCTTTCATTTTGGTTAAAAGAATTGTTCGGGCCTCATAGATTTTATCTTTTGTGCGCCAGTATCGCTCGTTACACCGTCGAGTCGGTCCTCCTCCCGTTCCCGGAGGGGCAGTCGCGCCGTGAGATCCGCGTCCGCGGTGATCAGGTCACTTTCAAGCAGCTCATTGCCCTGCTCGAGGAAATCCAAGGAGTAAAATACCAGGCGAAGTTCTTCGACCCGCAGGAGGCCGCCGAGAAGCAAGAGGAGGCGCGCCTGCGCGGCGACGAGGAGGGAGAGCTCATGTGGGCAGGCAGGACGAACATCCCGGCGGGGAGGGTGATCATTCCGCTGCCGCTGGACAATGAAAAGTTTGGGTTCAAGCCGGAGCCCATCAAGGAAACTTTGCGGCGATTGTTGAAGGGAAACTAGGGGATAGATCCGAAAAATATGTAGTCGGAGTTTGTGACAAATATGCCTGAAATGAAAACAATCACCTTTGCTAGGCATTGACCAGCCCGGCCTCGAGATTCAATCAAGTCTATCCTTACCACCTGTTTCGCGCTCTGCGATTCTTCAGTGTGTTCGAGAAATTGTGCGGCGCTGCAAGAGTATCGGAGCGACACAACCTTTCCCCCAATCGAACCCCCCCCCCCCTTTCAAAAATAGGCGAACCTAGCTCTGCTTCTTTAATCTCTGCAATTTGGTTTCTCCGAACTTTTCTGACGAAAAAAAAAAGAAAAAGAAAAACGGAACATCGCGTTTTCCACAGTTTGCTTGTTTGTGCTTGTATATGCTTGTACGTGCACGTACGAGGTCGAAAAGCTCACAAGCTCACAAGACAACAAGCCAGGTCCAAAATCCCACAAGACATCCAAAAAAAAAACCCTAACCTATCCCATTGGATTACAGGCATCATCATTTCTGCAATACAATTTTTTCAAAACAAGGTAAAAAAGGTCGCAAGGTCACAAGTTTTTTGTCATCTTGCTGATGAATACTACAACGACAAATAACCTGCTCCCGAATCCAACGGGCGCCCGCGCAGATTCACCTCTTAATACGACACCACAGAGAGCACGTGCACGCTAGCACCAGCAGGTCCTTAAAGGTCCTTAATCGATCTGGCGCGCGTCCCCTTTTATTCACCCATTTCTGTCCCTCAGGTCCAAACGCGTACGTGGTTGGTACGCGGGAAAGGTGGAACAAAAAAGAAAAGGAAGACGCTGCAACACCGTCTCTCTCTTTATAAGATTCACTGCGTTGAGGCCCTCCGTAGTCAGACTCAGACTATGCGTACGGAGCTTGGCCTACGCGGGTGGAAATGAGGACGGATTCCAGGTCTCTCACAGAATTATTTACAGGTCTCCCGATCCGTCCGGTCAAGTTCCTCTTCTCATGTTGCCATCTTCGCCGCTTGTTCGCAGGCCGAAAAAATAACTCCGTGCTGAATTCAGACAGACTAGTGATTTACGGGCTTAGCAGAACTTCAGAAAGCTAATACCCCGGATCGTTGAGCGAATAGAGTTTGACTTGACTGAATGGTGCATTGTCTGGGGAACTTGGCTTTCGCTCGTTCCGGCACCTACGGACTGTAGTATTGCGCCTTTGCTAGAAATAAAATTCAGGGGCAAATTCCGTTCCTTCCAGGGGCTTCGTCCGCGATTTAATCATTTCTCTATGTTCTTGGGACCACGACCAGGATACATGCTGTATATCAAACATCGATCTACTGACTACTTTGTATGCATTACGACGCGTTGAGTGCCATACTCGTCAAAGGAACGGCCTGCCCAGCGCTATTAGAATACTGGGCCAGGGCAATCGTTTGTGCGCAGCTTTGGACTGTCGTGGTCGAGGATCCGCAAATCACGACATATTGCTTTCCATTGTCGACGTCAACCACAGCACATTCCGGCAACTTGAGTATCGGAGAACTGAAAAGAAAGGGAGCTTTGGTATTCCCCGTCACTTTCCCGCATGACAGGTCAATGTAGACGCTGGTCCCCGTCGTATCTGTGGTGTCCCGCATCTGGTAGGAACCCTGGCAACTGCTGCCCCCCGTCGCACTGAGGTCGAATGCTTTCCAGTGTGAGCCGCTCAGTGTGGACCCCGGGCCCAGGGCATATAATCCCTGACCACTGCATGTCAGTGCCCGGAGCATGAAAACCACAAAATATGTGTACCGTGTTCCCAGAGCCCATGACGATTTGATTACTGGCAAGCGCAAGTTCCGGCCCACTTGTCAAGCCAACTACTGAACCTTTAGTTCCTGGGATATTGCATTTCGCCGAGGTGGGGGCAGCTGGGATCAGAGACTGTACCGATAACAATCAACACAACATCGCACAATAACAGAGAAGGAAAAATATTACGCTAGCAGTAAACGAGGTGGAATTGAACTGTACATTGGTCAGCACGGGAATGGATAGAAGGGTTAAACGTACCGTGTTCCCGTTGTACAGCGGATAACAATTCGGAACTGGTGGTTCGTCCGCTGGGATATAGCCATCATCGACGACCTGTACATATTCCATGTTGCCCTGGCTCGAGACCTGTAATTCCCCTGTCAGCTCAAAATATGTCGGTGGTGGGACGCAACTAACTGGTATCCGCTCGGATACGTGTCGATGAGATTTTCAAGCCATTCGTTGAAAATACCCGGGATGCTCAAGGTGGGGTCTGGGACCTGGGTTGGAGTTATTTCTGCGAGCAAATTTTGGACCTGCAGTGCCGTGTTGAGGAATGTGGTGGCGGTATCGCTGAAATCTGAACAGGTCGTATTACAGGTTGGCATGACACCAACAGGAGGATAGCGATATACATACATGTGCCGAGCGCACCCTGGGAGCGCAAGAAGAACCTGGAAAATAATGAATTGAAAGGGAATTCATGATGGCAAGCGCACGCACTCCATATCTGTAATGTTTTTTTGAGTCTGCAAGTTACCGAAGTCACCTGTTAGGGCAAGGGTTCTCAACTTCTGTGATTGAGGGGGATCCGCCGCAGTTTCCTTCGGAGACACTCAGTGGGACTATGCCGTGCAATCCTATCTACATACTTACCTTGTTTCGATTCACGACATTGGAGTTTGCCTGCTCTGGGTTATGACAACTAGGAGGAAAATCATTCGCGTCACTCACTTGATTCATAGGTACGTCGGCGTACACCATATTGTTGATCTGAAAGGCAATTCAATACGGCGGATCCCGTGTCACGAACACACCGACATTGTCCATCGCCGCAAGGATCACGTCACCGAGGAGAGAGCCATCTGACCGGCGATACTGGAAGATGTTATCTACGATCCTGCCACGGTCCTCAGCTTTTCTGTCAGATTAAACACGGGGAATTCAACTGACCATTGGCAATCGAGGGCATTCATAGGTGCATCCGAGAAGAATTGGTTGATATATCCAAGTCTAAATCAACATCTCGATGAGTCCGCGCCATTTTCGTGCCTTCGTAACTTCGCTTAGCGTAGTGAAACTTCGTAACTTTGATGGGAATCGGTGAAAGCTCGTGAGTATGATGGCATTCTGTGAAAGTTCGTCAGTTTGTATTCCGGGCTTGTCGAGCGGCAACTCTTCGGCACATCACGGAGTGATGGGAATCATCAGTTGCCGAAATGGCCGGTTAGTTTTGGGTTAGCTGGTTATGGGTTAGAGATTAGTGGTTAGTGGTTCAGGTTAGTAAGTTAGGGTTAGTGGTTAGTGGTTAGAGGTTAGTGGTTAGTGTTAGCAAGGGATCTATATATAAAAAAACACGCCCGGCCTTGTTGAAGCAACAATGATGGCCGAAATTCCGGGTTCTTGAACGTGCCGAGTTGAACTGACGAACTTTCACACAAACCGGGCAATGTGACGAACTTTCACATAATACCATCAAAGTGATGAACTCTCGCAACGCTAAGCGAAGTCACTAAGTCACAAAGGTGGGTACGACTCCATCCCGATAGGCCGAAAATTCGACAGCTTGAAACACGCACTCGAAAACATGCTCCTCTGATAAAATTTCAACTTTTAGGTAGACAATACAGGTCACGAAAGACGCACGAATGGCACCAGGCGGCTTTGAGGCAAGCGAACTCGTGTGGGGGCTCAAGCTGGTACTGGGTGTTGAGCCGACTGTCAAGTATGTTCCCGCATTGAGTTTGACGAAATTTGGACTCGTGGCCTTGGCATCGTCGCAACCCTTGAGGTTTGCTGCGATATCTATGCCAACAGGGTGAAGTGAGGTTGCAACTCTCCATTGGTGGATTGGATGGAACATACAGCGTGCATTTTCCCGTTTGAAGAGCGGCACCGATTTAGGGTCTAGGGATAGAGTAACGCGTATATCAAGACCACGGCATGCAGTCGTCTGGTGCGCGTGAAACATACCGTCAGTTGAGCCAACATCTGGGAATGGTCGCCTACGACGTCGACGAGTATCCGGGTCTGTTCCGTTTGCCGCCCAGTCAGCGTTCTCGTGGTCATCGGGTAGGCTGTATGATCCAGTCTGAAGTGCACATGCCGAACTGGAGGTGCTGGATGCAGAGGAGGAGGACGAAGATCCCCTGGAGGAGGAAGACGAGGTTGAAGAGGACTTGGAATCCGAGGTGCTAGACATAGAATAGGATGAGGAAGTCGTCGTACTTGATTCACGTTCACTGGTGGTTGATTCTTCTGTCGTTGTCGTCGGCGTCTCGGTCGCAGTCGGGGACTCTCCACCACCACCGCCGCCTGTGTCGGTCGGTCCGTTCGGGTTCAGGGCAGTGGGTGAATTTCCTCCTCCTCCTCCTCCACCGCCGCCCCCGCCGCCTGTATGCGTCGGCCCGTTCGGGTTCGGGGTTTTAGTGGGTGAATCTCCTCCCCCACCACCACCACCGCTGCCACCTGTGTGTGTCGGGCCCGTCGGATTCGGGGTTTTCGTGGGCGAATTCAGTCCACTGCCGCCACCTATATGCGTTGGATTTTGGGTCGTAGTGGGAGTTTTCCCACCACCTATCGGATTTTGGCTTGGACTGGGAGTTATTCCTCCCCTAGTTGGATTCTGACTGGAACTCCGAGTCTTTCCTCCACCCGTCGGATTACGTGTGGAGCTCGGTGTTTCCCCTCCACCCGTAGGATTCTGGGGTGAGCTCAGTGTGTTGCCCGTACCCATCGGATTTTGGCTCGAGCTCGCGGCCGTTTCTCCGCCGGTAGGATTTTGGTGCGAACTTGATGTTATTCCTCCCCCTGTTGGATTCTGACCGAAACTCGTCGTCTTCCCTCCACCTGTAGGATTCTGGGCGGAACTGGGCCTTTTCCCTCCTCCCGTTGAACTTTGACTCGAACTCGATGTTATTCCGACTCCGCCAGTCGGATCTTGGCTTGAACTCAAAGTATTTCCGGTGGATTCCCGCTCGCAATGGACGTCTTTTCACCACCACCTTCGCCTGTCTGTGTCGGCTTCCCTGATGGGGACAATTGCCTCCCTCCACTTTCACTGCCCACAGTTGATGTGGCGGTAGTTCCCGTGATTACACCGCCGGTGTGCAGCGAAGACGCCGAACTGGAAATTATTGGACCAGAACTCGTACTTCCTGTGGGAAGCACACTCCTGGTAACTCCTGAGCTGGACGGCTGTGAGGACGGTCCGGCGAAGCCGGAGGAATGGGCCGCGGAGGAGGTATGCGGGTTGGAAGATACGGGTGTCCCAGGTGAGTCGGTTGGAACGGCTGATGATTTTGTTGGTGTGGGTGAGTTTGAGACAGATGAATGCGCAGAGAGAGTATGGGATCGTGATGGGGGTGCTGACGACCGAATAGAGCCACTCGATCGGACAGACGAGGCTCCAGATTGTGAAGATGTAGCCGAACCTGGAGCTGAGGATTTTCGTCGTGTGGTGGAGTGCCGGACTGAGGATTTTCGAGACGAATCTACCCCTGAGGAAATATGCGATTCCAACAAGGGAGCTGTGATTGCGGAAGAACCCGACCCAGTGGGGCCACCAGACGAGGCTCCATATTGTGACGGCGTAACCGATGCCACGGACGATATATTACAGGAGGAAACCGACAGATCGGAAGTGTTTTTCGAGGACTTATGGGTCAAAGTCAATGAAAATTTACATCAATCCAAGGTGTACTCACAGATGCTGCTTTGACAACTGAGGAGGTAGCTGAACATGCAGTCAACTCAGAGACCTGACGAATTTGACAAATGGGCTGCACTGGATTGCAAGTTGAAACGTACAGGGGAGACTGAGATCTGGGAACTAATGGTTGTCCTTGGAGCCGTACGTTCTGCCAGGACGGTGGTTGGAAGAGGTGGCTTCGGAGTCGTTGGAAGAGGTGAGTTGGGCGTCGTAGTGACCTTCGGGACGTACTCATTAGCTTTATTCTCTGCCTTGGTTGGTTGTCAGTCACCGTATGTGTGAGCTTCGGCGGCGTGTATGCTGGGGGAGGCACAATTTCTCGTGCTACGAGCCCACGAATTCTGTCACCCTTTAGTAAATGTCAGGACAGGAAGAGATTTTCAAAAATATACCAAATACCGGTAATGGAGAGGAGTAGACACCCGTTACGGACAGTAGACATCCGAGCAGTACAAAACGTGCGGAAATATTCATGTGGATTAAAATTGACGGATTACCAGAGGACCAGCTCGAGCGGTATCGCTAAGGATGCACGATAAGAGCTGGGTCTGGGATGATTCGGGTGACTTACTTGGAGGGATTGCACCAGGCAATGTCTCTCAGGGCTAATGAGCTGAGGTATATAAGCAAGTCGGCGGGTATTGTTGTGATAGTTGCGACGTCCGTCGCTATGGACCTGTGGTTCTGTTTGATGGGGACTTTTTTGAAAGAATCACTGCATTCTGACCCCTCCTAACCACAGCCTGAGTTGGGAGCTAAGCAGAGGGCTGTGGTTAGGGTGACTACACAGACCATGGTTACATCTGTGTAGGTCTGGCTAACTGTGGTTAGCTCTATGTAGGTCTGCGTAGGTATCCTTACCTCTGTGTAGGTCTGTCTAGTGCTATAGCCAGAGGTTAGTGCACGCCATAGCCACACCTACATTTACCTACTACTTACCCTGTTGTCCTCCAAGTCATTTCTCATTCTGGAATATTTGTTGCCACGAGGCCTCGTCCCATGTTGCGTCAACCCTGGCGGCAGAAGGACGCCAGCTACTATATGTATGATATTCCTAAAATAGCCTACATTGCATCCCCATTGGTTAACGTGCACCGCCGAATTATCGCTGAGATGAGTAGCGCCATAGAGGACCGGGTTGAGGTATGTGTTGCTGGGGCCAGCTGAGTATAGGTGGGCTAGGCTCATCTACCTTCAGCTAAACAGAGCTGCGCTGACATCCGCAGACTATGTTTAGATGGCCTAGCCGGTGGCTAAGCAGAGTTATGCCAAGCTAACCAAAGCTATGTTTAGTTCGGCTTAGTTGCCATCAACAGGGTCTGTTTAGCGGCCTAGACAGACCTAGCCGCCGGCTAAGCAGAGGTAAGCCAAGCTGCGCAAACTGTGGTTAGGGCCGGTCGGAACGCAGTGATTAATGTCTGACAGTTCTTGACAGCATTTACCTGGACAGAAACTTGAAATGGAAAGGTCACGATAAGTACATTCCCTCAAAGAACCGAGGAGGAACCCTTCCAGAGCAGTTTGCTCGATTGTTACTGTGTTCCGACCGGCCCTAAGCAGAGGCTGCGTAGCTGCGCTTAGCTCTGCTTAGCCAACGGCTAGGTCGCTAAACATAGCTGCCCATGGCAACTAAAACTATGTTTAGCGACTAATTAGCAGAGCTACGCTCAGCTGCGCAGCCTGTGGTTAGGGTCGGTCGGGACGCAGTGCATGTGGAGGGCATCATACGGTTCGTTGCCACTGAAGATGATCACTTACCGCCGCTGCGTATGAAATCCATTCGAAGGCGAAGACTTAGCCGATGACAGTAGATGGCGCCTTGATGGCTCTTGATGGTAGTCCTGTGGTTACCACGCCATCACAGTAGGCGGTCGACCTTATTATAAGTATAAGCACCGGATTGGGAAGTCACGTGTAACACAGTCGAACGCGACTTCACGCGCCGGAGGCAGTGCAGAGGACTATGCCATGCGTTAGAGTGCTTCATATACTTGCCCCACCTATTTGGAAACTGGTCAGTTCCAAAGGCGAAAGGGCCCGAGGAAGCAACTCACCACTTCCAGGGGCTTTTATCGCCCAATTTAGACGCACAAGGCCTGGGTCATAGAATCGTCTAGGAAAAATTCTCCATGGATTGCATGGCACTTTGAACACCAGGAAGAATGTTATATTTCGCTTCACTATCGAAACTCGCGACGAATGGCACCAAGACGCGTGAATAAATGAATTGTTTGGTTGTGCATCTCCCATCTTTCCGTGATAAGATGGACCGCCGCTTATCAGACGGGGTAACTACCAGACTGTAATGCGGAACGAGTATCATTACACTGCCTGTCTAGAGAGACTACCTTGATGAGCCGTTTCGGTTGTTGCATTTGCGCACAGTGGTCCCGCCATTGGTTGAATTGTGGCCCTGGACTAAACTTGGAACTCGTTGGAAGGAGAACGGGGGACCCAACGAACAAAAACAGACGCAGGCTAGATGATATCCACGACAGGAGGGGTGTTGTATAGGAAATATTCCTAGGTATGCAACGAAGGTATGGTATGAGTGGCCCCATAATCTAGTGCAAGAGTGCTCCAATTCGTAGTTGTACACCAGCAGTTTCTGTTGAAATATATCGAAAATCAACCAAAATATTCACAGTGCAAGACTAAAGTAAGCTACACTGGGGGCAAAGCCGACGCACGTGGGTTTCAGGTGCGTCTGAAGCATCTGTTTCGCAGGTGAGATCAATCAGACAATGAGTTCTTTATCAAACTTGTTCTCGGTAACAAAGTACGATATATTATCTAATTATGTAGCAAACAATGATATTGTTGTTTCAATATACTTATCATGCTGTCCATCAACTCGGACCGCTAAATGTGGGACTGCATTGAGGTGAGCCACAAGAAAACTGAAGATGATGCCGTCCGATGGTATGATTTTGCTGTAAATCATTGTACGGCACTTACGGCAGGTAACCACGTGAGTGCGTGGATGGTTCGTTTTGATGCCTTCACAACAGCATCAAACACCTTTCTTCCTTTCCTTCACCTTCCCCGGCCAGGACTGTGAACCTCTGATCCATGGTCAACTTTTTCGGTCGCGTACCTTACCAGGGGATTCTGTTATTCATTCCTGCCGTACAAGTGGGGGGACTTCAGGCAGGAAGTGAGATTGAGTACTGACAGACGTATCCCCCTGGCCAAGCTGCAGACGGTCCTGGAGCTATATGGGAATAAATGCAACCCAAAGGTGCAGGAGCGGCTGCGTGCGTGCGCCACGAGACCGATGGAGTGGGTGGCGTGTCACATGTGGGATTAGATTGTACCTCAGCCTGGCGTTGTACAGGGCGACTCACAAGCCGGACTCCTTGAAGCGGAGGAAGAAAATCTAGTTGAATGCGAGAGGGATACTACTTCACCCTAACGACTCCGCGATATCCTCTGTCCTTTTGCTTCAAAGTTGAAACGTTGCGCTTCCCAACACACGGATTCAATCAACTCTTTCCCATATACACCAGATATTGTGCACTTAAGCGGAACTGAAAGGTACAAAACTCCAAATCTGGCTCTCATCTCCCGTGAACGTCTCGAACGTAACCTACTCAATCTCAGCGCCACGCCATGTCATGACAGCAATATACGCACCGGTGTAGAATTCCTCGCGGGATCAAGCGGCCACGCAGTCAAGGCGAGGTCACCGTTGGTGAGTCTGCCATTGCAGGTTCAGTTGCGGAGGACAACACAGTTGACAGGAATTTACGCACGCGCCAGCGGTGGAGTTTACACAATTGGTGAGGCTGAATGTTACGGAGAACGGTTGGCCGGTCGCCTGTCTATATTGAAGGTCCGAGGTGGAGTCCGCGGAGAGGAAGATGGGCAGCCCCGCGGAGACGAGGAAGCCCACGTTGTTCAACGGCCCATTGATCCCGGCGAATTCCCACTGCCAGCCAGACAAAGTCCGGTAAGCGAACAAATCTTTGAACAATTTATGTGACTATGCCTACGGCTTGGTTTTGGATCTTCGGTGAAGCACGGGGCGTGGTGATGATGGGTGCGCCAGCGGGACTTGAGACGTTGACAATGTGGAGGACGTTGCCGGTGAAGGCGGTGAGGAAGGCGGTGCTTAGAGGGGTGCAGTTGACCATGGTTGATGGGTGTTTAGATGAGATTTGAGAGCCTTTATACCACTGCATACGGTACGGCATCCATATCATTTCCTAATAAAACTCGAGGCACGAACAGCAAGACGAATGTCATCGCCGGTTATGTTAGAACAGCTCACATCACGAAAAAAAAAACACCAAGTAGAACTCTGCTACTATCATATCTTGACTAGGCCCAGGTAACTTCTGTCACTCCAAATTTAAACATTGCGCTGTCCTCGGTGTGGAAGAGCGAGGTATCTTCAGCGAAGTCTCGGATCAAAAGCAAGTCTTCCCTCTGCTTCGCAGGATCTATCATTACTTCCAGGTATGTCCTGACTTTATCATTTTCCTGTTCATGGATCTGATATATTTGGACCCTTGAGGTCTCTTTTCAAACCAAATTTTATGATATCGAATTGACTGATTTCGTCGTGCACCGTGTACCACCTTACCACTCTACTTTAGACCGCTGACCACGGGGCTTGCTCACGGACTTGAACACACCGCGCTTCGCGGACGTCAACTACGTGATTGTTTCAAACGGTATTTGCTGCTCGCCGTGCGACTCGTACCTCTTCCACAGGCACCACGTATGCAGCGCGATGTTCGGCGGTATGCCCGGACTGCCCGGAAAAGAGCCGGCGTAGTGCAATAGCGAAGCTTGCGCTCGCTGTGCAAGTTCCGTGAAACAACGATCAACTCGGAGCAGCACGGATATACTGCGCGGATCCCCCGGGCCGCGCGTGTACACAGGCACACGTTGGAGCAAGCAGAGTACCCCAACGTGCCCGCTCGCGGGCAGGTCGCTACCCACATGGGAGGGAAGAGTGGTGTAGTAGATCGCGCCAGAGCCCACTGCGGACAGGGCTCGACAGGATGATAGTACACTGTAAGAAGGATTCGTTCGGAATTTCAAGATAATTCTCGTGAATTTCAGGTTTCATGATGTTTCGTGAGGAATGGGTACTTGAATTTCAAGATGCCATTCACGATGCTTGAGTTGGCATATTCTGAGCATCACGAATTCATCACAATTTGTTTTGAAACCGCAAGAGTGAATAAAATTTCGAGGTAGGTGGTCAATTGTATTCAAATATACTTATATATGCATATGTTCTATTTTTGAACGTGTTTCTGCAGATGATTGCGAGGGACTACGGCCTGTTCTGGATCATCATGCGCCTCCCATTCTCCGCGGTCCGGTACACGACCGACCACAAATTCTAGGTCGTCGGCATCGATGATTTCAACAGCGCGAAATTTACCCTTGGTATGAGGCATGTCGAGCCGGTTCTGCTGCGTCAGAATTTAATTTGGCGCCTAAGTAGCACGCGTAGTCGTTGAGTAGAGTGTGTAGTGGACTTGGGACGCGACGCGTGGTTGAGTCACGTGGGCATGAAGTCATCGCTCCACAGCTCCACAACACCGCAGCTCCACATTATCGACTCTCTTCTTTACTCTCACCATCTTTTCGGCGTCCTTGCCATCTTCACATACCTACCTCACCCCGAGCCGGCGCCGGTCGCAAACGGAGCCAGTCAGCTCGACAATTGAAAACCAACGAAAACAACGCGGAGAGCGCTGCCAAAACCCGGGCCAACAAGGAAAAGGCGCAGCGGGCTGCCGCAAAGAAGATTCAACGCAGCAGCAACGATGCACAGGCCGCTGCACTCCAAAATTCGACCAACGCCCCAGCCGGGGAATCAGGGCTCTCGGCTGAGCAAAAAATTGCTTTGCTCACCGGTGCGTCATGGCTCTGTCTTCTTTAATCAGGTGGTCTAATAATCATAATCCTAGCCCGTCTCACCTCCGCCGAAGCGAAGAACCAGGCCCTCTCCCACAAGAATCGTAAGCTCAAAAAGCTTGTGCGCCCTCATGCTGCTTCAACAGATGAGGAAATCGTCCCCATCAAAAAGCCGAAAGGTAAATTCAACCTCCAAGAGGCGATGGGGCTTTCGGACAACCGCCAGCTCTTCACAGAGCTTCAGGTATGTTATATTGTGGTTTCGACCTATTTATAATCTGATTTTATGCAGGCGGCAGTGCATAGCATCGCCCTCGAGGCCAAAATCGACTTCGAGCTGAATTGGTCGCAGCAGGACCCCGGTATCGTTGCTAAAATATTGCGGGTGGTGCGTAATACTGCTGTTGTATTACTCTTCAACTTTTAACCACACGGCAGGCCGGTGAATGCCACACGCACTTAAACGCGAAGCGATACCCGCGCAACTGGGCGACAGCATCAATGCTTCAACGTTACATCAACAGTGTCCGTGCCTATCGTGCGGGGAAAGCTAACCCCTCCAGCAGCGTTTCCCGTCGCCGGGAGCGGGTTACGAGAGTTGGAAGGCTCGAAGCGGAACGTCAGCGCCGTAAGTTAATTAATCATGTACTTATACACGTTTAAATGATCTGATCTCGCTCTTCGAGGCCGCCGGAACTCTCGTCCGGTTGTGGTTTCCCCGCCGCCTGCAGACAACAACCAAAGTGTGTTATACACTGATCTTCTCCTTCTTATTGGCTGAATCATTTTTTTAAGTGGATGTCGACCCTCTGCTTGACAATAATGATGAAGGTGCGTGGATTCTGGGAGTAGCTGGTTCCGACTTATCGAGCCTCATCACAGAGTCTCATGCTGCATCTCCGTCTGCTGAAGACGATGTTCCGCGTGTGCCCGGCGACGATTCGGACGATTCGGACCTCAAGGATGATGGCCAAGAGTGTCCGGATGACGAGAGCAGTGGTATAATTAGCAGTGGCGATGAGGGGGATGATGAATTACCTGTAGCTGCGGATTAAGTCGAATTTGATCATGCTTTCTCCTGAGTTCATGATGTTATGTGAGGATTTAGTAATAGCACTAACTGGCCTGGTTTGCATGCCATATTCACAGTGAAACATATTGTATTCATGTGGAAACATCATGAAAAATATGTCGCGAAATGTTCCTAAACACCTCGGGAAATCCCGCATTACCGTTCATGATGAATCATCGTGAAAACCTAACAAATTGTCGCGAAATCCAAAGTTAACTATTCGGAAATTCAAAACATTATACCGGGAAACACATGCAGAATTTCGCGATGGTTCCTCCTCACAGTGGTACGTTGAGAGCGAGTCATTGGCGCCGCCGATTATGTGGGATGACTTAGGCGAGCACGGCGCGCTCGTGCGCTGGAAGGCCCACTGGCGGAGAGCGGCTCTCCTAGATCGCTTCGAGATATTTCTCTTGTATCTAACGCTCTGCGGCAGTCCGTGATAATCTGCAATATCTGTAATGCGACACGTATGGTGATTCAGCAGATCAAATTTTCAATATTACAGGTCAAATGGGGGTACGGTAAGAAAGCGCCCATTAAGAGCTCTTGAATGCACCTAAGATCAACCGAATCCGCTGGGAATTGAGTGCGGGGCGTCGACGGCAAGACAGGACATCAAATTTGATCTTATTCAATTTTTTTTGATGAGTGTCATTATATATGCAAACAGCTGTAAACTATTGGTTTAGACTTAAATTTCAGGAGTGCGTTTGGGAGTTGGAAATACCGGGAGTTTGGGAGGCCGGCGGTGTGATCGGCGGTGTGATTGGTAAGCGGCCGGTCCAACGGCAGGGTATGGGGCACTGTTCCAAACAACAGTCAACCCACTCTTAAACTGTTCGCAAATGAGCCGTCTGTGCTATTCATCTGGATTTAATTGTCTTTTTATGGTACCCATGGTTCCTGGATCATGTGAAAAGCTGCTTTGACTTCATGAGCAGGAGAAATAGAGTGTGAAGATATATAAGATTAAGCGGCACAATTGCAGGTGGTTTGCTTTGTCCAAGGCCCGCAGGAGGAAGTCTGAGTAAATCAAGCGATTCTTCCCAGGTCCAGTATGTATGGTTTGAGTCCTGTCAAATAATCTTCGCAGATATTTGCAAGTTTGAACACGAGAGTGTGCATTGGTGGTGGCGCATTGTTTATTCAACTCGATACCTGTCATCAGGCCAGGGGATTCTCATAAAGTGATTAAGTGCAAAGGTTGGATATAGTATCAGCGGGCATGAGTGAGCAACCGGCGAGCGAGCAAGGATGGGTTGAAGATGTTTCAAACTCCGATAGTATGTGCCGGCAGTGCCGCCGGTATTGATGGCGGTATTTCCAACTCCCAAACTTCCTGAATTTCAGTATACCGGAAGTGCTATTCGAAACTTTGAATGTCAAATAGCACTTTCAGCATGCCTAAATTTGGCAATTGGTGGTGTGACTGCGTGCGCATGGCGATACGAGTTCTTGGGCCCGCTGTGCGGCTTTTTTATTGTTTACCGTTCTATTCCGATCCGGGAAATAACGTGAGAATATGTCCGAATCTGTCAAACCCCGAATCAGTCGCACACTATTCTTCTCTTCTTACTCTTCAACTTGTCAAACTATCTTTCATTTTATGGCTCCGCCTCTGATAATCCACCGGCAACGCGATGGCGGAACTGATTCCGGTACCCTCGTAAGTGTTCCGGCTCGGCCAGACGCTTATTTGGTGTTTAATGTCAGATAGTGCCCCTCGTCCATTCACCGTCAAAGCGCTGAAACTTATTTCAGTCATTACTCGATGCACATCTCTCTCTCTTTATAAAATTGACTGTGTCTGTCCAAAGCCTTTTAAACTGCGCTTTCGGGAGATCAGGCCCGAGGCTTTGGAAGCGCTCAACAAACGGTGCTTCCTCGGGGCTTTTGGCCCCATGATCAACTTCAAGTGCGTGCGTGCCTATAAAAGTGTACACAATGATAAAGATAGAGATACTGGTAACAATGAATTGTCAGCATTATGTGGGCTGTTAAATCACTTCAATTAGAATTTTGCTATGAAGTTTTCATGAATTTCATGAGGTTTTCCATGGTTTTGGCTGCTTTACTTGCATCATTGCCTCGCAAAAAAATAAAGATAAAAGACAGGTTTCTCTGAAAATTCGACCACACGATATAGCAAAATTTAAAACCTATTTTCATTACAACCATGTTGGGGTATCTACAAAACACAACATTGCACTGCACATTGTGGCCCTAAACCTCATCGATATCACTGTACATCTCCTTTGCATAGCAAATTCTGTCTCTCTGTTCATCCAACTGATCTTATTATTTTTTTCGTTATGAAAACAGAGGGTTTTTACGAATTTCTGTGATCAATAAAGGGGGAGGGGGACTGCAGAGCGGTCCCCCGAGCGCTTGTTATCTCTAGTGTTGCCGCGGTCAGATTCTGAACCGCTGGCGAACCTGAACGGAACCAGAACCGGAAAGAAAGAGAAGGCAGGTGCACACCTTATCAAAACCTTCATTGCTACTCCCACACAGACCAATACATGGAGATCCGCAAAGAAGAGAGTAGACCAGACGGATAGCATGCAATCTGTGATCACAACATGGAGACCGGCGTGTCATTCCCAGCAGCCGTTAGAAAACAGAAACTCTATTCAATGTCAAGAATGCACGACCCAAGGAAAAAGTACCAGAGAAGATGGACATACGACGGTGCAAAATGACACTTCTGTGATGCAAATTGAAAACAATGGACACTCCGCTAAACATTATGGTCGTTGACCGTTCACCAAAAGAATATCATCTCCGTGCGATAGACATGGGAAGATGATTATATTGTCTCCTATGCGAGTTATTCCCTTCAGGACAATCGCCCGAACGCGGAGTGTACAGCGGATAAGGTCATTTTATTATATCAAAACACCTCTGCTCAGAGATGGGGCTTAATGCATTAATGACTGTAGTTCAGATACTGTATTATTTCATTCAATTCGACAGGGGGGGTGACACGTGACACATTGAACATATTCGACACTTCGACACGGACTGAGTTGGACCGTGACAACTGCAGAAAATTCGACAACGTCCCAAAATAATGCAGGGACATTGTAGAGCTGTTTGGGATTTTCTGCGGAAGCAGGGAAATCCGGGCAGACTTTGGTTTAAATTAATCATCTCACGAATGGTTCTCGCAGGGATTTTGTTGGATTTTATTGTGTTTAGGCTGATATCAAGCTAAAACTTGACAAAAGACAGAAGATGTGGCCAGTTTAAACACAGGAAATGCACAGGGGATTTGTTTGTGGCTTCTTACTGCTGAAAGACACTTTAAAAAAATTTCATGACGTCGAACCTATTCAACAACCGCCACCGTGACGCGTGACTGTCCAATTTAATAATACAGTATATGCATATTATAATAAGTCAGAGCCCTGCCTATACACTGTTATAAATTCAACTCCCTATATCCCATCACTTCTAAATCAGCCAAGCGGCAGCGTCGTTGGCGAAAAAATTGGCGAGTGGCAGTGCTCCGACCCCCGATTTCGCTCTTTTATGGAATTTTCCCTTTCCCTCGCGCGCGTCCCAGATTGCGAGAGTTCAAAGTTGGGATGTAAGTTTGAACTAAAAACTCAGCCCATTGAGGCATTCATTTCACTGGTTGGATGCGTCGAAAGCCCGTGATCATTAGCGCGTATGCGTTGCCAGTATGTTATTATTTGATCAATTGCTCTTTTGTCCACCCATTAGTTCCGCCAGCATTTCCGCCGCTCCAACCACTACTGTATTATTTCAATCAAATCGACCTGGGGTGTGATGCGTGACCCAAATAACCAATTCGACCATTCGACCACGGCCGAAATTTTGCGTGACAGACTCAAAAAAAAAACCGACCACGAAACGAAAATTTTGACTTTTTCACGTCACGCGCGCAAATTTTGGCATTTTGGGGGGCTGCATGACAGATTTTAGGGTCGACCAGCAGGGGCGTGATGCGTTACCCGGCGCCAATATTCGACACCAACCAGGGGGTGCGTGACACATGACGGTCGAATTGATTAAAATAATACAGTACCCCCGGTTTCCGGACACTTCAATGGGATATTTTCCTCGCTAATTCCTTCAATCTTCCCCCAATTTTTTCCCTGTGGACCTTGTCTATGCCGCATAACAGCGTAATGAGAGTGGCAGCCCTGCCGAGGCCATTCTTGCTGCCGCACCAATCTACAACTTAGATATGGGCAGTGGATGATTTTTAATGGAAATACTGTGTTCTGCATGGACGAGATTGCTCGCTGGACCGCTTACAACCCCTAGATGCGCTTTTTAGGTCTGCACTTACCTGCTCTCATTCACATTAACGTTGGGCGTACCGCTCAGGGGACCTTAAAATACATTTAATCACCTCAGTCGGATTTAACACTTCAATATTTGGTCTTCGCAAGCTCCGGCACTCTCACGAGCGTATCTACCGTTTCAGCCATTTAGTGCCATGCGCATCACTTGGTCGCCCTGGGAAATCATGGTCTTATTGAGATTTGCTATTTTGTGCTTGGTTAGTCTGACATTCCCTGAATTCAACCACTTTGCTTCTGCAGCACGGTCTATCGCTTTTTATGGCATTCAATCTAGGCTCTTATCACCCTGGCACCATGTGTTCCCTGTCCTAGGAGATACCTTCACAACGTAGTGGAATGCTATCCGGTTTCATTCGACAATATCTCTCGCAGTCTAACGCAGTACACGCTTTTTGCCGGCTGATTATGGTACTGCCCCTCCGCGGCTGTTTACCCCGCCCTACGTGCTCCTCGGCTCTTGTACGGCTTTCAAACAGTTTCCATTCATCGCGCTTTCCATCTTGTACCTTCTGGCAACCGTCCAAGCTCCGAATCTTGCCAATCGGGTTAAATTCACCAGTGTTGATATAAGTGCCCACAGTGTTTAATCTTCGTCGCTGCCGCCGCCTACACACTGTGCATTTGTACCGGCTGTAATTTTCATAAAGACTCATTAGTTATGCTCCCATATGCTTCCTGACTCGATTTAAAGCCTTGATAGTGCTTTCATTGCAACATGTCTGCTCATTTCTTGTTCTGTAATGTCCTGGCTCTCCTCCTCTCAACCTTCATGCTCTCAATGCATTCCTACAAGTCAGTCGTTGGACTCGCATGAATCGGGTACTTTATAAGGTGTAAATTCTAGAGAAATTCATCCAAGCCAGGAACTTGTGGCTACGAGTCTCAGGACCGACAATTTCTGGCATTCCAGACTGCTCTGTCACTAATATCTCAAACCAAGTTCTCGACTACCAGGGCACGTTATGTTATCAAGAGAGAGCCTAGGTGTTGGTAGAGAATGCATCTTGGTTCTACAAACAATTTTTTTTGGGAAAAATCCTTAGCTGAATAGGAGACTGGGTTGCGATTGCTCCGCGGTGGGCATTTCGACTTTGTGAACTGGCCAAAATATGAGCTCAAATAAAAAAGTTCAAGAAATTTTTGGTCAGTTATTGTTCGGTTCCTGAAATCTTCGTCTTCTATGTCCCAGAGTACTGTAGAAATGCACTCAGAATAGTCCATCTAGGTCGATTCAAAATGTGGTGAATTTGTTGCTAAGAATGAACTTCATCTACTATCAGGCACTGGAAACCTGGTGCCACCTTAGGGGTTTTGACCCGTTCATAACTCCCTCGAGAAGGTTTGTGGACATCTGAAGGTACTGGATGGTAGGCGCACATCCTGAGAACAAGTTGAGTCTATCTTTGACGCATTTGAGGACATTTTGAAGGTGCAGTGAATTTAGTTCGGGCGAAACTCCCGAACGGGAGTTTTGCTAGGGCAGGGCGTGCAGTGTGGAGCACAGTGGGGCAGAAGGGTGGCGGCGGGGGAGCGCAAAGGCAAGGGCAGCACGTGAGGTATGGAGCAAAATAGAAATGATGGGGCGTGCAGTGTGGAGCGTGGTGGGGGCGCAACAACAACAACCATCCCCGTTGGCTGGTGGGCGTTCCGGCCACATCGAGCATCAAATCCTCGATTGCCATCGTCAGTCCATCGTCCAGGACCGTCCGCTAGCCGTGGACGAGGTTTCGGTACCGCACAATGACAAACGACACTGATATACCCTGCCCCCACATACCACCATTCCGACCCAGACAATGTGCCGGCCCTCCTCTACCACGATTTAACCCCCGCACCATTATATTTCACGCCATCCGCTCCTGGTTACCTCCATCCAGCTCTCGCACCGCTTGTGCGCATTACCGTCTTGGCAGAAAAGCGGCTCCATCACCCTCGCATTCTGTAGCCGAGATGGAATGCCTCGAACGGGCCCATAGACAACTGGAGGAGATTCAGATGCAAATCATCTACCTTCTTGACACTACCATCGTCCCCGCTATCCACTCCATTGATTGTGCATCCAGCTCACGCTGCATCCTGGAGCCTCCAGATCCATCCTATCACATTTTTGACCACCCATCTTCATTTTTGACACCGCTTCAAGACCATTTGGAGCCAGCGCCATCACCTTTGCGCTTTTTCGTTGATTTCCGTGGATAGATTACGTAATAGGATTAGAGTTTGGCAGCCGGGATCATGTCAGCGACAGCGCTTAGGTCAGCCTGATTGCGACCATTACAGCAAGCCTAGCCCAGGTGTTGAGAGGAACTGCCACAGCGAGTGGCCGGTGGCCGAAGATCCATTCAGCGATGGTTGAACCAAGCACATGTAATGTGGTTCAACTAGTCCGGATAGGGGCATGGCAAATAACCGTGAGAGTTCTGAGTGGCCCAACGGGATTAACCCGGGTTTACCGAAGGGGCATAGCGAGTTGAACAGGAGCGGATTATTGGTATGTGAGTGAATGATGGATCTCCGGATTGTTTGACAGATGTTCCTTTGAACTCTACGCTCCATGGGTCGAGAGACGCAGGAGAGATGGATGGTGAAGGGTGGTGGTTGTCTTGTAACAAGAACCTGAACCATCCAGGACTAGCGTGCATCAAGCCCGCAGAGTTGGACCCAACAATGGTACTCTGCAGGGGTCTGCTAGAGGCCTGGGTGCAACCGGATAACCACCACTGAGGACGTCATAGACTGAGCCTGTACTGAGACTAAAGACAGGAGTCAGAGTAGGAGTTCAGAATAGGGGCCGAGAATAGGAGACAAGGGTTATGACGAGCAGAGCGAGGGAGAACCCAAGTCAACAAGATAGCTGAAGTGAAGGAGCCTTCAAGCAAGTACAAGTCCAGAGTAACAGGCCAAGGTAAGGCCGGAGAATAGACGAGGTAGAATCTACTGTACAGGGAGATTCTACTCTACTTATATACTATTTGATAGTCAGGAGTGTATCTATGTGATAAATGCGACACTGAGGGGAAATTAAGGAACACAGGGGCGTAGTGACGCGCCAAGAACATAGAGGGGTAGTTGCGATGCGTAGGGGCACGCCGGAACTTCCACGATGGCGCGTCTCGATCGGGTTTGCGATAGTTGATGGAGTGCCACGTGACCGGGTTCACCGCGGGTTAATCTGGGCAACTAAACCGAATCATGACAGATCAGTAGAGTCGGTTTAAGTTGGACACTTCGGTTTTCCCTTCTCCTACATATGTAGCATGCTCCGCCGTGAATGGCCTCGGCCATACCTCATTCTTACATTTAGACAGAGGCAGTAGTTTGAATGTAAACATGTAAACAGTGGCGGCGGGGAGCACAATGGCAGCGGCGGAGGGAGCACAAAAGGTGGGGATGGGGCACGCAGGGTGGAGCAAAGTGGTGATGGTGCAAATCGTGGCAGAGGTGTAGGCATTGATGTTGGCGAGAAAAAGAAGCACGGCTTCTCCGGTACCTGTGGATACATGGCCAAACAATCAACCTCCAGCGGCCGATGATGGCAAAGCGAGTAGCATGCGCTAGAAGTGGGCTACATTAGGGGAGCTCAAAGTAAAAGCACGCAGGACGCTTATGCGCAGGATGCTTACCGGCAGCGTTCCGGCAGTAACGCCTGTGACTTGGTGTCACTGCTGCTATTTTGAGATGTGCTCCTGTGAGCTGATGGAGCCTCGATAAGACGATGTACCGTATGATTTATAGTCCACAGTCCATCAGATATATGTCCTTTCTTCCCTGCAGTGGCTCCTTTGCCTGCACGGCTTTGCGCGGTTTCAAGTCAGAGTATGCTGTCTTTGTATTCTTTCGGGGAGATCGACGGGGAAGTTTCTTGCCAGAATTAGCCATAGGTGGAAATAAGAATGTGTGTAAATGCGTAAAGAGTGGACGGTGTGCGTTGCAGAGTAAAATTTTGGTCCTGTGACTGAGAGTCACAGGCATGTTACGGCCGAAATGCTGCCGAAGCACGTGCCGATAAGCGTCCTGCACATAAGCACAACATAAGCATCCTGCGCATCCTACTTTGAGCTCCCCTATTGGTTAGCAGCGATGTAGTAGGCATGTAGCAGGAACATAGGAGCCATTGTAGTGTGGCCTACTACAGCGGAGCATTGTGGCTGCGAGGGCAGGCATGGAACGGTTACCAGAAGGATCCGGCAGTGATTAAAAAGGAAATGAAGTAGCACAAGGTTAACACAATGGTCATATACGATGGAGCCCACAATCACTGCGTTCTGGGGCCACATCTGCATAGTGATGCGGACATATGCGGATCAGGTGCGGATCAGTGTGGATCGTGGGATACACAGTGTGCCGACATTAGATCGGCCGAATTGGTCAGACATTTGTAGACTAGGTGTAGAACGTGCATCTGCAGCGGATTGTCGACCCCGGTCCGCACAGTGGGAACACTCAGGTGGGACTGCGCCCCCGGCCTCCTTCTCTGCCACTACCACCTCCCTTGACATGTCCAAGACATGTCTATGACATACATAACCGAAGTTTTGAAAGCCGGTGATGGGGGTTCTATATTTGGCCATGTTTAAGGTTCTTGGAGTCGGCGAAATCTGTCACTTCACACAAAATCCCTTGGAAAATGCTACAGACATTCATTACAGCCGTTGGCAGTACCGAAGGCGCGGTCGAAAAATTTCCAGTTTGGGACATTTTCAAAGAATTCCCCGTAACCCGGTCAGTTCTTCATGGATTTGGATGAGACCATGCTAGATAATTCGGGCTGATTCATACGAAATTAGTGATAGAGAGAAACCTGCGAAAATATTTCATATTGGATGATGTAGTACTTTGAGCCACTTTCGAGGTAAATGCGGTCTAGCAAGGTCCAGGCATGTTCAAACAATGTGGTATTTTGCAACAGACAGCCTATGTAGATTTAGAAGCATGTGATAGAGTCAAAACTGTGAATAATTCAGTCTGTGATGTTTGCAGTCAGGTCGGGATAACAGGCAACCTAGCAGGATCTGAAATACTATGGGGATTGAATCAAACACGAGATGTTATGTAGTTTTGACTCTATCACATGTTTGGGAATGTTAAAAAGTCTTCCCTAGCTAAAATTCAGACCAGTAGGACCTGAATTGGGCATGCCAGATCAGATTCATCGGCAAAATGCCTCAAAATGCCAGATCATCCAGTATGACATATTTCCACAAGATCCTTTCTATCACTAATTCCGTATGAATTAGCCCGAATTATCTAGCATAGTCTCATCCAAATCCATGAAGAACTGACCGAGTTACGGGGAATTCTTTGAAAATGTCCCAAACTGGAAATTTTTTGACTGCGCCTTCGGTACTGCCAACGGCTGTAAGCATACATTGGCTCTTTCATGACCCCATAACATCATTTTTTTGGTTCAAAGTTGCTTCAGTTGTGGGCATTTCAGAGTTACTTCTGAATTTATCAAAGTGCTGTGTGTTTTGATGTGTGAATGCCATGCCAACATCACCTGTCAAACCAGCCCCAGATCCTCGTCGGTCAGCAAGGTGTATAGAGGACGAATGGGTGCCCATGGGATGCCAAGAAAATTCTGGAGGAGATCGACATAGTGTGCGGATGCACGAATCTGCAGAAATGTGCAGACGGGGTCGTACACTGCATGTGCAGACGACCCCCCAGAACGCAGTGATTGCTACACAGACTATATGGTGGGCTATGTGGATCAGTGCCAAGAGGCCGCACATAACGTGGAAAGGCGGCTCAGGATCCTGAAGCTTGGAATCTGGTGATGGGGAAAATACACGAAGTAGCACCTATGTAGCCCTGGATACCACACGAAGTATGCAGCATCACTATGCTGGATACATGGGTAGTAGTCTGGAAGCCCGGCCCAAATTGCCGAAACCATTATTTTGATCGATCACAGCCATCAAATTGCTATGTTGCCTACGACCCCTGGACGACTACAGATACAGCGCAGCCATACATACCTCCCTCATGCACAATTCTTGGAATATGAAGTCTTTTTTTGGTATGGGAATGACCATATTTAGCGGGACTACACGGCTATCTACTTCATCAGGAAAATCTGAAATGCTCTGAGAGATGCGTAAGTGGCTATCATGGGCTATCTGGGGCTATGGTGAGCTATGGTGAGCTATATAACTGACCTAATTGGCTATATGATGCTATAGTGAGCTATGATGGTCTATAGAGCTGAACCAATTGACTATATGGTGCTATGGTCATCTATAAGATTTCACTAGTACAAATAGGGAAAAGTTAGGTAACACATTGGCAAGTAAACTTACGGCTGTCACGAATGGTATCTGGACCAGATCTTCCTTGCTACGAGGTGGAACCTTCTGGGAATTCATTTTATGGTTTGGAACAGGACAAAGCCCTTAGGCAAGATCTGTCCCTTAACAACTTTTGTTGAGCATTTTGAGCTCTACAATTTTGGTTTGGGGTTTATTTTTAGCTACTCCCAAAATCATGCCCTCACCAGCCACTACCACTTCAGATTAATATATGTAGTACCACAAAGTGAAGGCAAAGACAGAGGGAGGTGGTAGGTCAGTGGCGACCCTACTAATATAACTTTGATTCTGTATGTCTTAATGTCTTTTTAGTCTAGTGGTTATTTTGTCACTTCTCAAATTTTAGTTGTACAAGCACTCGGGGGACCGCAGAGCGGTCCCCCTCCCCCTTTATTGATCATAGAAATTCGTAAAAACCCTCGGTTTGCATAAGGAAACAAATAATAAGTTCAGTTGGACAAACAGAGAGACATAATTTGCAATGTAAAGGAGATGTACAGTGGTATCAATGAGGTTTAGGGCCACAATGTGCAGTGCAATGTTGTGTTTTGTAGATACCCCAACATGGCCGTAATGAAAATGGGTTTTAAATTTTGCTATATCGTGTGCTCGAGTTTTCAGGGAAACCTGTTTTTTATCTTTATTTTTTGTGAGGCAATGATGCAAGTAAAGCGGCCAAAACCATTGAAAACCTCATGAAATTCATGAAAACTTCATAGAAAAATTCTAATTGAAGTGATTTAACAGCCCACACCATGCTGACAATTCATTTTTACTAGTATCTCTGTCTTTATAAATTACGCCTGTCTGAAGCCTTTTGTCGGATATGATTTCGGAAACTGAGTCAGTCATCACAAAACCACTGCCAGTGCATGTATTGCAATTTGTATTCTGCAGCTCTGAGTGCAGATCAAATTCGAGCAAGACAATAAGAATCTTCATCTTGGTCAGGTTGCAGTCAAGTTCAGAATTTTATCTCCAGCCCATCCTTCAAAGCAAGGGTGGAATTGATGAAGTTGAAAGTAAATTCAAGTCACTGGTACCGGTTTGGCACTTGAATTAGTGCCTCGGAAAAATTACAGCCAAGGACAGTACCGAAGGCGCGACCAAAAAATTTCCATTTTTGGTCATTTTTGATCCCCGCGAAAGAATTGTCTCTAGCTCTCTCAGTTTTGGGCGGATTGAGCTGAGAACGAGATAGAACTGATGTACTAATTCATACGCAATTAGTGATAGAGCTAATTGTGCGAAAATGTATTTATTTGATGGCCTGGTAACTACAGCCCTCCTGCACATGAATGCTGTTTAGTGTATCCAGGTCACCTCCAATCGGGCTGAATTTTTGGGAGGGGTGATTTGTAGTGTATATTTCGGGCGTGATAGAGTCAGAAATGATGATTTATGTTTTTCCGGCTGCTGGTGGCTCGCTCGGATACATCTCAAATAGGAAATAATGAATTGACTGTATCTACTTGAGCCCTTGGTCAAAGTAGTCGGAAAATTTACCCACGCCAGTATATTCGACCACCATATATAGCGAAAAGGACCCGCCGCCAAAAATGCGTCTCTAGAACAAATATCAGCATGTCTTGTCCAAAGCTCAGCATCATCAAATACTTCTATCATATCACCGCCATATTAATGCGTGCGGCCACAACCCAGACACGCATCACATCACTCCTTCCCTCACATGGTAAATTCCCAACCAAAGGAGTCTTGCAGCAGCCAGACAACACAAACAGGACCTGGTGAGTGCAGATAGAACTCAGGCTGTCAGCCGGCTTCAAGCATCATCCCTCTGAATCTCCCTGAGCTCAGTTTTTGGTTCTGATCATGACACAAGATCTCTTGAGCTACCTGAATGAGAGCCTGCCATAGCCCATCTGACATGCTGAATGTACAATTCGTCGTCAAAGACAAAGCCAAGTATGTATGTTTTGTGCTCACTTGCATCATTTTGTGATGTTTTAGACATGCCTTGTTTGGCGGAGGGATCTTGTCGCAACGCAAGGTGGTTAGATAAGTTGACCTGAGCGATTATTCCAACTGTTTTGGCCAAGGGCTCAAGTAGATACAGTCAATTCATTATTTCCTATTTGAGATGTATCCGAGCGAGCCACCAGCAGCCGGAAAAACATAAATCATCATTTCTGACTCTATCACGCCCGACATATACACTACAAATCACCCCTCCCAAAAATTCAGCCCGATTGGAGGTGACCTGGATACACTAAACAGCATTCATGTGCAGGAGGGCTGTAGTTACCAGGCCATCAAATAAATACATTTTCGCACAATTAGCTCTATCACTAATTGCGCATGAATTAGTACATCAGTTCTATCTAGTTCTCAGCTCAATCCGCCCAAAACTGAGAGAGCTAGAGACAATTCTTTCGTGGGGATCAAAAATGACCAAAAATGGAAATTTTTTGGTCGCGCCTTCGGTACTGTCCTTGGCTGTAACGGTGAGCGAAAAACGGTGATAAGGTGTGAATCTTTCCACACCTGAAATCTTTGCATTTCGACACTATTGGAACTATTCTAATGGTAGACTATGGGACACAAGGATACTATTCTACTCCCTAGACTGAGTGTCAAAGCCATTATAAAGCACTTGAACCAACCACAAACATTGAACACAGAACCAATAGGTTGCCTTGTAGGACTCACCTGGCAAGTTGTGCTATCCGGTGCAAGAAGCTCAGTGTCAATACAAGGCTAGGTTGACCATAGGACTAACCCGGCAAGTTGTGCTATCTGGCGCAACAAGCTCAGTTTCAATATGGGTGCAAAGCATCAAGCAAGGGATTAGATGAAGGAAACAATACCAGATTGACTCAATAATGGTTGCAATGGTTACACTGAAGATAATAGCTCAAATTGGATACATGGATTGGCACTGATGACAGCACACCAGTTTAAATGGGCACCGCCTTGGGTTCAACCCGGGCGCATGGAATAATTGGAACATAACACGGATTGATCACGTAATCTGCGCCCATCTTGGTGCGCCTGTGTCCTGTGGATTCGATTCGAACTTCACTGGTCATAGCCTTAGTACAGGAGGTCTACTTGTGCTTGTTGAGCCTACGTAGTGCTATATAAGCACTCCAGGCATGATGTGCGGTCAAAAGAGATGATAAACCAGATAACTGAGGTGGTTGCGCTATTCACCACTGGATGTATACCCAGACGGGCTTATAAACCATCTTCATATACCTTGGCAGCTTTCCAATCTGCCTATTTATCAGCCTGATATCATGTTCTCCCTCAGCCATTTGTAATCCTTCTCAGTAGTATAAAAGCCACACTTGTAACAGTAATTAGACAGTGAATTATTACCTGGTTATTGGCACACTAGTGGTTATTAGCTTAAAAGACCTAGTCTTGGCTATAAGCAACTAAAGTTACCTTATGACCTTACAATTGCAACGTCCCAATTTTTTTTGGTGCTCTGACCGTGACCACTATCATAAAAAACACTGTGACTATGGTGAGCTATGGTGGGCTATGAAGTTCAAGTCCAGGGTCCCACATTACTATGAGGTTGGTCAGTTTGCTATATCAGCTATGGCCACTATATAGGGCTCTGGTGGGCTATATGGTGCTATGGGGCAACTTTGGATTTTCTTGATGTTTGCGAAGGTCCACTAATTTTTCTGGGCACAACATCGAAGCAGACATCATAAATTCGTTGTTTTTGGTCCTTGACCAGGGTAGCCGGCGCCCAGGTTGCAATAATGCGGGGCATTCAATGAGATTTCGGTACATAGCACAAATTGGTTGTGTGGAATCAACCTAGATGGTCCAGAAAGTCCAGAACCGATGGGCAAGCATTGGTTTTTCGCTCTGAAGATCAGGCATCAAATTTGAAAATGCAACGTATCACCCAAGACAAGTAAAGATTTTGAATGCATTCTAGGGGGGGGGTGCAGGGGTATATAGGGCATTGTCCGACGTGGAATAGGCCAAATTTGTGTTCTAGAACCTTTTCGATGGTGGTTTTCCAATAACTTTCAGTACGTATCAAAGGGCAGCATCAGAGGGTCGGCTGGGAGCCGGAATAACCTAGGGCAACATCGAGCGTAGTGGGCCTACAGTGCGATCCTTGAACTAAATCCAACCAAACCCAACTCCAATCCCAACCCTTGCCATCTCCTCCAATTCCACCCTCCTCATTTATTCAATATTACGCTCCTTCCTCTCCTATATCCGAGATTATATATATACAAGCACCCCAACCTCGACTACGAGTCCTCCTACTTATGAGTACTTCGTAAACACCGGCGCGATCGATGGGTCGAAGATTGGGAGTGGGTGGGCCTGGAATGTCACAAAACAAAAGATAAAAACGACGACACGGGGGAGTGAGCAGAACATAATATATAGCAGGGCAAAGAAGCTTGCGTACCTCGGTATTGAAGACCACCTCTGCATCAACAATCATCGGTCAATTTCGGTATGGGAGCAGAAATGAGTGGGGATGGGAAGACAAGACGCACCATTCAAATCTAAGACATCCTCATCCGCGAAAGTCAGGAAAAGGTATTTTAGCGTCTCGCTCTGTGTGTCCATTCATTAGGATCCATTTCATTTATCATCATTCCCCATCCATCCTCATCCTCGTCCCCGTCATCGTCATCAAGAATGAAGGCGCAACGAAAAGACGACTCCGTCATGAACACTCGAAACAGACCAAAGACTCACCAAAAAAAACGTCTCCTGCTTATCGATATACACCACTGGCACCTGGTCCACATCCACCACCGTCGCGTATCCGCCCGCCTCCAGCTTGCAATACTTTTCGATCGCGCTGAAGATGTCCCACGCGTAGGTGCGGTAGCGCACGTCACCGGTGAGACGCCACGCGAGGAAGACGGATTCGGATATTTCGGGTCTGCGTTTCGGATTTCGAGAAAAGGTGAATGAAAGAAGGGAAGGGTGCGGTTTTAGCGCAGATACGAAAGTGCAACGATAAAAAGGCGTGAACGCACCTCAACATATACCGCGCATCGTACGGTGGGGCGCCCGAGCCCGACATTCTGTCGACGTAACGCAAACAAGTCAGTTTTTTTTTTTTTTTTTTTGCATCAATCGTCGTCTTCCTCCGGCGGAATTGTCATCGTCCTCCTCCAACAGAATCCGCCGACGACAAGTCGAAGAGGAAGAAGACAACTCGATTAGAGAGAGAAAAACGGAAGAGAACGTACCCCGCTCCTTTGATATACCAATCCCTTTCCGGATCCCCCTGCCCCTCCCCGTCTTCCTCCGCGGTGCGAAAGTTCACGCCTTCGGGCGCTAGGCCGCTAGAAAAAATTAACGTCAGCGTCTGCAACAACATATAGTCTTGTGTTCGAAGAGGAGGGAGTGCATATTCGCATGCATATGAGGAAGGAAGCAAACGAAACGACGCACGTCTTAGTCTTCAACGTATCAAGACACCCCTCCAAAAACGCGACACCCGTCTTCCAATCGCGGCGCCCCGTCCCCGTCAGCTCGCTCATCCGCGGCGGGACCGACACGCCCTAAATTAAATGTGCCAGTTAGTCATGGTCCATCGTTATTCATCGAATGCATCAGCCGCGGCTCAAAGTCCAAAGCGGTCTCGAGGTAAATCCCAGCCTCGAAATAAATGCCGAGTCAATGCAAAAGCCAAGTCAAGGCAAAAGTCAATTCGTGGCCAAAACCCGCTAAATCCAAGTCCAACTTAAACCGCCACTCACCGAATTCTGATCAACTGCATGCACAGTCGTCGCCCCCAGCATGAGCGACCCCGCGAGGAAACACGCCAGGTGCTCTTGTTTGGGCTGGGGCGTCCAGGAGCTATTGTGTGAGCAGTTGGTCAGTGTTGGGTTCAGGTCGGCACAAAGTAGGTGTAGAACCAAAAAAAAAAAAAAAGAATAAAAACGAATTAACACCACTCACGTCATCCACTTCCCCCAATCCAACCTCCCCCCCGGCCCCGGGAGCAGCTCCGCGATATACGTCAGCCCCTTGTTGGGCGTCTGCTTGACGAGGTGCGTGGCGACGCCCTGCATTGCGTCTTCGTACATCTGCGTGTGGGGGGGTTACGGTGTTAAGATTAAAACCAATTGAGTTGTGTAGGCACCTGCAGGTAGACGGGCTCTGTCCGATTCTGTCCGTGTTCAAACCAGTTGTCAGCCGTTAGTCAGTCGATCAGAAGAGAAGAGGAAGGAAGGAAAGGAAGGGAAGGAGTGGGAGGGTAAAAGGAAGGAGACGCACGGTTTGGAGGTATTGTTTCCTGAAAGAAAAAGTAAGAAAGGATGGGCGTTAGATATTGATATTATTTATGGAAGGAACGAAGGAATGAATAACGAATAACGAAAGTAAAGAACGAAGGACGACGGACGAAGACCACCAGGGAATCGGAATCGGCGCGGGAAGGAACGTAGGCTTTAAAACGAGAGCTGAACCCGGACTCCGAGACCGAGGCGAGAACCGAGCGAAGTGGACTCCCTCCCTCTCGCCGGATACACAACGTAAAAGAAAAACGAGAGCGAAAAGAGGAACGCAGACTCACAGCAAATACTCATAATACGAGTCCCCATTACTCCCCATCCGGATGCCCGAACGCGCGAACGAGCCGTCCGACATGCTGTGGGTCACTTGTCAGCCTTTTCGTTCCAAAGAGAAGGATAAAGGGAAAGAGGAAGAAACGCAGGAATGAGGAGAAGCATTGCAAAGAATAAGGAGAAGGATGGCAAGGAATAAGAAGGAGAAATAAGGCATAACACACACCTCATCTCAATCGGCGCCAACCCATTCGGGATCCTCGCCTTATTAACCACCTGCATAACCCGCTCCGCCTTCCGCCAATAGCCCTCCTCCCCAGTTAGCTGCGCCAACAACCGGAACTCTAACTGCAGCGTCGTCGCCTCGGCCACGCTAACCACGCCCCCTCCTTCCCCGGGGTGGGGGGACGCGAGGTTGACGTGCGAGACGGGGAGGCCGGAGGAGGTGTCGAAGGCGTGGGCGAGGCGCGCGCCGAGGTCGGCTGCGTGGGTTAGGTAGAGAGGGTCGTGCGGGGAGGAGAAGTGGTAGGCGGAGAGGAGGCCGCCGAGGACGCGGATCGTTGTCTAGCGTATATTTAATTCATTTAGTAGTTACTATAGGAGAGAAGTAGAAGAGGAAAACGCACCTCAAACGTACTATAATACCCCTGCCGCGCAAAGCTCAGCTCCTCCTTCACCCACTTCCGCGCGCGCTCGTATTCGGGGGTGAGCCCCATGAGGAGCATGGTGTCGAGCGCGTCGACGACGGTGTACCCGATCCCGCCCTCGAACCCGAGGTTGGACCCGCTGTGCGAGATGGGGTGGTACTCGTCGAACCCGAAGGCGTCTTTCTCTGTTTTCAAGGTAATTTTTAGTTTTAATATTAACGTAATGGGAAGAAGAATTGGGAAGGAAGGACGAACCGTATGCGCCCCACGCGTATCTGAACGCATCCACAACGGCGTCGCGCTTCGACACGTCCGCCTCTAGCTTCACCTTTTTCCTCATCGGAGGGTCTGCCGGCACTGGTGGCTTGGGCGGTGGCGGGATGCCTTTCGGGGGACGCGTCGGAGGACGCGCTCCGCCATGGTCCACTCTGCCCTCGGCCCCACCCCAACTCCGATCAGGGTCCAAATCAAAGTTGAGGCCGTCGAAGAGCGAGAAGGGACTTGAGTCGAAGTACTGCCGTCATGTAATGTCATCAAGTTAGAGAAGGGGAAGGAAAAAGGCGTACGAGATGGACTGAGAGACCAAAGATTGAGAGGAGGACGAGGTATTGGATCGTTCGTCGACGCATAGGAAGGGAAGTAGCAGGTCGCGTCACGGTGACCGTCGCCGTCGCGGCGTGACACGTCACCAGTCAAGATTAGCAGATATTCCAAACTGTTGGTACTGATCTCAGATCTGTACTGATGAGGCAAAAAGCGGAACTTAAAAGGATGGTCAGATCATCGTGGCAAGCAGGATATGATTTGTTGAGCGTGAGGACGCAAAATATCACGCTTTTCACGCGGATGCCACTCAAGTGCCAGATGGATGGATTTCGGGGCCTGCACACCTAAAAAGGCAATCTTCCCAGCTTGTTAAATGGTGAATATAAAGATGATCTTTCCGTCGCACTTTCAGATTTGTGGGAAGTTCCTCTTTCCCTTTTACAATTAGCATGGTACCAAGTAGTAATTTAATCACAGATTTCCGATCAAGCGGAAACAAAGAAGTTCCGCTGAAAGGAAAAAGCTGGCGGAATGTTAAACATTTAACTGAGATGAATGCAACGAGGAATGTTAGAGGGAATTTTGCCATTCGTACGACATTTTCCGTACCAATGGCAAAATTCCCTCTAACATTCCGCACACCTTTTAACAAGTCGGAATGTTTGCCTTTTTGGTGTGTTTTCTCTTTCAGTGGAATTTCTTTGTTTCCGCTGGATCGGAAATCTGTGATTAAGTTACTACTTTTTACCATGCTAATTGTAAAATGGAAAGAGGAACTTCCCACAAATCTGAAAGTGCGACAGAAAGATCATCTTTATATTCACCATTTAACAAGCCGGGAAGATTGCCTTTTTAGGTGTGCTGGCATCTTGACATCAACGAAGTCGGTGGGCCTGCCCAACATCGGAATTTACCGAGGTGACTTGGGCGGTCAGGAATGGCCCGAGATCTTGCTTTCCCGGAAACCGTGGTAGAAGGGATGGGAGTCTGAATTCAAGTCAACATGGAAGTCGTTGCTTCGGGCAAGAGGTGGTCGGCCGAAAGAGCCGCGATATCATGCACCGCTTTGCAGTGCCACAGGAGGCCGGTCCGATCTCAAATGGCTTTCTTGAAGCGGTTTCGACTCAGTTTCGATGTAGCTCTCCGAATTTTAAACATATTCTTTAGCAGTGAACTGGGACCCCCTCCCCCCATAATCATTTAACCCCAATAGATTTGTCTCTTCACATTTTTACCAAGCGTGGAAGGTGGCAGCTAGCACGTGAGAGATACGCCGGATCATGCATCGCCACCTCGAGCACAATCTCCATCCCGCCCACGTCCACGGAGCCGCAAACCCCCGATGCGGGGACGATCTGCCACGCAGCGTGACTCGCATCCGCGACGTCGCGTACAGCTATGCGCTGGTCGACGTCGCGCAAGCGGGGTCTGGTAAAAATGCCGCGGCAGGCGCGGCACTGACACGCATTGACGCGGCAGTGACGCGCTGTGACGCGGCGTGACGCGCGATTGACGCGGCAATCGGCGCGCCACACATAATTCTTCACAGAGTACTTCATTTGTCCGATTCGAGCAACATTTGCGAGGGTAAAAACATCATCTGAACCTAAAAAACCCTGTCTCAAATTTTTGGTCATTCGAACCCAAACTTTCACTGATTAACACTAATTAGTCCGTGGTATTCTCGTCTCTTCCGTTTTACATGGTCTCCCCGGTGCGGCCGTGCCCATAAATCAAAAGCCTGAGTGATGTATGCTACAAGAGTATATCCCCCACGGAAAATCATCGAGCATCAGGTGTACAGTTCCTCAAAGGGTAGATGCTGTGTATGGTTCCATCCCATTCAACATAGGCTGGACCTGGGATCACCTTGCACGATTCTTCATAGTCTCAAAAGATCTAAATTCAGCCCCATAAGATGAAATTTAGTCTCGCGACGCAGCCAGTTCCCCAACCTGCATATAATTTCTCACTGGGTTTCAGGCTGCGATAAAGGTGATGTGTGCAGGAAGATCAACTTTCGGCACGGAAGACGACCCCGTAGGATATTAATTTCCGATAGAAAAAGCCACAACCAAGATTTTCAACCAGAAAACCTTTTGGTCAGTCGTCGGCCATGCTTGCTTGCAACTTTTGTATGGTGAGGTGAGCACCATTATCATTCACTGTGTGAATTCACAGATGATAAGCCACATGTTTTAATTAGTATAGTACATTACTTAAATGAATTGTCAACCGGATGGTCCAACTTCGGGAATTATACAGACAGCCAATTCACACAAACACTTCCAACTATGAAAAACCAGTCATCATAGTGTTTCATCAGAGCCTGGGTTTGGCATGTTGATAACACTGTGTCGTTCTCCGGAACTCAACAGACATATTCCAGACCCAACTCACTGCACAATGTAGGGTTGACTCACTTCATCAACGGTTGAAGAGATATGAGCGTGATGCCCAAATGTGCTCTGCTAAGTGAAAAGAGAGTCACACCTTTTGAGTGCAAACAACGAATGTCAACGCAATCGGTGTGTATACCCGACAACCCAAGTTTCTAGCCACGCCAATATTCCGGGGTCTTGCTGCACATGAAATCATCCGCCTCAGGATAGACAGGAAGCGCAGGACTACCTAAATCCTATCAGCACCGGTTCGAAAAAAAAAATGTGATGGTGTCATTTTACAATGATTCAGGTATGCCAGCCATTCACGGTGTGTGATTTCAATCTCAATCCACTGGTGGAGTGATAAACAGGTAACCCACTGCGCCGTGAAATCGTAAAGTGTGTAGAAATTATTTCGGATTTCAGCAAGCAAGAACGAACCTTGCCAGAAGATGTTGATTCCTTGGACTCAAAGTGTACTTTCTACATACCGAGATGTAGCATTTTTGATCTTCAAATCTCAAAGTTCCAGGTCGACTTCCTGGATTCAGATCGATTTCAGAACACCATTCGATCTACAAAAGCCATTGCTTATTTTGATTTTATTCAAGGATGTGGATACATCCGCCTTTATTCAGTCCCAATGTTATGTGATTTGAAGTGAAAGTCACAATAACAGAGTCAATCTCGGCTCGATGGTGGGTGTGTCGTGTCTGGATTCACCCTGGGTCCTTTCCAGGTACGAAAACACCTTGGTGACTCGCGATGAACAACGTACCTCTGTTTCAGGTGAGTTTTCTTTCTTCCCACTTGCACTGCATTCTCCTCCAGTGTTCTATTTATTCTATGTCCACAAATAAATTAACGTCGCCACCAAGGTCTAAATTTCAACCGCAGGGTAGTTGGTATCATGTTTCAAACGAGGTAGTATCAAACACCGACCAGCTGTATTTGCGAAGAGCACACATGTACCACTCGAGCTCGAGACACACCTCTGTCATCAATTTCCTTTTGTAGTCCCCACATCCCATCCGAGCAATTTCCTGGATTCTAATTTGGGACCATTAAGTGCTGTTATCATTTAAGGATGCTGTCCAATTCGCCGGTTCCCTCCAGCATTGCTGTCTTTAAAGTCATTTAACCCGTAGGAAGTGGTCCAAGTCGTGTCTTAACATTCCAATTCCATATCACCTGAATGCATTTTAGGATTTCTGGCACGGACAGGTAGAGGATACTGTTTATTTTAGAATTTCTCGCCTGTGGGATTGCAAACGGTTCAATGATTTAAACCTGCAGGCACTGAAAATTAAACATGTTCGCATGGTAAGTATACGGGTTACACAGGACAAATTTTATTGAGTGAACACAACAACTTGACACTGATTAGTAACTCACTGGTACAGTCGATGTTGGGGGAGGAGACTAGTTATATTCGCGAACATCCAGGAAAATAGTGGGCAACAGAGTCGAAGATGCGTCTAAGCAACAACAACATCGGTTTGAGGGTCATTTCCTGCTTTGTAGACTGACTATGTACATCATTAGCATTAATTAAACAATTTAAAGTGGGTAACCAATGCGGATTAGTGCTAAGTAGCATATGCGTAGTGTATTTGTGTAACGCGGAACTGACGCGGCGGCTGACGCGGCATTAGCGCGGCAGCCATTCGCTCAAAGAGTCTTTTCAGAGCTCCTACATGGTGTTTTGAGTGTTTGAAATGGTTTACAACCCCGCAGGAGACGAGAAACTCGTCAACGAACCTGTTAATTCCTGACACCTACATCTGATGTCCCAACCGGCTTAATTTTTGCCCTGGACCTACCTGAGATATTCTGAGGTTTATCTGAGTGCAATACACATGTGAGGGACACAGGCAGCAAGTTCCAAACATGCCGCGTCAATGCCGCGCCGGTCCGCGTCAGTGCCGCGTCAGTTGTGGTATCGGCCTATTCGAGGCGGGCCTGAGTCCGGTCAGACGTCGAAAAGGGCGAGAGAATTCTGATGAATTCATGCAGTAGCTAGGTCTTTTATACATGTAGCGGTACCGTATATTGTGCCAAATAAAGTAGGAGTACTAAGTCAGAAATGGCCGAATCATTCGTGTATGAGTCGGAACAATTGGGGAGTAGGTAGGAATTATGGAGGGAATAATGCGAGAGGCTATAGGAGCGAAATACCCTTACCCTTATTATTCTTGAGGACAAGATCGAATATTTGAGACATTTATGGCGTCGTTGGCCGTATTGGGATGGTGGCGGTGAGCGAGTCGGGCCGGTCGGGAAATGCCGTGAGGGTCATACAAGCCTGGCGTCATTTTCTCCGGACCGGCGCAAGCGGGATTCGTCATCCACATCAGCTTGACACGGAAAAACCAATTCTACTGCGACGGCGCGTCAAAACTTGTTACTCGACAAGGCCGTACGATACCTTCCCCGCAGCGCGGAGCCCACCTGGCTCCTGAGCGTGCAGTTCCCGGACTGAGGACCTGAGGACGAAGCGCGCGTCGCTGCTGCGGCTAATTCCTCTTCTGGCCACCACCACCACCTCCCCGCTACACGGGCTCGGATACTCGACGGTGCGGCACCCCCCAGTTCCGACACCACGTCGAGCCCATCCGCGATCTCCCCGGGCTGAGTGCGCTGCCCGCGGTGGGGCGATACCGGCGTGGGTGGGGGTGGATGCGACGACCTTGGCGGAGGAATCGGGTGGGCAGGGACACGCGGGCGAGAGCGGGAGCAACGGGCATGCACAGCCGTCCGGGATGAGCCACAGCCCGTCGTAGAGCAATTCGCGTCATGGGTCCGTTTTTTGCTCTGTCTAGTCTACTCTTTTCATTCGCTTGTTTTTTCTTGTCCGTCATCCCGGCATTCCCATCCCTCCCCTCCACATCCACTCCATTCTGACTCCGCACACCTCCTCACCTCCTCCCGCCCGCGCGCACCTTCTCCTCTCCTCCTTCGTCACCCCCTAACCCTCGTCCTCTTTCCATCCCTCCCTCTACATTCACGCCATTCTGACAACGCACTCCTCCCCTCCAGCTCCGTCTCCAGCGCCGGCCACTCCGCCTCCGCGCACTCGCACTCAGTCCCTTGCTTTGGCCATGCACATCGGGGGCCCGGTGTTGGAGTTGTGCGGCAGGCTGCGCCGTGACATACCGTATTTCCTGCGACGTGGAAGGATATTGTGGGGGCGCCATTCAACATCGAGACGTCGCTTGAGTACGTGTCGTTTGACTTCAGCTTGAACGCGATGTATCGTCATCTTCTTCCAGATTCTTGAACAACTACATCCGCGCTGACACGGAGAACAAGACGCCGCTCCTCACCAAGATGCGCACGCACGACATCAATATGATCCGAGAGGCGGGGGCGGGTTGTATGGGTCGGACCGCAACCAACTTGAGGCCCAAGATGGCGACAGAGGAAATGTTCCGTCTGCTGTGGCCATTGGTCGTCCGGATGGAGCAGCAGAATGAGAAGTTTGCGTGAGCGTGGTGATGCGTGCGAGGCATTTAGGAGTGATATTCTTCGTCTTGAACTGAGCGAACATCTTTTGTGAATCATCTCTGAACAGATTAAATTGCGTCATTGCCGAGTGTGTTAAGAGCACACCAGAATTTCATTCACAGTTTTGTTACATATTTGACAGAAGATATTCGTTCGCTACCTCTCGGGTAGGAACCAAGACATCGATCCCAAATGGATCACACACAAGATGATGAGTACTAAGCATGCGTGACAAATTTACAATACCGTGGGCCACTCATCCAGTCCTCCTTGGAGTACGCAAACCTTAGAGTCCATGGCTTTATTTTTCCAAATGTTCTTCAGAATCTTCTTCATTTCTACTCGCTGGTTGCAATCTGCAACATACAAGATATCAAGACATGATACACGGTGGGAAAAGAAAGCGCATACCGGCTTTGTGCCTTTTCCAGTCCGTCTTTTGGCAACTTGCTCCGCAGTATACGATCTAAGTGCAGAAGACGTTCAAGTGAGCGCAGAAAATTTGCGGAGATGAGTATAAGAGCAGACCAGCTGACAACCCGAACAGCGCTTGAACTGCGTTGCCTCCGTTTCCTGCGCAGCGCACTCGGGCCAGCCGCAGGACTTCAAAATCAGCGCTCTAACGGCGGAGTCCTCATTCACCCAGTTCCACACATCCGGCGCCATCCACAGATCCTGAGCGGTCCACAAATAGTCGTGCGCCTGGTCTGGCCCGTCCATGGGGGCGTGCTGTTTGCCTTCGGCTATAGCCCCATAATCAGTATGAGCGTAAAACAAAGATGGAAGGAACTTACTTGGTCGCGCGCGCCGGGCCATAATCTTAGCGAGAATACTGGGATTCGTGCGCGCCGCGATGCGAAGGAGCTGCGCAGCCTGCGGGGAGCGGCCCCAGAGCCTGAACGCCGCCAGCGCCGCACTGTGGATCATCCCGGTCGGCGCTCTCTGCGCGTACTTCTCCTCCGTCTCAGGCGGGAGGAGTTTGTCGCTTGGCGCACGGAACGCGGTGCCCCCACGGATCGGCGTGCCGACGCTGCGGTCGACATCGCGGTGGATCCACAGCTGGCAGAAGAAGAGCGCGTCGGCGAAGCGTCCGGTGCGAATGAGCAACAGTGCCAGCCACCAGCGCTGATAGAGCTCGTCGCTGGGGTTGAGTCGGAGCGTCTCGAGGATGGTACGGCTGGAGGCTTTTGAACGAGCCGTAACACAGAAATTGTGAAAAGACGTACGCGGCCTTCTCGTACTGTTTCGCGTCAAAGCACATCCGCACGAGGCCTTGGAGCACGCGCATGTACGGCCGCGTCAGAAGGAGTCCCGAGTCACCGAATTTGCCGACGCAGGGCCCATTGTCGTCAAAGCAGTCTGCCCCAAGACGGCTGATCAAGAGAGCGCGGGCTATGGAAAAGATATGAATTTCTAAAAGAAAGGGAAGACAGCGGTAAAAACCTCGTTTTTCAGCACACTCGAGAAGCTGGACTGAGAGAGACAGATCTGAGGTGAGATAGGCCAATTGTATATCGGCGTCAAAGTTGTTTCGGTCTTTGAGAGCGATCTGGAGATGTGGGAGCGCATCGGTATGTTTTCCCTTCCGATATAGATCTTCTGCGATCTGCAAACTTACAGACAAGAAGTTGAGTGGACTCCCAGTTCGGAACTACGGAAGGAGAGATCGTGAGCGCACTTTCGCTGAGATTCCTCCGAAACGAGGCCGCCGCCGGCGATTCCGAGCTTGCCTTCTGCTCCGAATCGTTTATCCATGGGTGAAAGCTGAAAAAAGAGCTGAGAGTAACGGCCTGTCACGATCCCGTGCTGCGACACGTCGCAACGTAATAAATGAATTCCTGACGTTTCTTGCGAAGTCGAGAGCGTAATAAAATCCCAATCGTCGGTTTTCTTTCAGAGAAAAATTTGGCTTCATTCGCAGAGTTACCTTGCATCATTTTGTGACAGATCAAACGGAAAAGAAAAGATGTACTTCGAGAAAATGCAGTTCATCTTTATCGCGCCATGCGGAGAAGCCCTCAGGCACGATACCTGTTGAACCAATCTAGCAATGTCTCCCACACAATCCTGCTCGCTTCCACCCCATCCAATGAATGTCCTTCCATCTCGAACCAGTGCATATCGGCGTCCTGCTCCGGCCGCTCGTTTCGCGCCTTGCCCATCAGCGCGTGGTAATACTCCAATACGTGCGTTGGCGGGATCCGCAGGAGATGAAGAAGCACATGCGCTTTGACAGCATCGACGCGGCGAGTACGCGTATTTTACCTTCGGCGGCGTTTCCTTGCTTCTCTAACTTTCAGACCGCGGTTCTGGCTATCTAGCTTTCGGGCACTCGTTGCTCGTGATGATAATGCTCTCGGATCTCTGCGTCACTATCCTCAAGCATTCGGATAGAACTGCTGCTCTCTTGCTCAGGTCCGACTTGAAATTTCCAGTTGTCTTGTTCTCAGGTCCTCCGCACAGCGTGCTCCCCGCATCGCTTTGGGTGCGCGCGTTCGCCGCGTTCGCCGCTTCTGTCATGCATTCTCTCAACCCCATCCACTCTATATAAAGCTGACTGGCAGAAACCGGGGAAGCGCTGATCCTTGGATGAAGCAGTCGTAATGCGAAGTCCCAGACAGTGATGGCTCGGTGTCGACGACGCAAAGCATGTGCGTGCAGCACATGTGCAAAGTACACTCTCTTTGCCTCTTCCATTCACTGCAAGCATGCTAATGAATGAATTGCAGATTCGATTCCCGCTGTGCACAGCATGCGGAGCATCACCCTTGTTGCCGCCCCGCCTATCAGAGCGAGGAGGGGCAGATCAGAGGTTGAAAGATTTATTTGGAGCGGGGGCGAAATTGGCCGGGCGGGCCGACCGTTGAACTTTGAGGCTGGGCGCTGGGGCAGTCGCATGTGCGGGGGCGGGTTGGGCCGGAAGTGGTTGAATATTACAATAAAGAGGCTTATTTCTGTTTAAAAAGGTTACAATAGAAAACAGTTGGAGCCTTAGCACTAATCCATCCCGCACCTTGTATTACCGCGCAATCGGCGGTGATGAGAACGATAATCTCCCCCGAAAGTCGCGCATGTGGTTGAGTCCCCAAAACGAAGAGATGTTCGTCATTTGCGAGTGTTCCTCGTTGAATTCACGTCTTTCGAGGTACTCGCTGCTCAAATCGAGTGAGCAGTGCGCACAGTGTAAAGCCAGAACAAAAATGGGTTATATTCGCGACATTGAACACGAATCAGTACCCGACGTAGAATTACAGCCAGAAAAAAACACAGCGACCCAAAGCAAAACTCGGAACTATCTGTCCCAACGGTGTTCCAAGGCTCAAAGAGTGATGGGGATGCAGTTGATCGCGATGAGAGTACCTAGAGTAGACGCATTTAGCACTCTGCATGAAAGAAATTACAAGATTGATCAGTCACACACCCCACGAATTCTGGGGGGCGTCGCAGACGACTTTGGTCCCGCCGCTAATCAACAGGGTGAGTTTGAGGTGATACACCGATGAATAAATAGATTACACACCAGTTGTTCCCGAGGATGGTGATGGGCGAGCAGCTCAGACCAATGGGCACAGTGATGCCAGTGAGGTCAAGGCCGACAACAGCTGCGACGGCCGAGACCGCCGTGTCGGTGGAAGAAAGAACACTATTGCAGCACCGGGGGGAGGTCGGGCAAGTGACCGGGGGAGGGGGAGTGCCGGTGGCGGCAGCAAGGGTCTACAATGGAGGTATTAATTAATGGTCGAACACGCATCGGTAGCGCGGAGCGTACAATGAGCACCGAGGTGACAACGACAGAGATCTTGGAGAACATATTGGTTTGTTTGAGAGACCTTGAACTACGGGGGATGGGTTCGAGTGAGGATTTGAAGGGAGCCGACCTCACTTTATATCTTTTCTAGCACGCATTTACCGCGTTTGGAATTATACAGAACCCAGAAACGGGTGCCCAAGCGTCTGAAATCACCAGGGGTTGTGGAGCGAGTGGAGCCATTTGACAAGAGGATGTCGAGAGTCTCTTCCGTAGAACAAGAAGCATGAGCAGGCGAGGCCAGCTGTGGACTAGTTCGGCGGTGGCATGATGTATGCAACAGCATCACCACACCCCGTTCTCACGCCAAGTCAACCAGACAAGGAACAAGCATTTATGTACGTAACACCAGTGTCCCAGAGTAGTCATAGCCAACTGCCTCATCATCTGAGAGAATGGTCATGAATCCTGCGCCAGTTCGCAAAAACAAGGGTTGCGTGTGGGAGCAGATGATAGAGAGAGCGCCTCAAGCCTACATTGGGGAGTCCCACTCTTACCATTACGACGTTCCAATCCCGTTGACGTGCAGGGACGATGGATATCACTCGCATTGCGGTAACGTGCAATGTTCTGGCGGGGGGAGAGCGCCGCAAGTGTAGGTCCCTTACCGCGGCGGGGAACGCTTCCGAGTCGACTTCGTTGACATCAGTGATATTCTGGCATTGGCTTGGCGCGAAAACTATGGCTTTCGCTTTCGAAAAATCGGAGGCCAGGTCAAAGCCAAAGCCATGGCTTTTGCTGGCTTTGGTTTGCAGGCCAAAAAGCTACGGCTTTTGGTGGGGGAGGACAGTACTTTTTGGCTTTCGCCCGACGAAATCCCTGGCCAAGCCAAAGATTTTCTCTTGGCCTTGCTTTGGCGTAGTATTTCTACAGGTGACGGAGGCCAGGCCAAAGCCAAAGCCATGGCTTTACTCACGGGGTGTCACCCGTCACCCGTAGAAATACTACGCCTAAGCCAGGCCAGGCCAAAGCCAAAGCCATGGCTTTGCTCACGGGGTGTCACTCGTCACCTGTAGAAATACCGCCAAAGCCAGGCCAAGAGAAAATCTTTGGCTTGGCCAGGGATTTCGTCGGGCGAAAGCCAAAAAGTACTGTCCTCCCCCACCAAAAGTCGTAGCTTTTTGGCCTGCAAACCAAAGCCAGCAAAAGCCATGGCTTTGGCTTTGACCTGGCCTCCGATTTTTCGAAAGCGAAAGCCATAGTTTTCGCGCCAAGCCAATGCCAGAATATCACTGATGTCAACGAAGTCGACTCGGAAGCGTTCCCCGCCGCGGTAAGGGACCTACACTTGCGGCGCTCTCCCCCCGCCAGAACATTGCACGTTACCGCAATGTGAGTGATATCCATCGTCACTGCACGTCGACGAGATTGGAACACCGTAATGGTAAGAGTGGGACTCCCCAGTGTAGGCCTGCGGCATTCTCCCCATCATCTGCTCCCACCACACACAACCTTTGTTTTTGCGAACTGGCGCAGGATTCATGACCATTCTCCGAGATCATGAGGCAGTTGACCATGACTACTCTGGAACACCGGTGTTACGTACACAAATGCTTGTTTCCTGTCTGGTTGACTTGGCGTGAGAACGGGGTGCGGTGATGCTGTTGCATACATCATGCCACCGCTGAACTAGTCCACAGCTGGCCTCGCCTGCTCATGCTTCTTGTTCTACGGAAGAGACTCTCGACATCCTCTTGTCAAATGGCTCCACTCGCTCCACAACCCCTGGTGATTTCAGACGCGTGCGCACCCGTTTCTGGGTTCTGTATAATTCCAAACGCGGTAAATGCGTGCTAGAAAAGATATAAAGTGAGTTCGGCTCCCTTCAAATCCTCACTCGAACCCATCCCCCGTAGTTCAAGGTCTCTCAAACAAACCAATATGTTCTCCAAGATCTCTGTCGTTGTCACCTCGGTGCTCATTGTACGCTCCGCGCTACCGATGAGTGCTCGACCACTAATTAATACCTCCATTGTAGACCCTTGCTGCCGCCACCGGCACTCCCCCTCCCCCGGTCACTTGCCCGACCTCCCCCCAGTGCTGCAGCAGCGTCGCCTCCTCCAGCAGCTCCGCGGCTTCTCTGGTCGCTGCCGTTGTTGGCCTCGACCTCACTGGCCTCAACGTACCCGTTGGCCTGACCTGCTCGCCCATCACCATCATCGGGAACAACTGGTGTGTAATCTATTTATTCATCGGTGTATCACCTCAAACTCACCCTGTTGATCAGCGGCGGGACCGAAGTCGTCTGCGACGCCCCCCAGAATTCGTGGGGTGTGTGACTGATCAATCTTGTCATTTCTTTCATGCAGAGTGCTAAATCTTCTACTCTAGGTGGTCTCATCGCGATCAACTGCATCCCCATCACTGCTTGAGCCTTGGGACGCCGTTGGGACAGATAGTTCCGAGTTTTGGTTTGGGTCGTTGTGTTTTTTTTCTGGCTGTAATTCTACGTCGGGCACTGATTCGTGTTCAATGTCGCGAATATAACCCATTTTTGTTCTGGCTTTACGCTGTGCGGACTGCTCACTCGATCTGAGCAGTAAGTACCTTGAAAAACGTGAATTGAACGAGGAACCCTCGCAAATGACCAACTTCTCTTCATTTTGGGGATTCAACCACATGCACGACTTTTGGGAGAGATTGTCGTTCTCATCACCGCCGATTGCGCGGTACCACAAGGTGCGGGATTGATCAGTGCCACGGCAGTGATATCTAGAGAAATTTGGGAACGCTTCATGGGATGTCTTGAATCTGCCTCGATCTTGTGATCAAAATTGGAACTGATCCTGGTACCACATTAGATGTCTCCGCTGAAGAAGCGGTCATGACTAGAGTTTGGACTGGGCCTTGGATCAATGTGTGGGAGGACATCAACCACGCCGACATTATGCGGACCATTGACAGGTGGCCGAATTTCATTCGTGGTCTCGGGCAATTCCTGTGAGGACGCCCTCGAAGAGGGCGACATTCAAACAAAAATGGTCTTGCACCCAGGACAAAATTGAGGAAAGGAACGGCAAATCAGCAGAATCAATCTTACCCGTGAGAGAGGTTTCGCGGATCCGCCGGCGAGCAAGAAAGTAGATATTGTTGTAATGCCGACAAACGGCCCAGAGATTTTGTGGTCGACCACAATGGCAGCAATCTCGCGCATATTTTCAGCCCAGACAAATGTCAAGGAAACAATAGGCACGTCAAAGGTGAACAATGGTTTCAAAGACTGCTCCTGTGCAGAGTGCAGCGGGAATCCCGGCATTAGCACAAAGCAACCCAGGACACTGGTTGAGAATTTCAAATTTTTCAGTGGAAAAATTGATGAAAAATGTCGTTTATTTTCAGACATTTTTCACTGAAAAAGGATGTGAAAAATTTAAAACATTTTCAGCACTTTCAAATTTTATTTCAAATTTTTCACCTTGAAAGTGCTGAAAATGTTTTAAAATTTTCGCTTTCTTCATTAAAAAATGTCTGAAAAATAAACAACATTTTTCACCAATTCTTTTGCTGAAAAATTTGAAATGCTTAACCAGTGGGAAGGAAAGAAATTACCCGAGACTCGGGGTCTCAGCAGGTTCTGGTCATTCGTTAATTATGAATCCAGATCCATGTCACAGCTGCCCGTGGTCCGCAATGGACCAGGACAAAATGCCGCAACTGCCGCGCATTACTGCGTCACTGCCGGAGCGGTGGCTGTACTCCTTAATCATGCATAAGTGAGGATTAATCATCAGACTTCTTGGGTAGTGGATTTTACCGGCTTGATAGGGTTCGAATATTCACAGACGAAATTCCAAGTAGCCTGGATTCCAATATCTACCACTGTTGGAGTTAGTGCCATAAGAGGCAACCCGGCATCATGGCCGAGGTAATGAGTCGTACCGAGTCAGAGAACAAGTCAGTAAGAGTCAGTAGAATACAGGAGACAGGAGAAGATTATGGAACATTCTAATTACTTTGAACAGTTTAGTATATAAGTAGCTCAGTTTCTATGTATTGCTCAAGCATTTGCAGAGCTCAGCCAACCGCTAATCTATTTTTGGACTCTACCCTAAGTTCCGTCTGATTCCATAAGAAATTACAACAACCACCAGCAATTACATTGGGTTATTGGGCCACACAAGTAATCAGCGTAACTTTGCTGTAGACGACAAATCTTCTCCTCTATTCTCTCCTCCCCTCCCCATCCTCCCTTTTCTTTCTTTCTCCTTTTCCCAGTCCACTCGACCTCCTCGGGGACACGCCTCCGCCTCCTCCTCCTGTTTACCTCCATTTATTCTTCCTGTCCCTCGTTTCCTTCCTTGCCTCCCTTGTTTGCGCCTCATTCTTTTCTACCTTGTGGTTTCCTTCCTCTCCTCTTCGTTCCCTCTGCATTCCCTCTGTTCGTTTTGTTTCCTTCCACTCCTTTCCCTCTCTTTCTATCCGGTCTTCTTGTTGGACCTCGCACTAACCCTCTCTGCCACCGCCCTCCCCATCGCCTCTGCCCCCTTCACACCCTGCAACCCCGCCGCCGATATCTCGCGCACCCCAAGCACGACCGGCAGCGGTGTTGGTGCGAGTGCGAGTGGAAGTACGCTTATCTCATTCCTTGCTTGAACTCGTGCTAACTCACTCTCCCTCCCTTTTGCAGCCACCGGCAACATTGGTGCGGTTTCGATGAATGGCGGGAAGGCGTTGTTGGTGCTTGCGATGGAGGTTGCGGTGGTGAGGACGTTGGTTGGTGGAGTTTTGGTCTGAGTAGTGCATCGCGACTAGTACGCAGAAGGGAGAAAGAGAAAGCACTTTAGCTTGACTACACGAATGCATTTTTCTTGGGGGACGAGAATCATTTTGAGCGAGCGATAATCCTACAGAATCACTTAGCGTTGAATCTCAACTTCAACTTGTCGCCGAGGAGAGATTTTGTGAACCGTCTCTGAGCACCAGCCTGAGGTTGTGTTTATCAAAAGCTAGATAGGAGAGGAAGATACAGAAGGGGGGAAAGGTAACGGTAAAACTAAAACGAAAAAGAAATAGGTAAGATGACTCAATACGATTCAGACGCTGGGAATTGAACCCCAGGTCTGCAAGCAACACGTCTGATTATGAATGCTGGTGGTGTGCCTCGCACCACATCCGATTTCTCACCTGGATAATGCTGGGCTGGAGTGTGGAAGAAATGACGCTGATTGAACACTAATATTTATTACATTGAGTTGAAATGAAATCACCACGTTTGAGGTCGCAGGGGCCCTGGGTGTGTTTGGATTTGAATGTACATGTAGATGTAATGTCGGACGGAACGAGTTTGCCAGCGATTCTTGTGCGGTGGTATGGAGGGAATATGGAGCAGAATTTGTGAAGCGACACCAGTCCGATCTAGTACGATAGGTGTGCCAGATTGAAATGAGTGAGTCGGGCAGGATTAAATTGGAGGGAAGCAAAAATTCCATGGCATCCCAGTGTTGCAGTAGCGAGTTCTCGTCCCGTAAACAGAATTGTCGGGTCGGTCGTCTGGATAAAGGGTGTATGGGTGAAGCAGAAGATGGGGAAATGGTCCCAAGAATATCATGAAGGCGTAGAATAGAAATCAAGCGGAAAATGGGAAAGTTTCTGTGCAGGCATGAGGTACGGGTGGAGGGCATAAGGACTTGGTGAGGGGAAGAATGTGAGGCACAGGTGTATCGGGTTCACTGGCAGCATGCTCACGGTGGAGCGCTCTCTTCACTGGCCACGGCATTGGTGGTGGTTCAGGTGTAAGGAGGATATGTTTGGCCATGTGTACGTACAAGACAAATGCGCAGCCCGCAGACCAATGATTTGTGTGCTCGTAAACTAGTAGGGAAACTCGAAACATTTATACCCAAACACAAAGTTCGCGGATATAAGCAAAAGCCTATGCAACCAACCAACAAAGTGTAAGATATAAGATGTAAGATTCCCAATAGAAACCAACGAGTGCCAGTCCCTACTTCAGAGCCTTTAAAAGGTTGAAGGGAGAGGTTTTGGATAGGAGAAAGTGTGTAGAGTACTGTGTTGCGGAGATATTGCTTGCTTGCGCAAAACGGTATATTCAAAACGGTAGATATTATAATGCTTCACAGCAACAGGGCAATAGCCAAGGCAAGGTTGAGTGTCCGGAGACGATAGGCGCAATACCCAAGAGTGTGTGGTGAGTTTACAACTCCGTGGGGTTTGTGGTGTGTGTGGATATAATCCAAATAGCAATTCTGACATCCAAGGCAGTGTTCTAGTATCAATCCGGCGTCCAAGGCAGTGTTCTCATAGCAGTTCTGACGTCCAAGGCAGTGTTCTAGTATCCCATATAATTCCAATTCAAATATACATCCAATAAAGTAAGATTTCGAGATGCCACACCCTTCTATATGGTAGTGCACAACCAGAAGATCCCAGATTGCCCTGAGTCACAAGTGTATGCCTACTAGTCGTGGGGTGATGCTGTACCTTCTAGTAGCGACGTCCTACTACTTATATACAAGTCCCAGAATAAATAAGTACAAGCAAGAAATAAGAAAATATGAGTCAAACAGCTGTGTATCTGTTGGATAGTTATCTGGTATAATGAATCCAGTTGGTGCCATTGGCTGCAAGCCTTGAGCACACCATATTACAGTCATCCACCAAGACAGAACCTCAGTCAACAATCAGCTGAAAGGCCACAAGCTCAGTCAGCACTGAGCTTATTTCCAATCCACCAAAACTGACATCAGATACAGGATTGATTCCTATATCCTGCACTCCTCGTTTGTTCCCCTCCAGCTAGCATCCCTATACCGTGTAGTATAGTGTCACAGCTTTTGAACAATACCCCTCACGGCTTATATCCATAATTGGGTTCTTGGTAGAAGCCTAATCTGACCCTTTGGGAATCTCCGATCAGGCCAGCAACTACGGATATAGTTGAGCCCATCGGGTATAGTCGAGTATAGTCCGAGACAAGGTCTGACCGGTGTTCTAGGCCATTGTCTGATCTGATGTCCACATCTCTACCACCCTAAAGTGTCACAACGGTATTGCAATTCAACCCAATTTGTTACTTGGGCTTATACCCAACATAACCCAATTGACATCAGGAAATTCTGAAATTCTATATAGATGTGGCAGTGGCTATCCAGAGCTATGATGGTCTATAATGGACTATGCACATACCGCCAGTCTATGTAGGTCTCTCATGTGCTTTTGGGTGTCTATAATCCACACCCCATTGCTATGATTGTCTATGTCAGACTTTGAGATTGGGTTACAACTATCAGCCATTGAATTGAAACCGTCAGCAGTTTGAGTGAACTCAGAGTTTTGGGCCTGCTAAAAAAACTCTGAGTCATGCATATAATATTTACTGTATGCTTAGAACATGGAACTTGCATGAATTTTTAGCAAGCAGGTAAGCATTCACACCAAGTACTGGCCAGCGTAGATGCTAAGCACAGTTTGGAATTTTCGGACTTAGAAAAGAAAAAAGAAACTCCCGAGTCCCACGGATCTTGCGCGGCGTCATCGGTAATCCATCGCCGAAAGTTTGCCGAGTCCGACAGATCCGTCACTTCAGATCAAACAATAGCAACACCAAACTTTGATCTTGCCATGTCGTTGTCTTTCTTCCTTTTCCCCCTCTTCTCCTCTCATCCCTCTTCTCGACTCAAGATCAGAATCCCTGCTCGTCTGCAGCAACTCAACATATGTTTCCCACATGCTTCCCCCCCAAGTTCACGGTCCAACTTGCCCTTTTCGGTCCGTCAAGGCACCTCCATACAGGTGGCTTGTGACTTTGCGTGGCCAAGATATCATTTCTACCGCAAGAGGACTCTGGCCCTAACCCTCAAGTGCTTCCTATCAAGCCTCCCTCAAGTTTATTCTCGTCTCCCTCGGCAACTATCGACGATATGCTTCTCAAGATCGCCGTCTCCCACCGCACTGCGTGTTTCTCTTGTCTATGTTCAAGATCTTTACATGCAAGATCTCTGTATGCCGGACCGGACTATTACATCCTACAGCTAGTCGACACGTTGCAACTTGGGGGTTACGCGGGGTTAGGTGGATATATTTACTTCGGATGTCTACTTCATATCTTATGCAATATAATATTGTTCGTGCATATATCCCTGTGTCTTCTGGTGATTCCTGAGAAGGATATGAACTATGAGAGTTATGTTGTCTACGATGTCTAGCCGACTATGATAGACGTCACCCTTACTATGGCCGTCTATCATAGAAGCCCACCCCCCTCCCACGTGTCTACCATAGACATGTGTTTGCTTTCGCGTCTATGGATATTATCATGGTCTATCTGGGTCTCTCTGGCAACTTCAGATTTTCCTGATGGAATATGAAGTTACTCATGATGTTTAGTGGACTACACAAACCCTTACATGTTTCAGGGCGAGTGCAGCCAGTCACCTCAACGTATTACCCCTCGATGTCCCATTACTCTGTGATCTTGGCCCAACCAGCTACCTCTGAGTCTCGGTACTAGCTCTGGATATAAGATAATATACATTCCAAACAAACTGAAAGGCACAAAAATAGTGTGTTCCACTAGTGGTTATTTGCAAGGCTTATCAACGATGTACTATAAAGTACATATGGAGACATAAAATAGGGGAGAGGCGACCAGCAGTCCAACCCGCCCTACCACACCGGAGAGGCGAATTCCACCAGGGATAATTCAGGCACTTGGACCGTGATGTTGCCGATGGTATTGTCATAAGTTGGCCAGCGTCACCGGCTGGAAAATATCCTACATCAAGTCGATTTCAGTACCTGTGCTTTTGCTCTAGATTGACTTGGTCGAATCAAATTCAGTTGCAATGAATCAATCAAATATACGACTCATTACTTTGAATCTGAATCTGAATCTTTGGCAGTTTCTACCAACCCTTCTTCCACAATATTGTGGTGGAGGAAGTCTTCCCAGGAATGAGATTAGCCCACAGGGTGTTGGGTTTCAACTGCAGACTAGAGATTAAGATACAAGCCTATTTGTAAGTTTGAAAGACTCTCAGGGCATACCAGCACGCAAAAAAAGCAAGGGTTTGCGAAAAGCTCTGATTCAAAGTCGCCAGTTAAGTCTTGATCTCCAAGAAAGTAAGAAACACAGCAGTGATGGTGAGTGGTGAATCATGGTGGAGATACTGTATTATTTCAATCAAATTGACCTGGGGTGTGATGTGTGACCCAAATTACCAATTCAACTATTCAACCACCACTGAAATTTTGCATGACACAAGCTAAAATTTTTGACCACCGAAATGAAAATTTCAGTTTTTTATATCATGAGTGCAAATTTTGGCATCTTTGGGGCCTGCGTGACAGATTTTAGGTCCGACCAAGGGGGGCGTGATGCGTGACCCAACACCAATATTCGACACCGACCAGGGGGTGCGTGATGTGTGACAGTCAAATTGAATGAAATTATACAGGCTACAAGCAAAGAAGAGGGGGCTCCTTGATCCGCTACTATGATGTGGCAGTTTTTCCCATAACTCTATCAAGGGCAAGGACAGACACGCCGAGGTCCCACTGCACCCAGGGCACCTCACAAGTGACGTCTCAGACAGCCGACAGCCTCCCATCACACAGAGCTCAACGGTGCTATGCACTGTCACCTTTGCCAGATGGTTCCCGACAGACAAGCAGTTTTTCTCCTGAAAAACTCCCACAAGCTGCTGCCATAGCTACGTAAACCCCATGGCCGATGCCGCCCCATCGCACCAGATGCGCTGCCCCCCACCCCCTCCCCCCCCCCTCCTTGAGCCACCCACTACCTCACATCTGGCTTCGTAGACAAGACCTTTGTATTTTCCAAAAACAGGAATGAACCTGGAGAAATGGTGGAAGAAGCCCCCTGACCCCAGCACACTCCTGGCATGTCGCCTCGCCCACCCATGGCCGCCCACACCTCCCAGTACTATGAGAGGTGCAGGCTCCTCTGCCTCCAGCATGAGCTCTGCGCCGGAACTGGGATGCACACAGAACCCTGAAGGATTGCTCTGCGACGCCGCAGACATCCAATTCTTCCTTGACCCTGACAACGACGCCCCCATGCTCACCATCCAACATGCTCCGGCCAGCGCCACCCCTGCTACACACCCTGCTGCCGCCACTCCCCCCGTTGATAAGCCTTGCAAATAACCACTAGTGGAACACACTATTTTTGTGCCTTTCAGTTTGTTTGGAATGTATATTATCTTATATCCAGAGCTAGTACCGAGACTCAGAGGTAGCTGGTTGGGCCAAGATCACAGAGTAATGGGACATCGAGGGGTAATACGTTGAGGTGACTGGCTGCACTCGCCCTGAAACATGTAAGGGTTTGTGTAGTCCACTAAACATCATGAGTAACTTCATATTCAATTGGGTTATGTTGGGTATAAGCCCAAGTAACAAATTGGGTTGAATTGCAATACCGTTGTGACACTTTAGGGTGGTAGAGATGTGGACATCAGATCAGACAATGGCCTAGAACACCGGTCAGACCTTGTCTCGGACTATACTCGACTATACCCGATGGGCTCAACTATATCCGTAGTTGCTGGCCTGATCGGAGATTCCCAAAGGGTCAGATTAGGCTTCTACCAAGAACCCAATTATGGATATAAGCCGTGAGGGGTATTGTTCAAAAGCTGTGACACTATACTACACGGTATAGGGATGCTAGCTGGAGGGGAACAAACGAGGAGTGCAGGATATAGGAATCAATCCTGTATCTGATGTCAGTTTTGGTGGATTGGAAATAAGCTCAGTGCTGACTGAGCTTGTGGCCTTTCAGCTGATTGTTGACTGAGGTTCTGTCTTGGTGGATGACTGTAATATGGTGTGCTCAAGGCTTGCAGCCAATGGCACCAACTGGATTCATTATACCAGATAACTATCCAACAGATACACAGCTGTTTGACTCATATTTTCTTATTTCTTGCTTGTACTTATTTATTCTGGGACTTGTATATAAGTAGTAGGACGTCGCTACTAGAAGGTACAGCATCACCCCACGACTAGTAGGCATACACTTGTGACTCAGGGCAATCTGGGATCTTCTGGTTGTGCACTACCATATAGAAGGGTGTGGCATCTCGAAATCTTACTTTATTGGATGTATATTTGAATTGGAATTATATGGGATACTAGAACACTGCCTTGGACGTCAGAACTGCTATGAGAACACTGCCTTGGACGCCAGATTGATACTAGAACACTGCCTTGGATGTCAGAATTGCTATTTGGATTATATCCACACACACCACAAACCCCACGGAGTTGTAAACTCACCACACACTCTTGGGTATTGCGCCTATCGTCTCCGGACACTCAACCTTGCCTTGGCTATTGCCCTGTCGCTGTGAAGCATTATAATATCTACCATTTTGGATATATTGTTTTGTGCAAGCAAGCAATATCTCCGCAACACAGTACTCTACACACTTTCTCCTACCCAAAACCTCTCCCTTCAACCTTTTAAAGGCTCTGAAGCAGGAACTGGCACTCGTTGGTTTCTATTGGGAATCTTACGTCTTATATCTTGCGCTTTGTTGGCTGGTTGCATAGGCTTTTGCTTATATCCGCAAACTTTGTGCTTGGGTATAAACATTTCAAGTTTCCCTACTAGTTTATGAGCACACAAATCACTGTCATCACCGCCACACCCACCGCCCTGTCCCCCTTCCTTGTGCCCATCGCATCCTCCCCTGTGCTGGCCAGTGCTGCCAGGACTACAGTGCTGAGCCCCCCGCAGGATATGAACATCACAGATGCCACTGCTGCAGCTGGAAGAGTGCACCAAGCCCGGGCTGCAGCAGATGCGTCTACTCTCTCCCCAATTGCACCCTTCCCACTAATAAAGATTCCCCCCTCCATGCAGCATCCTCACCTGCCTCCCCTGTCACTGCTGTGAGCCAGTCGGCCCCCCCAGTCCTCCCCTCCCCTCCACGGCCAACACACCCACTGCCGAGACGCTGTCTGTGCTCGCCCTGCAGCCGACGCCCTCAGCCGCCACACCTGCAATCATTCTGCCTGCAGCTTCCCCGAGTCTGATCCCGCCCACTGCTCATGCAGGATCACAACTGGCATCCGAGCCCTCTTTCACCAGAGTTGTCATGCGCAGCCAAGCGAAACACTGCAGGGGTTAAATAATTTTTAGAGCTCTAAATATGCCCCAAGACCACTGGTTGAACATTTCAAGTTTTGCACTGAAAATTTTGGTGAAAAATGTTTTGGATTTTACAGCAATTTTTCGCCACAAAAGTAGGTGAAAAACTTGAAACATTTTGGTGACTTTTTTGAACCTTGTGAAAACTTTCTGAAAAAGTGCTGAAAAAGTTTTGAAGTTCAAAAAATTCATGAAGAAGTTTCAAGTTTTTCACTTGATTTTTCACTGAAAAATTGCTGTAAAATTCAAAACATTTTTCACTAGTTTTTTCACCGAAAAACTTGAAATGTTCAACCAGTGGACATGTCGGCTCTTTTTGAACTTATCTTTCCACTTTGAGAAGATTAGATAAACCAGAGGTCGTGGTTTCAATTCTGGTTGGTGCCAAAAAATAGCTACTTTTACAGTCTGGCCCAGTTTTAAAAAGATGACTTATCTTTCCACTAATATTGCCCTAGGAAATATTTGACATCTTTTCATTGAAAAGATGAGTTATATTTTATTTCCTTTGTTTGAACAAAGGAATGGAAAGATAAGTTCTGGTTCTGTGAGAAAAATGTCACATGTTTCTGATCAAACTAGAAGAGGAAAGATGACAAATCTTTCCAAAACTGGTCTGACCTGAAAACAGTATTATATTTTGGCACCAACCAGGATGAAACCATGCCCTCTCTTTTATGTAATCTTCTCAAAGTGGAAAGATTAGTTCTGAAAGAGACAAAATGTCTTAGAGTATATTTAGAGCTCTAAAAATTCTTCAACCCCTGCAGTGTTTAAACGCACCGTGGCAGGTGTGCCAATCCCCAACGCTCTTGGATGTTCATACCATCCCACACATCACCTGTGCCCGCCACGGGCTCTACCAATCCGAGCGCCCTCCCCCCTGCCGCAATCCGCTCCCACTGCTAACGCGGCACCGCTCACTGCTGCTGTAGCCCCTGTCACCCCTGGTGCACTACAGCCTGCCCCGGCTGCGCCAGCTGTCCCCCCCCCCAGCACACAACTGTTCCCTGGTGTGCAGGCCCCCACCCCCACTCCTGGCATTGGGGCCGCAGGCGCCACTGCCATGCAAATTGTGCCCGCCGCTGCCACTGCAGCCCTCAACGCCGCCCCTCTCCCCCTCTTCTGCCCCGTTCTGCTGACACCCCCGGCCTCTACAGCCCCGACCGCATCAGCGCATAGGGAGATGTTTCTGGGGGCACCGATGATGGTCAAAGACTGTTTTTGTGGAACAAATGAAAAAGTCTACGTACATGCTGAACGTTGGAGCGGAGTGGCAGAACTATGAATACATGCGCACCAATTTCTTTGCAGTGGATGCAGTTTGAAATTGCCGTGCGCGGAAATCGGCGAGGAGGAAATCCGAGGCGAGTGTAGGATGTCTGTGATATTTTGGACCCGGGGTGCAGGGCGAAGGGCTTGATTTGATATCGAAGCACAGGAACACATATTTATATGTGAAACAGAGACTTGATCAAGAGGTCCAGCAACTGGCGCACACTATACCTGCTGCCAGGGCCGAGGCAGGATCGTTAGAAACGAAGCAGGATATCGAGGATGTGTGGCGGAACTTGCAAGCAAATACACCGACATGTCAGTGCGGGCTGTGCATGGTTTCTGGCCTGTTATTTGTCTGTTATTTGTATATTATTAGCCCTAGTACAGCGTCAGAGGCGGAGAACACGAAAAAGAGACGACGTGAACGCTTCGCTAGATAAATAGGTGCTGTATACTCAATGCACACTCCGTTTACGAATCTGAAATACCTTATATTTTGATCTCCGTGAAATACGACTTACGATACTACATCCTTGTCCAGGGGCGCTCCGTCCCGGTGCCGTGCAATTAATTCCTCGGCGCCTAATACTACATAGCTTTGACGCGGACGTACTCTGGGCGCAATCTGCTCCATATTCATGTGTCATCTTCGCAGCACCTTGCTCACCCTGAATGTCTGTCCGTCCCGCGATGCTCACTTGCGTGCCCCAAATCTCCTCCTAAAGCCAACTCTCCCTACAACCGCTCATCGGCAACCTAAACCTCCTCTCGCAACATCATCTTCATGTTCAGCTCATCCCACCACTGCGTGGGTTTCCTTTATGTACGAAGGACAAAACACAGGTATCACTGACATCTGTATCGTCCGCGATTTCGGGTGTCATGATAAACGTCTCTAATCTTCCGAGCGCTGAACATTTATGGGCGTGAGTGCGTTTGACGTCCGCCTTTATACCTTTGGAGCGCTGACAGGATCTCTGGACAGGATGGCAGCTGTCGCGTCTAGCTCATTTTGAAATAGTTATGGATCCAGTGGCCTGCCGATACTCGGCAGGCATGTTTGCGGGATCCCCTCCTTGTTCGTTACCATCAATTAAAATCGTCCTGGCGCAGACGCGATCGAATCCAACTCAGCATTTGTGGCGTACTTGGACTTGAACGAATCTTCAATCCGGCCTGTATTATCTTCGTCGGACTGTCCCTTCCCTCGTTATTAACTTTAAATGCATATATATAGCTTTTCGTCCTTGTTTCAACAGCATCTTGAATAGCTGGCAAAATTTGTCCCACTCTAGGATCCAACTCAGTGGACCAGACTCCTTACACAACTTGCTGCAACGGCATAAATATACAATTTCTGTGTGCCCAGGGTTGAATAGAAAAGTTGGATCACAGGCGCCGGAGGGTACAAAATCAATGTGTGAAGTGGCGTAAAAACAGTTGTGGTCTATGAGATATTCTGGAGTGCAGAGGCGACCAAAGCGGCAGGATCACGTCACGCTTCCTTCTGTCCCCTCCACAACCTCCGTGTCGACTGCTGTGTCTGTCTCGGACATGGCTTCTGTCTCCGCCACCTGGACTGATTTCCGCCACTCGCGAAGCCGAATTCGATCTACTCTACCTTCCTTCAGCTTCGCTTTGACACGTCTTTTTAACTGCTCCTGATCATCTCGGAGTCGCAAAAGGAACGTCGCAAAATGGAATGCCTGGATCGGGGATGAAATGTCGAATTTCCTGACATTTCTTTCGATCAGATATGTTCTCTGCGAATACTTCAGTTGGTTGCAAGTCATATGAAAGACGGACCTGCCTCTTTTTTCGAAGACTTCCAAGCCATGAGGATCGATCCCAACTTTCCCAATGTCACCAGGCAGTAAAAGGGGTAATCTTCGATGCCGTCGGTATAATACATACTTAAAACACCATAACTTATGAGGGGTGGTATTAAAAATGTGCATATTGGCTGCTAAACACACCCAGGGACCGTCAAACACGGTCGATACCGTTTTTATTCACTTTTCGGAGGAAAATAGGGAACCCTATAAAATGTGTCAGGTTGATGTCAGGCAAAAACTCCGATTCAGCAGTTCCCGCAGCTGGGAACAGATAAAACTATCGCGCGAGTAGTCTAGTGGCTATACCACCTCCAACAAAATGTAGAATCCCTTACATAAAGATTTGGCTGGAAGGCCGCCGGATCAAACCCCCTAAGCGGGATGAATCGTGACCAGGACGGGCACCAGCCTAGAGGTCAAAGACCTCGCGCGATACTCAGTTTAAATATACCAGAGAATGATAAATCCCAAGTACTGTACTATTTCGACCAAGTCTTCAGTCACAGGTAACAGTGCCGACTGAACCGAATACTTTTTTTAAAGGTCACAGGTCCCCAGAGATGTTGAAGACTTGACCATTTTATCATTTTGGGGGCCGAAAAATCGAAAATTTTCCAGTGCTCATGTCAAGCCCATGTAGCCTGTTTGCCGCCGAATCGCGGTGAATTCAACGTGAATTTTGGTTGAAATTCATGCCAGTGGGATGAAATAGAAGCAGCCGATCTTAAGATCTGGGCGGTTCCATCCTATTTGCTACTTGAGTTCCAATGCATCTTAAGTTCTACGTTAAGCCCGTCCCAGCCATGTATGGTAGCACAGGCTTCCTTCACCCCAGTGCAGAACTTAAGTCCCGCGTCGAAACTCAAGTCGCCGCATCCTATTTGCTACTTGAGTTCCAATGCATCTTAAGTTCCACGTTAAAAAGTATTTGGCGAGTCACGGAGTCCTAGCTTTATGTTTGGTTCATTTGGGTACCCAAATGAACTAGCAATATGTGTAGGACGCACAGTAAGATGACAGCGTATCTTTCCGACAGCACCATCTCCAAATACCATGAGTTTTCGGAAATTAGGCTAGGACGTAGTCAGCATGGAGGCTAGCACGAGCGAGGAGGTAGTAATGCAGCCGAGGTGGTATAGACCAAAGGTACTGTTGGCGTGGTACTTATCTTGTTCGGAGCAGAGTCTCGCCGCACTGTGGACGTTGTCAGATTTCGCGAGAGGCAGAAGATCAAGAAGGTCAGGTTTTCTTCAATACTTGTCCGCATGCTCTGAAAATTCAGCCTGTGAAAGGTTTGACTTTCTTGGGAGAAGGACTTAGTCTCTCTAGACAGACACTGTAACAATACCAGCTTGTTCCTCGCTTGTTACAGTCTGTTAGTTACCGCGTCTGATAAGCGACGGTCGACCTTATTATGTAATGATAGGAGATGCGCAACCAAACAAGCCATTTATTTGACGCGTCTTGGTGTTATTTGACGCGAATTTCGATGTTAGATAGTATGAACAAGACTTATAAGTGTTCAGGGAACATACAAAAACCATGGGGGGCTTTTATCTAGGTGATTTCCGTGTCAGACACATTCTTCGATCGAATTGGGCGATAAAAGGCTTTAAAAAGGTGAGTTGGCGGTTCCGTTCCAAAATATACCACGGAGAGGGTCAGAGGCGTCGTTTAATGTTTTCAAGCAGCCCAGCACCCATTTTTCATGAGATAAGTCCTCTAGGCTACCTTTGACGCGTAAAGTCGCGACAATGTAGAAGACATGTGACTTCCCAATCGGGTGCTTATATAATAGGGTCGACCGCCTACTGCGATGGCGTGGTAACCACAGGACTAAGACGGACTCGCGAGCAAATTCAGATCACGAGTAGTACCAAAACATTATGTTCTGAAATCTTCGCGCCTTAATTCTGGTAACGAAAAAAATGAACCTGCGGAAATCCTGGTTTTTTTGCACTAGAGAATCCGTCCAGTATAAACAACGTAAATATTTGAGCGCATCAAATGTGTCGAAATTTCGTTGATCGGGGAGGCTGTGAAGGTTGAATTGATGAACGGTCAAATGTCGAGCAGCGATTACTTGCAAAAGCCGGAGTCCGATTCCACCTGAAGACCTCCGTTTCTTTGTTTCTCTGCGCTCTGCGCTGACTGCGCACATTTTGTCACCGGGCCGCGCCTTGCCGCGCGGCCATCAGCAAGATCTGATCGTTTCAACGCGGGCCCGTGAAGCGAAGGGAGTCACTCGGATAACTTTTCTCCCCTCCTACCCAACTACTACGTACTCATGATGCAGAAACCGCTCATAAGCACACAAGCACCATTGACATGGACTCATTCATCACAACAAAGGTAACAAAACTATTCGATTGCCGCATGTATCACTAATTTTGGCCCCAGACTCGATGCGCTGCTGTACGCCAATTGTGTTGCTCTGGGTTCTGTTCTACTGCTTCTGGGCACATTTTATATGGGCGTGACACTCAATTACGCAGGGAACAAAAAACGTGCTCTATGTTCGGAGCTGTTAGATTTGCGAGTTGCCTCGTTCTCACCTGCATAGCTGCTCTCCAGTGGTTCTTGCAGCCCGAACTGCAACCCTTCACTTCACTGTTGACCTTCGTGCGTTCCTTTTCTCCCCTCCTCGGCTTGGATCCACGATTCTGCCAGATTTACGCGTCAATTCTGAGCGGCCTGTCGATCGCGTTCGCGTCTTGGAGTCAAGTTTTCATTGGCCACGTCAATCTGTTTCTGGGTCTTCAGACCGCTCTGTACTTCTACCGAGATATCTATTCTCTGATTACATTCACCAAGCACCCAATAGATACTGAAGAGGGCGGTCTTTCTGGGTGAAAATCGTGCTCTTATTTGTGGTGGCCGTCATCCTGCCCCTCATCGCGCCGCGAGCGTATATTTCTGTAGATCCTTTGGTAGATCTTTTCCCTCTGCCCCAGTGTCACACTCACGACTTTCAGAATCTGATCCCACCGAATGCAGAGCAGACCGCCTCGATCCTCTCCTCGTATCTGTTCTCGTTCCTTGATGGACTGGTATATTCGGCGAACAAAAGGAGCAAGCGTGATCAGGAGTTCTCGTATGAAGATCTACCGACCCTCGCAGATTATTCGCAAGCAAGCAACCTCAAGAAGAAGAGCTTTCCCGTGAGCCAATTCGATTCCACCGGATATTCTCTGACGCGGTTGGTGCAGTACCTAGACGAATTCCACGGAGCCCCAAAGAGGCACATCTTCTTCGGCCTGCTCAAGACGTTCCGTTTTCGACTAGTCGTAGCATTCGTGGTGCGTTGCCTTGCCTGATAAACAACCCACAGTCGTTGAGCGCTCCTTGGAATTGGATTAATAGTACATGGTACTGTGCGTCCCCGCAGACTACGGCAGTGCCAATCGCCTCCTAACCTACCTGGAGGCTCCCGCCGACGCAGTCGTCCGCCCTTGGGTTTGGATCGCGATACTGTTCCTCGGGGCGGCACGTGCTCAATGAAGGTCTGTCTGTCAGCGGCCCGCGGATACTTCACGATTTCCTTCTGATGCCGTGAGATTCAGCCTATACCTCAACTATGGTTCGTCCCGCGCTCACTTTACCCTGTGGCTCGAGTCCAGAGTCTAACTTCGGCCTTTGAATTTACCAGTATATCGTGATGATCGAAGCAGAGGCCATCATCATCTCCCTGGTGTTCGAACATGCCTTCCGCATCCGCGTCAAGGTCGAGACGCCCAATGCTCCTGCTACGCCGGGCTCCACCCCCTCATCACACACGACCTCCGAAAACACCGCGCTGAAGACGGCAGCAGTCCCGCCCGACAGCAGCAATCTCATCGGGAAAATCAACAATCTCATCGCGACGGACGCGATCACAGCGGCGAACAAGGGCAAGGACATCCTCCGCATCGTGATCTATGCGCCTTGCTCGTTTCTGCTCGGAACTTATTTTCTGTATTCGATACTGGTGCGTTAGCGTTGAAGTCGACGCTTTCCTTCCCCACCTTCCTTCCGTTCTTGTGTTTATCGGTTTTGGCTTTTCAATTTACTCTCCGATTAGGGTTGGAGGTACGTCTGGCATTTTTCCTTTTTCTTGTGGCGCTGGGGGTGACATACCCAAAATTAATGTAGCGCATTCGTCGGGCTGGGGCTCATGGTACTTCTTGCGCCCGTCCCAGGCATGGTCGCCAAATTGACTCGCAACGCCAAGATTGCACAGCTGCGCGGCACCGACGCCCGCGTGCAAAAAGTCACTGAAAGTGGGCCACTCACCTACGCACTGTCCTTCCTTCTGAGCGCTCATCACCTCCTCTCCCCCAGCGATGATCGTTCTACGCATGGTCAAGTTATTCAGCTGGATGTCTTTTTCTGAGCAGCAGATCAACGAAAAACGCGAGGAAGAGCTCGTATGGGTGAAGCGCGCACAGCTCTTGAACGTTTTCACGAGCATTATTGGGTGAGCATCTGTTCTTCATTCCTGACACCTACGCTCAATTATAATCCCAATCTCTCTCAGGAAAGTGCTCCTGACGGTCAGCATGTTTGCGAGTTACACTATCTAGTAAACATTCTCTCTCGCGCATACGGTATTTGCCTGATCTGTGAGCGACAATGTCCGTATCCCTGCGCTCGTTGGTCGCTTATTCAGAAAGATTCTGACACTGGCCTACTGTAGGCCGCGGTGATGAAGCAGCCCTTGACGCCGTCCATCGTGTTCAGTTCCATAGCGGTATTCGATTCTCTGGGCTATAAGTACGTTCAGCCCCTCCTTTTGACTGACTCTGAGTATCGTACCACTAGGATCTGCCTGTTCCTGTTCTACTTAAACAACACGAGAACGGGGAAGGTCTCCCTTGACCGTATCGACACTTTCTTGCATGAGGTATCTGTCCACTACCCGCCACCTACTTGCTTCCTTCTACCGCTCTGCATGCTAACGCGTTGAAAAAACCCATTACAGACCGAGCTGTTAGACGTCTTCACTGCACCGACTTCGGAACCCTACCCGGATGACCCACATGAACGAGGCATCGGGTTCCATAACGCCACCTTCACATGGGTAGCAGAGCAGATTGACGATCAGCCCACCCAGCAATTCAAACTCCGCCTCGACGACTTAATTTTCCGACCGGGACTCAACATCGTCACCGGCCCCAGCGCATCAGGCAAAACTTCGCTGCTGCTCGCGCTACTCGGTAAGAGCCAAAGATACCTTCTAGCTATCTTCTCTCTCTGTACTGAACAGGGACATCAGGCGAGATGCACTTTATCCCGGCCGCCCCCGAGTCGTGGTTAACCCTCCCACGCTCAAATGGCGTGGCGTACTGTGATCAGACGTCCTGGGTCCTGAACGACACCATCCGGAACAACATTCTCTTCGGCACGCCAATGGATAAGGAGCGGTACAAAAAGGTGCTCTACCAATGCGCGTTGGAGCCTGATCTCGCGCTCTTGGAGGCTGGTGACCAATCTGAGGTCGGGGAGCGGGGTTTGACGCTCAGCGGAGGCCAACGGCGCGGGTACGAAAATACTGTTTTGCTCCATTCCTTGTACCCGGTGCGACTAATTATACTTCTCTCCCTGCGTAGGTGGCTTTGGCTCGCGCCGTATATTCCCATGCTAGTATTTTGTTGCTGGACGATGTGCTTGCGGTCCTCGATAAGCCTCCCGTTTCCCCTGCGCGACTTGCTTCAATGACAGCACAACAGCGTCCATACCTCAGTTTGGATCATTCAAAATTGTCTTTCTAGCGATCTTCTTGTTGGCAGGGCCGTGATTTTGGTTGTCAGTGCTTGTTTCATCCCTCCCTGTTGTCTTACTCAATAATAATTGTTTCGAGACTCATAACGTGGACATTACCGCCCCGATTGCCGTCTATTGTGTCAATGTTAGGAACGGGACCGTCTGGGACCAGGGTCTTGTTTCGGAAGTGATGGCGGCGAACAAGCATCTGCGCACAGCGGCAGAGGTAACAGACGAAACCACAGAAAAAGTCGAAGATTTGGTGGCCGCGAAGGAAGTTGCGAGAACGGAAGGCGGGAAACTGATCGTTTCGGAGGTGGCGGTCGGCCATGTCTCCTGGAGGTCAAGTGCGTATTTATCTCACCTTGCAACCTCTGCTCCCTACACATCTTGCGTACAGAGAAGCCCTACTTCGTGGCTTTGATTGGAAATCATACAATACTCCTTCCAATCATATACGCCTGCTGCCTGTTTGGCGCCCATATCGTCTCCGTGGTTCAAAAATATTACCTCGGCGTAAAATGGAGCGCGGTGTATGAGGACCATGATCTGTCAGAAGTCTCTGTCTCGTAGTGAGTTTTGTTCTACCTCTCTACCTCACTGTATCCGATGTTGACGCCGTCGCAGTCATCTTGGAGTATATAGTAAGTTAAAGTCGCCCTTCGTGCGATGCCATATTCAGTGGTACCAGCTGCCATCACGGTGGTGGCTCTCTCCTTCACTTCTCTAGACGCCATCCTGTTCATGTTTGGCTCCATCCGCGGCGCCAAGGCGGTTCATAAGTCACTCATTGCATCGGTCCTGCAGACTACACTGAGGTAACTTCATTCATTTGGATCGTTTATCTACGTTCGATTCACACACTTGCAGATGGCTGGATACAACACCGATGTCGCGGATCATTGCCCGCTGTACATCCGATGTCGCCGCTCGTGAGTTTCTCATTTGCTTACGGGACCCAAGCTCACGTTCGTATGCAGTCGACGGAATGTTGCCGGGCATGCTGAAGGATGTGATCCATGTTTCCTTCCTCACGCTCGTTGAGCTATTTTCCATCGTTCTCGTAATACCGCAGGTTCTATTCGTCGGTACTCTCGTGGGGTTCCTCGGCTACGTCCTGGGGCAGGTATGGATAGCCGGGTCACCACCTTCCGCTGCTGCTCACTGGGCCATAGATATACATTTCCGCGCAGCTCGGGGTTAAACGACACGTCTCCAACGCCAAGGTAGGCTTCGCAAGTGATTATTTGGTGTTACCCTTCTCATTGATATCTAGGCCCCGATTTTGGCCCAGTACGTTCCTTCCCAGTTCGTGATCCTTGAAGCAGACATCTAACCATTCTTTTAGTCTTGGTGCGGCAGTGGGCGGATTGGGTAAACATTTGTTACCCTCTCAACGCCCCGATACATCTGACCGTGCTTCCATAGTTTCTGTGAGGGCATACGGCGCCCAAGAAGCGCTTATCAGCCAGAGCTTTTCGCGGCTTGAAAACTACAGCAGGGCCATCAGACCCTACGAAAACCTTTTGAATTGGATATCAACGCGACTTGACATTCTTGGGGGCTGTTTCGAAGCATCCCTGGCTGCTTACATGGTATATTTCAGTTCCTCCGGAGCCGCCGAGACCGGTTTCTGTTTGGCACAAGCAGGTGAGTGGCGTCGAGGGCTTTTAATGCATTGGATTGATGATTCGTTCACTAGCTGCATGTACGTTGGGCGAGCTTTACCTGGAGAACTTGTTGATGATCGTCGAATTGTTTCTAGTTTCTGGCCAGATTCTCTGGTTAGTTTACTCGGCGAATGAATTGGAGCTATCTGGTGAGCCAAGCCGTTCTTGGCCACACATAGCTAATGCACTGGTGTGAAAGCCAGTTCTCTGGAGGTACAATGACGAGCTATTCTTGACGATTCTTCTGCTGATACACAGACGCGCATTCAATCATACGTAGATGCCGAGAAAGAGCTACTCGACTGAGGCGGGCAAGCCTCCCGCTTACTGGCCGTCCAGCGGTGATTTGCGAGTTGATAATCTTTCGGCGCGGTACTCTGTCGAGGGTCCAAAAGTGTTGGAGAATGTGTCATTCCACATTCGCTCAGGGGAGAGGATCGGTGTCGGTGCGTGGCTCTTGGATACACAACCATCTGGCGTTCTGACCAATACCATCCAAGTGGGTCGGACGGGTTCTGGAAAGGTCAGTGGCCCATGGAATCGGTGGAGAGAGCGTTCTGAATACATTTTCTCAGAGTTCCTTGATGTTATCCCTCCTGAGGTGTATCTATACCGAAGGAACTATCTACTTCGATGGAATCCCCACAACGAAAATCAACCTGGATGCCCTTCGCAGCAACATTACCATCATTCCCCAGATGGTATATTTTCTGTGGGTGTTTGCATCCCCTTCTGATCACGTCCAACAGCCGGAGCTACTGAACGCGAGCCTGAGGCATAATCTGGATCCTTTCGAGCTATATGACGATCAGACGCTGAATGACGCGTTACGTGCTGCCGGCCTCTTTTCGCTCCAGGATCAAGCGCACGAGGACCGTAAATTTACACTCAATAGTAGTATAGCCAGCGGAGGAGGTAACATGTCCGTCGGGGAACGTCAGATCGTAGCGTTGGCCCGGGCCTTTAAATTGGTGAGCGCTGTCTCGGCGGATCGAGTGAACGCTGACCACAAAACAGGTTCGGCGCAGCAAGATATTGATTCTAGATGAAGGCGGGTAAGGTGGAGCTCCACTGCTATCACGTCCTGATCATGAACCATAGCTACGTCGGCAATGGCGGCCGGTAAGGACTTCGTTCTGGACGGATGAACGAGTTACAAAATTTCGCTACACTATAAAACGGATGCGGTCATCTAAGAGTCCTTGCGCACTGAGGTCAACAATGATACGACACTGCTTATCATTGCCCATCAGCTTCAGGTGGGTTCTATAAATCGGAAGGTGGTATAGCTGAACGGAATCTTTGTGCAGACCATAATGGATGCAGATAAGATAGTGGGTTCATTGTGTTCGAGAGGTTTCAGCTAATTCGTCACGCAGTTGGTACTCGATTCGGGTCGTTTGGTATTGCCTATTTGACGGCCTTTCAATCGTATGTCATTAATATTATCCTTACAGGTTAAGTTTGGTACCCCAAAGGATCTTATTGCCAAGGAGAACGGTAAATTACGGAGCTTGATCCACGAATCGGCGGATCGAGACGTTCTCATTGAAATGGCTGACAAGGCCGTTGGCGAAACGAGAGCGGGTATCTAGTTTCGGTTAGATAGACACCAAGAAGCCTACGTCCTATTGTCGTAGGCCCCCTACAACCAAAGTATTGTATATTTTCATTCAATTCGTCGGTCACACATCGCAGGGGTACCTACTAAGTTGTCGTTCCGTTCTGTGGTACAAAATGGGTGGCTATGCCAAGACACAGCCACAGGTTTTGTAGAACAGAGTGTAACTTATGAACGAGAGCCCATCCACCGGAGGTTACTGCCCGTCGTTTGATCACAGTCGGGTCAAGGGCTAGTTGGATCTCAGGCAGCCTGAGCTTTAGCGTGGCGTGATCATGATGGAGTTCGTGCACAGACAAAAAGCCTCCGAGACCTGCAGAGATCGTCCAGAGTGAGAAACTGGTTGGGTCACTTATAAGTGGGTGTGGAAAAGTCGTATACAGCCTGTAGTAGGCAAATGATTTTTAACCCTCTCAGAGTCCAGGGCGTGGTGGATTCGAAACATATTGATGATGACTGCGCTTGAGATCAGTGTTGTGGAAGTCACAGCAGCGACGTTGCCACGCAACATTGCCGCAGGCGTGGGAGCGTTGCTCGGCTAACATCGGTCGGGTTGGCTTCGGCTAGATGAAGCCAAGGCATTGCAAAGGCCAGGTCGCTCGCATGGCCCGTTGGCTAGTCACTGGCTAGTCACCGACTGTCAAAAATGACTAGTCACTTCAAGCCGGCGACCCAGCGACACTGTGTAATGTGGACCTTCTCTTTATATCCTCGCCCCAAATTTATTTCTCTCATCGGCTCTTCGCTCAGTTGACACACCTAGAACTGTTTGACTTCCCCCGCCGCGCCACCCTGAAGATCTACGAAGCCCTCACCCTCATCCCCCATCTATCCCACCTTTCCTTCTGCAAACCAGTTTTCAGAGCCTGGTCGCTCACTCTCCTCCGTACATGTCACTGCCTGCGTGTCCTCGTCTGTTTCGGGCTGCCGCTTATTCTCAGCCTCCCAAAATCAATATTGCCGTAATGCTAGGCCAAACGGTGGAGGCGATGAGACGGGGAACTTTTCACTCCGCGCTTTCGTCTCTTTATGAACCTCACACCCACCGCAGTTTCGATATGTGGTAAGTTTTGATTGTGATGCCGTAGCACAGTGGAAGAAATATCATCTTGCCCGCGACCAGCGGCGAACTTGGCAGTGAATCGCGGTTACTGCGCACGTCTTTATCTGGAATTCTGTCACTGCCGCTCGTGTCATCGCCGATTCTCAGCGAACCACACGTTTTCCACCTGCGCTGAAGCTGGTCACCGCACTCGTTTCGAGTTTCATCTTGGTTTCATATATGTATTGGCCTACATAAACTGCAGCTACTTCACGCGCCTTCAACCTCGCTGATTTCTGTCATCCCCAATAATCCCTCTCATGTCATCGCCGATTCTCGAAGGACCGCGGATACTCAATTCGGTTAAAACACTGTAAGGCCGTTAAATAGGCCTGCTGTGCGCCGCTGTTATCCATCTTCCTTCCTTTACATCATACATGGCTTACCGTTGATCGATCCGCGAACTTACGAAGTTGACGGCAAACTGCTAAAAGAAGTCATAAAGAACCGCAGCTTCAGCTACTGCGCCAGACTGCGCCACCGAATCGATTCTAATTTCGGGGGAAATACATGTCTAAAGTGAAACTTGGAGTTTCAGTCGTGCCGAAATGCTTCGGGATTGCTATATATGGCAATCCCGAAGCATTTCCGGCCAACTGAAATCAAACTGAAATGGCAAGTTTTGGCTTGGATTTCAGGAACGCCGAAATTTCCCCCGAAATCAGAATTCAACTGTTTCTCATCTAATTTAATTCCCCTGTGATTTGGCGCGTAGGTGCCTAAGAGGAAATGAATATGCTATTTTCGGCCGCGGCCCAGATGGCAGAGTACAACCACGAACTTCTCTCTCACGTCCCTTAGATCCACCGTTGATCGATCCGCGAACTTACGAAGTTGACGGTGAAGCACTAAAAGAAGTCATATAGAACCGCAGCTTTGCCGCAGCTCCAGCTACTGCGCCGCGTTTTGAACCTAGAATGCTGTCATTGTCACTCATATCATCGACTGCAAGACCAATACTTTAAATAGGCCTGCTGTGCGCCGCTATTATCCATCTTCCTTCCTTCACATCATACATGGCTTTCCTCAGTTCTCTAAAGTTACTAGTGGTCACCGCACTTGTCTCGAGTCTTCAAGTAGGGGCCCAGTCTGACACCAACTTTCCGTGGGACAACGTCAGCGGACTGCTTTCCTTATTCAATTCCAGTCGTGCTGAACTTACGCAACATGTAGCTGAACACAACAGAAGAGCTCGTCTGGGTCCCTTGTTACTCGGGATTCCAGTGCACTCGCTTGAAAGTTCCCTTGGACTACTCAGCCCCCGACGCTGGCTCCGCGTCCATTGCAATTACTCGATATCCTGCTAATTGTACAAAATCGGAATATCGTGGCCCAATTCTTGTGAATCCCGGTGGTCCCGGAGGCAGCGGAGTCGACTACGTCGTAGAGGCGGGCGCAGCCTTTGCGGCCGTCATCGGTGAACAATTCGATATCGTCGGATTCGATCCGCGAGGTGCGTTCCAGTCATTGATCAGAAGCTTCAGCTGCCAATGCGAGTTCCAGGGGTCAGTTACTCTAGGCCAGCCGTGTCATTCTTCCTGACAGCGGTGGAACGTGCCATGTGGACGCCCCAATCCACGGAGGTGATCTACCCAGCGTTAAATCAAACGGCGGACGCGGTGGCGCAGCAATGGGCACGGGCGCAAATCTTGGGACAGCTGGCTGTGAATAGGAACAACGGCTTTCAGTACATGACCACCGACAATACCGCCAGAGACATGCTTACCATCACCGAGGCATTTGGATTCGAGAAGTTGCAGTATTGGGGTGTCTCGTAAGCGACTCCGTTGTTAATCTGTGTGCTTACCTGACAATTTTCCCAGCTACGGTTCGGTGCTGGGAGCGACTTTTGCAGCGATGTTTCCTGTAAACTTGATTTTACCATACTTTTAGGAGCGAGAACTAAGGTCTTTTATTCAGGAAAAGGTCGGGCGCGTTGTTGTCGATGGTAAGCTCACTGACTTCCGTTTCGCTGCTCGTATAAAAATTATATTTTAGGCGTCTTGCCTATGGATAAGTGGTACACCGGTAAAATGCGCCATCGTCTTTGTTTTGCGGATATAAAACTAATTCTTCATGTAGGGAACCTGACGAGCGAGGGGGCCGACACCGACAAAGACCTGCAGACGTTCATCGATGACTGTGCTGCCGCAGGTCCGGATGCGTGCGCTTTCAGCGCCTCCAGCTCTGCCGAGATCAGCGCGAACCTGGACGCCCTCTCCGCTGCCATCCTCATCCAACCCGTTCCCGTAATCACGCCCGTCTCGTATGGCGTCGTGGACTACAGCTTTCTGAAGAGCTTTATCTTCCAGGCGCTTTACTTTCCTTACGACTCGTTCATAGGCCTCGCTCAGGGCCTTGCAGATCTGGCAAAGGGCAACGCGACGACCATATACGCTGCGATGGGGATTATCCCGGTCGACTGCGAATGCAACTCGACGGCGCCATTCCACGACAATGTGTACGACGTTCTAATAGCAATCTCGTGCGGAGATGCAGCTCCGCAAAACGACACAGTGGCGCAGCTGCAGGCCTATGACGCCTCGGTCCAGGCGATCGATAGCCTCGCGGACATTTGGGGCAACGAGCGCAGCTTTTGCTCGTAAGCCTCACCTTTGTTGCACAATCGAAATACTGAACTTTCAGTGGGTGGAAACTGCATCGTGAAGACCGCTTCAAAGGCAAATGGTTCCTCCTTCCTGTCGTTTGGATTATACTTAAAACCCCACCAGGACCGTTTGGGGCGCCGAACACCAGCTTCCCGCTTTTCGTTATTGGTAACACCGCAGACCCGGTCACCCCCATTGCAGGGTCTGTTTTTCGTTTCCTCTCAGCGCTTCTAACACTGACCCCGTCGTCAGCGCTCGATGGACCACAGACGCCTTCCCTGGCTCAGTCCTGCTCACTCTTGACTCGCCCGGCGTACGCCAACCCCCACTCTTCACTATAAATTCAATCTGACGTGCATCTGTATATGTAGCACTCGTCCCTCGCCGTGCCATCGACCTGCTTTTACGGCTACCTGCGGGCATACTTCCAGAATGGGACGCTGCCTGCTCAGGGCACTGTGTGCCAGCCCGACGGCGTTCTGTTTCCCCCGGCTAATGCGACGACGGGCGGCGTGGCGGCGCGCGGGATGGATGCGCGGCGCGCGGAACTGATAGCGGCTGGGCGTACGATCGGGAAGGCCATGCGGCGTGCAACGGCACACAAATTCCGCCTTGCCGTGTAGGAAAACGTGAGACTTAGTATATTTTCAGGACTACCAAAAAAGATCGTCCTCGTTCGACGTTACCTGAATTAATTACGATTTTAGTGCCGTAGATATGGCCTGCAGAATATTGACACTCTCATGAAAGAATTTCCCGAGCTAAATGGGGTCGATATTTCCCGCTTTGACACTTGCCTAATATGGATGATCGAACTTGTTTATGGCACCTGCTGTTCTTAGGTTGCTTCTACTGTGCATCGTAGAAAAATTCAAATGAACCACCGATGCGCGAAGTAAATATTATTACAACCGACTTGCACTTGTTTCATCAGGCTTCCTCGGAACTCTCACGACTGTATATCTGTCATCGATCCTGCCACCATGCTTTTTGACAACTATCGGCCATGCCCCTGCACGCACATTTTATTTCATTCCCCAACATTTGCCGCCTGTGCGGTCTGGCTCAATACAACAAATAGAGGTAAAGCACTGCAGAAACATCCAAGTTTGAGGGTAAAAATAGGCCACCAAAACCGTTTGGCGCTGCTCCCCACAGGTTACTCGTCTGCAGACCCTCCGAATCGTGAACGCAAAAATTGGACTAATTAAATGAAAAGGAGAGACGGGGGCGCAAGCGGTCCATTTCGCCTTTGGTTAGTCTCGTTACCAGACGTTATAGGGCAACTCGCTTGCTGCGCTCGCGGACGCGATCTATTTTTACTGTTCAAAAATGATATCGAGGCAGTTTTTGATGAAAATTTGATGGCGGATCGTTGCTTTACGGGGTGATGGCTGCTTGAGTTTTTTGATGAATTTTGCCTCGATATCATTTGCACATTAAAAATAGAGCCAAACCCCGTAAAGATCTGGAGCCGAGATTAGCCTTTGGTCTAAAATCGCCTCTTAGGCGTCCTGGACATGACGGCGTGGTACACAGGTAAAACGCGCAACCCCTCTTCGTCCTAAATTGAATTTAGTTCACATGTTTGGCCGCCGCCATAGGCACCCATCATACTGTACGGTTGCCGAGCAGGGTCAAGGTCTGTTTTGGGTGATGACATCAAATATTTCTGTTGGGGTCCGACTGTGACGCGTGATTTATGAGCCCACGACATCGTGCTGACCTCCCCGACCTCACACCCTCACATGATGGACGTCAACGCGTCGCGTCTCTCGGTCCGGCGCCTGCCAAAAAGCGCTTTGACCGCCTTTTTGACCAGAGACTGCGGCGCCCTGCCCTGAAGTTAGCCAAATTCGGGTAGTATGGCTTGCACCACCTCCGACAGTTGACAATCGGACTACATAGACAGTATGTATGGACTACTTAACTTCACACTTGATAGATTCGGCATTCAATCGAAATTCAACATAGAATATGCCCTTCAGAGCTTCAAGTCTCACTGCATGCTAGTAATCTATCCCGCCGCTCGTTATAGCTTGCCAGGGTCAAGGTCTAGTAAGCACTTCTCACGTGCACACTTTCAGACTTTTTTGCTCTGTTTTCTTCACGGGCACGCCTGCAGCATGACCGTTTGCCAAGATTGCAGTCTCGATTTTTATGGTCTAGAAATAGATACCTGCAACAAATGCCTTCAGCTGGACGGAAAGTCTGAGATTGAAAAGTCGGCCATTCGTGTGCGTGCACAGTCAGGTTTTCCTGACACCCTGTCTGATTTATTATTGCAGAAAAAAGGTCAATGCCTCTACTGCTCCGTGGTATTCAGCCAACTCGTGGACACGTTCTGCAGGGCTTGCTGTATCAAACTTTGTGAGTTCTGGTTTCTTTCCACCAGCATCAGTCATTGACGGTAGAGGAATCAGCCCAGGCCGACAGCATTCCCAGAGTGATTCTGGATCTGCCAGGAGCTACAGAGCAAATCCAGAACTTCCAGACAGGTGATTTAACCACTGAAATTTGGGAACTCGCTCAAGGTTACAAAAAAACTGCTTCCGACACTCGTTTAGGTTTACCGCGTACGCAGAACACAAACCTGCAGAAAACTCATTCGGGTACCGTTCAAGCTCAAAAACTCAAGGCCCAGGCTCTCGAAAGAGCGGTCCCTGGCATTGCCAGGGGCATGACCCGTGTTCAAGAGGCGAAGGACAAGCGCGAGCAGGGGAAAAAGATCAAGATGATCATTAGTTTGACCACGATTGAAGGAACGAAGAGGGCCGTGCCGGTAAGTTTTCCTTTAGTCTTTCCATTGTTTTTAACATTCATGATCGGTAGGTCCCTTCTGTGCGTCTCGTCCACAATGCTCAAGAAGACGATCCGATATACGATGTTCTTGATACCGTGGTGACATTAGTCCAAGACTGCCACAAAAAAGATTTCCCCATGGCTTGCAAAATTTATCGGTAGCTGAATTACTCCACTTCTGCCTGCTGATAGGAGATTAACGAAGCTCTTAGGCCGATGGTCACATTTTATGCCGTTGAAACAGCCACAAGATTCTACTGTCTCTCTGAGGCTAGCACCACCACAGGGACTGTCTCCGATCTGCTTGCGCACTACTATGCGCAAACACATATTTCCAAGCCCCAATTCGAATCAAAAACCTTGGAGATCAAGCTCCAAGTCAAGCGGGAAGATCTGGTATTTGTCTTGCACTATTTCCAATCGATTTAACTGAGTCATCTGCTCAAGTACGCCAGTTCCGAGGATGGTAGCATTGCATCTTCTGCCAGACCCTCGAGAGCTCGCTCTAGAGCCAGTACATCGGTCAGAACTTCCTCGGTACTGGCACCGGCTGCTCCATCGTCCCAAACCCAAAGACGCACCAGCGCCTGGAGAAAACCTAGTATCCAAGCATCCAGGTTTGCTCGCAATCCACCAACCTTTATCGAGTACAAATTCAGGCGCTTCACGGTCGAAGGATTCGGAGTTGATGTAAAATTTTCAATGTTCCAAAATACGAAAATCGAGACAATCTTGGTGGCGAGCGATTGGAAAAGCGGACTTGCCAAGAGTCAGATCCCACATCAACCGGCCGAGGAGGTTCACAAGACAGGTTTCATCGGTCGAGGCAGTTCCAAGAATGTTATATATGTGAGCTATTCACGGTTCTGCATGTTCTGCATTCAATTGAATTGTTCTCTTTCAAGGCTCGTGTGGGTAACGAGGAGTATGCTCTAGGTCAAAGCCAAGATGAGCTTCTATCGCCCACGGAACATGAAAGGATGCTCAACGATGAAATGCGCAATATGTGTATTGGTGAATCCATACGCAAAGAGTTTTTTACGGTTGCTGTGGAGAACGAAGTCACCGTGGTCGGTGAGCAGCATTATTTATGCACTCTTATTAAGCCTCTCTAATTTATTCACAGACTTCCAATTCAATGTGGAAGGTGCGATACTCGGATTATTGGAACCATTGGAGGAGGGTCACATCTCGGCGTCTCTTGGACTCCCGTTCCAACATTTTATTGCGACACGATATCTCCCCTGTGGTCCGTCTGACAAACCGATCCAAAAATTCACTGGCAACACCGACTGCGGAAATCCTCCGAACGATCCATTGACAATGGCTATACATTCTTTCACGCACTTCGTCATTCTGTATACAGGAGAATATCTCGTATTTTGCGATCTACAAGGTATTAATATTGGCTTTGTGTCCGTCAGCTCCTTCTCACCAGCGGCGTGTTTTGTCAGGCATGTTTAATCGTAAAGGAATAATGATGTTGGTTGACCCCCAATCCCACACGTAAGTCTCTCCCATACCGGGGGTACTTCGACAGGTTAACAGTGGAGATTCAAAAGATCTGAGCCTGACAGCTCGGAACGCATGTACTGGGACAATGGGCCTAAGGCGATCCAACACTTCCTTGAGCACCACTTGGAGGTTTGCGACAAGAATTATGTTTGCAACAAGATGGCGATGAAAACCATGGAGTTTCTATTCGACAACCCGCTGGACACACAAGAAACGGACGATATTGATATTGATATTGACGCCGCCGGGAGACTATTGCGCTCCCGTATATCCCACTCTCCCCAACGATCCCACAAAAAAGCGAAAGTTCATTCCAGGCCCCAATCCCCCATTCCTGCTCCTCGCGGCGCTCCCATCCGTCATGGTACATTTCACCCCCTTTTTACCGTCGAGGATTTTCTCAGACTCAACGATGTGTCCAGGGTGGCCGAGTCCTCAACGAAGTGGTAGTCTGTAGGTAAATCAAAATTTACATACATGTAAAGGCCACTTGCGGCCGCTGAATCGACCAATTGATTATTCGCTTTTGAGGAACGTACAGGGAAAACACGACTCAGCATAGCATTCACGTGGCCGTGACTTGGCACCATTTCTCATTCTTTCTCTGGAAGAAATCGTTGTTTCTCACTCAAAATTAACCATTTCACCTCAACTCAACAATGCCCGCCCACTGTAGGACGTCCTCTAAGCGATGGCTACGTCGTCAGTGGAGTCGCACCCCTCCATGCCCCGACATCGCTCTCATCGATTTGGCTAAATATGGCAATGAAGTCCCACATAAAAAGGTGCGTTTCTCACTTAGTTTTGGTCGGTTTCGCCTGAACCAAGCTACGTTAGGATCCTCTGGGATACCTTCTGAATGACTCTCGTGTCGTTGGACCATTCGCGGTCCGCAACGCCCCGGTATCGCTCTCGCCAAGTTGGCTAAATACGGCAAGATACCCCACATAAAAAAGCAAGTTTCTCACTTATTTTTTGTCGGTTCTCCTGAACTAACATACATTGGGGCCCTCTGTTATTCCCCCTGAAGGACTCTCGGGTTTCTGGAATATTCGTGATCCTTAACGCCCCGGTATCGTGCTCGCCGAGTCGGCCAAATATAGCAATATGCCTCATACAAAAAGGCAAGTTTCTCACTTAGTTTTTGTCGGTTTCTCCTGAACTAACCTACGTTAGGGCCCTCTGGTATTCCCCCTGAAGGACTCTTGGGTCGCTGGAACAGTCGCAGTCCTCAACGCCCCGGTATCACTCTCGTCGAGTCGGCCAAATGTGGCTCCCCAAAACAGATAGGTTTCTCACCTGGTTTTTGTCCGTTTTGCCTGAACCAAGATAAGCTAGGGCCCTCTGGGGTGCACACTGAAGGACTCTCAGGTCGTTGGACGGGTCGCGATCCTCAACGCCCCGGTATCACTCACCGAGTCGGCCAAATATCGCAAAATGCCCCACACAAAAAGGCAAGTTTCTCACTTAATTTTTGTTGTTTTCTCCTGAAATAACTTACGATGCGGCCATCTGTTATTCCCCCTGAAGGACTCTCGGGTCGCTGGAAAATTTGTGATCCTTAACGTCCCGGTATCGCACTCGCCGAATCGGCCAAATATAGCTCACAAAACAGATAGGTTCCACAATCAATTCTTATTGGTTTCGCCTGAACTTACCTACGTTGGGGCCCTCTGTTATTCCCCCAAAAGACTCTCAGGTCGCTGGAGCAGTCGCAGTCCTCAACGCTCCGGTATCGCGCTCACCGAGTCGGTCAAATATGGCAAGATGCCCCACACAAAAAGGCGAGTTGCTCACTTAGTTTTTGTCGGTTTCTCCTGAACTAACCTACGTTCTGTGCCTCTGAAATGTCTTATGAACGATGCTGACGTCGCCGGCGGAGTCGCGCCCCTTGATATCCCCACGTCGCACTCGCCGATTTGGCCAAATATGGGCCACCCAAAAAGATAAGTTTCACCATCGATTCTTGTTCGTTTTGCCCGAACTAATAGATGACCAGGACCTCTGGGATGTCCGCTAATACATGGCAAGGTCGTTCTCCGATTCGTCTGCCCTGCTTCCACAAGGTCAGTCGAATCGAGTTGGCCAAATATAGCTCACTTGTCCATTTAGCGATGCCTTTAAATGTACAGCTCTGTCTTACAATCAAAGGTTTCTCTCGCGTCTATTGAGTTCATCTTTGAGTTCTCGTGTGTCAAACTCATAAATACTATCAGGCAATCAATTACATATCTAAGTAGAGATACAAGGTTCCTAATTGTATGCACGTTCAGGAAATACTAAAGGAAGCATTGTGGTAAATATGTCCCACACATTGGCCTGGGTGAGAGTGATGGGCCCAAGGGAGTCAAATGCCTGTTGCGCACGCGCAGAGAACTCTGGAGTCGTGAAAGCAATCAGCTCCTCCCCACCCATCTCTTCCTTCATCTTACGGATGATATCCACGTTGACCTTCTGCAGGCAGTCAACCCCGCCCCAGCTCTCCAACATCGTGAACGCCTCATTGCGGGACATTGATTTCACACCCGAGGGGCCAGCTTTTCCCTTCTGCTTTCGTATGGGAATACTATTGCGCAGAGACGCCCAGTTGTCCAAATCCTGTTGAAGGAGTTTGGGCCACAACCATTGGCAGAGCTCGCTATTTTTTCATTTTTCATTAGAACAATGACCGGAGCATCGCATTTATCACTCACTATTGATCAGGTTCATTGGAATCATATAGGCCCTCCGCAATGCCCTGATTGAAGTTGAGCACAGCGGTATCACCGAAATCCAAGCGCAGTCGGAGCCAGGTACGCTCAACAGAAATATTGTGGACGCTCCGAAGATAAGTGTGGGCTTGTACTCCAGCTTCCGCCAAGTCAGGATGGAATATATCACTGTAATAATGTAAGTGTCGACTCAGTTTAATATTAAGTCACGAACCGGATAGCGTTGACAATTCCATACAGAAGGGTGGTTTCAGAGCCGCAATCGGTTGTTGTCTGAAGTGGAACACCTAGGGATATATGGTGAGAATAAATTCGCTCAACAGTGCAGATTAAGTACCTCCGTACATCTCCACCAGACACAAGAACAGGTAACCGATAATGTCACCCATACGATTACTGGGAACGACCCAAGCCTTCAAAATCTTGGCAGTGGCATCATCCACCATCATCCAGATGGGAAATCCGATCTTGTACAATTTATCGTGACCATCGCCGGCCCAGCGCTCATGGATGCCTAGTGGAAATTTCTGTACACGGAAGATTTTCTTGGCAGTAGGATCCCGATTGGCAAAGGCCTCGGAATCGTGAGTGTGCATGATTCGGTCAACAGTATCACTGACTTCCATTAATAAATTGACATTGCATAGAGGTAAAAGGCGCACCGAGTCAAGATGATCCCCTGATCGTGGGCGATTTTGTGCCAGACGGTTCGAACACCCCAGCGCTTCGCCGTATCCTCATCCATTTGATTCAAAACCAACTGTTCCACTTGGGCATCGGTCATTGCCCTCTCAGTTGCTGCTCCGCCCTTGAGGCCATATTCTTTGCGGCGACGCTTCACTGTCGATGCACTGAGTAAAAGTGAGGTAAAAGTCAGTTCGTTTCCTATGAGATAAATTATTGAGACAAGTGAACCTAGTTTTTATCCCGTATTCATGTTCGAGTCGCTGAGAAATCTTGTCGTTGCTGGTTATCTTCTCGGCGTGGTAGGCTCTGAGCGCTGCCTCAAGAATTCGTTCCCATCTTTCGTCTGTGGGTGAAATACGGTGAGATGGGTCAAGAATATTTGAAGTAGAGCTCACCGTAGATATGCTGATTAGTACCCTGTGGGTTCCGATTGTAGGAGGACATAAGGCTACCCTAATCTGCAACGATCTGTGCAGTTCCAAGACTGAAGTGTCTGATCAATAACCCCAAACACACAAAACGCGTGCAGAAACTTGAAACCTTAAACACATGTGGTGACTGGAGAGAATTTTTTAAAATAGGGACTACTAGACTACCAGCTAAATTAAATCTGGCCAACCATGTCCCTCAACCTCAACCTCAACCGTCAATCAGTGTTCTTGACATTGAGATCACCCTTGCAGTTGCTGAGAAGGGTGTCGCGAGTAACCTTTTGAAAAAGCTGGGTGGTTTCCGGGCTCAATGCAGCCCACATGTTCTCGACACGGGTGTTGTGTCTGCTAGGGTTAAAGGTTTTTTGTGGAACCTCCGGCTTGCCCAAAGGTATTTCTTCAATAACAGGTCAGTTGGGTGTCGAAAAGCCAAGTGGAAATTCAGTTGAAGCGTACCAGTACCATCGTCTTGGACCATCCTGCTCGGAATCTTTGCTGCTGCCTCAGAAATCTCTGTAGATTCCTCATCGTCCGAATTAGGAATATCCTGGAGATCCGGTATCTCCTCTGATTCAATGTAGATTGTCGAGCTGCTGGTAATTAATAATTGCAAGAAAGCGTTGGAAAACTACCAGGCTGACCCCATCGTTCCAATTTTTCGAAGATGCGAGTGAGTGAGACAGACGAAAGAGGACACTTACTTACGTATGACCATCAGATAACGTATGACCATCAGATAACGTATGACCATCAGATAAAGTTGATGAGCGTTGAATGCCTTGTATGGGTGTGATTTCTCCCGCGCTTTTTGACCTTTTGCGCGAGGCCGCGCAAGGCCTGCATCTCTGAGATGCAGTTCTCTTTCAAGTTTGGGCCTGGTTCAAAGCCTCCTGTTTGCTGAAGTGAGTTGGATATGGATATGCTAAAGTGAGTTGGATACTCTTTGCGTGCATTACCCAACTATTTCTTGTCCAGTATGCTAGATATGCTAGATGGACGGCGAGTAAATCTGGTGGGCTGCCTGTGTACTAGTGGTGGTAATTTCGTTACACCACCGTGTTTTCCCTCGTATATTTTGCATTGTTTGACTAAATTTCGGTTCTGATCAGAGCCATTTGTTTGAATGATTTTTAAAACATGGGGGGTCCCATGAATAAATCCGGATAAATTCACACTGAATCCTTTCAGAGTACTGGGTAAGTACCTATTGTCTCACAAAACGAGCAGCAGATTGTTCCCAGCTATGAGTATACTGTCCCATCTTGAACTTCAAGTATCCAATTACAATCAAACAGAATACTGGATTCTTGCAAACACGGGGGCTGCCTCTAGGTGACCATTTGGTGTAATAAAGCGGTTGCCTGAGGGTCACACAACCCCCAATATTTGTGTATAAGGTCAGCAACTGTTATACATTGTAAAAACTGGAGATAATTTGGTATAGGCATTGATTGATGCGAGATTGAGGAAAGTATTGGCATCTCGGATGGACACATGTGGATGAAGTCCATCTTGAAGAGGTCGAAACAGTAATCCTCCCTAAACATAAGCCACTTCAGCACTGTATGTTGGAAAAACCGTGGGTAAGGAAATATGAGCGACATGGCAACACATTCATAAGTGTCTCATTTGCAAGACAATCAAAAGCATGCAGGATGTGGGGCCGCCATGAATAATTCTATGGAAGATGTACAGATCGATGAGACACCTTACTATTGTTTCAACTCGTTTCATAGAGAGCGAACATCTTCCTACAATATGGAATCCTAATAATATTTAATTACAGGGAAGTATCACTTTATAAGGAAAAATGATGTGATCTGAGGGTCCATTTGACAAGATAGCAATGAGATACGCGTACTCGACCAGAGAAGACATGCTAATGGGATGTAGTAACCTCCAAACAACGCGACGAAGGTTGACGCGTTGGGTCACGTGGTCCTTCGATCAAATATTGAGAGTCCGTATCTGGACGCAAGCGCCGTTAAGCTCCGAGGTGCGCTCTTGAAAGATCCCATTCCATAGGGACATGACAAGGTGTAATTATGGAATCCCCAATAAAATCTACCACATAATGGACCAAAGATACCACTCATATGTGCCCCGCCTGTGTAAGTATTGCTTCGCGCACAACTTGGCATGCCGGACGGCGGCGCCGCACCAGTCAGCACCTATGAGTAGCCTTGTCACGGAGTGCCAGGTCCCCCGCGCACCGCGCGATGGCATCACCAATTGCCTAAAACAGACCTTGACCCTGCTCGGCAACCGTACATACTGCTCCTGGTGATGGTGGCGGCGAGGAGAGACAAATGGAGTGCAGCCCATGTGCTCCCATGTGTTGTCGCAATTATACCCGAGATGTTTAGGCGTGTGCCGTTCCTGCCGGGATCACTGATGGGAGGCAGAAAATTCAAAAAATGGGGGAAAAGATGCGCGGAAAGTATAGGCCGCAATCTTAGAAAATTCATCATTTCAACAATGTGACATTATAAATAGCGCTGTGAGTTGCCCCGAGCCTGCCCTATAACGGCGGGAACGAGACTATACCCGCGCCTGTTTCTTGAAAAGTAAGTACGTGGTGCGTCCTAGGGATGTCGATCAATCTCAGTGCTCAGACCTCGTTGCAACAATTCCTTTTGCCATGCCCTGAAATTCGTTCTTTTTGGCTTTTCTACCCCACCTTTATCCCATATTCATAGCACGTTCCCTTTATGCCGAAAAAGTTCCCCGTTCCACGATGATGCACCGGGGCGCTGTAACCTGTCAAACACTCCCATTTGATTGCCCGAAAACCATTTTCTCAGTCTGTGCCTTGCATTTTGAGCACACTATGGTGGTTGTCAGGCTTGTAATACCTGCATTATGACCAAGTATCACCGTGAACCAATAATTATTCGCTCTGATGCACGCTGCAGGGGTGAATTTCGCCAAAATACCGTATATTCGTTGCCGACGCGACGCGTGTGCTTCCACGCACGTGCCCGTGTCATTTCCGTCGGCACCGGTCATGACGCGTCCTACCACCCTAATCTCATCGTCCCCTCCCTTCGTCTCCGCCGGGCTATCCGCCTTCCCCTAACCCTATTCCCACCTACGCGACTCCCGTCCGCCTAGCCAAAGGTCTGCCTTCTTTCTCTTAGTCTTCGTTTTTCGTTCAGCAAGAACCTGCGCTGACGTCTTTTTTGCAGTAAGCAACGGGAAGTCTTCGTCGTGCGCCTGGGCGCTCGGCAGCAGCGCCTGCGGGCTGCATCTCAGCCGTGCACGACCTCCCACCGCCCGTCATGCGATGCGCTGTGACCAACAGCGCCGCAGGCTACCCCGACCGACCATCTGCAGCAGCATGACACCGGCCGATCATCTGCAGCAGCATGACACCGCGAACGATCCACACAGCGACCACGAAGCCGCATGCATCCGCGATGTGCTGCGCGACTGCGGCGACTGCGACGCCGCCCCACCGCTATACCCATCCCCACCCTGGACCACGCCCACGCGCTCGACACGACGCCTGCTCGCACCCAAGACATGACGTACACCATCCGCCGCACGCGACGCCGGCATTCCTCCTCGCCCACGCCGCCTCCGTTGCCTCCTCGCACCCCACGACTGTTCCCCGTCCACTATTGCCCCACCACTCCACGCCGACGCCAGCGCCAGACGCACTCTCCGGTACCACACGCGGCACCTCCCCCATGCGCAGCACACGCCGCTCCTCATCGTCGACGCCGCCATCCTCGCGTCCTCGCGTCCCACGGCGACTTTCGCCGCATTACCACCCGCACACGATCGACACTGTGCTGGTGCCCTCTTCGATGCGACGCGCAGCAGTACCCGCAACGCCAGCGCACGCTGCGGTCGTTCGCGATGGCCGGCACCGCGTTCTCCACCCCCCACGCGCGCCACGACCATCGGCTGCGGCATACCCGTCTCAAAAGCACGACACGCGCGCTCGCCCGCATCCCCGATACGACGCGCATCGCCGCCGGCGTGCTCTGCAGCTCCTTTTCATCGCCAACGCCGCCGTCGTCGCCTCTCCGCGGACCGCGCCCAGCTTCAGTGAAATTCTGCCCTCACCGCTCGCCCCTTGCACCTACCGCCCTCCTCAGTACCACCACCAGCGCCTTCCGCACGCGGCGCCGTTCCCCATCTCACACGCCTCGTTCGTCGCCTCCGCGCCCACCGGGAGCATCATTTCCGTTGCCGCATCCTCTGCTTGAAGCCCGCGCATCCGGCGCACCGCAAATACAACGTGCACCAACGCCAACGGCGTGCGCAGCGGCCACATCAGCCGTCGCCCCCACATGCGTCGCATTCCCCGCCTCCCCGCCCGCCACGACAGCCCTCAGCGCTACCGCACCCCCGCTCGCCGCCCGCCGCGCACCCTGGTACGCCGCATGCCGCTGCCCGCATGCACCGCACGCCCCGCGGCGGAGTCCCATTCCCCGCCCCGGCTGCACGCAGCGCACGGACAACGCGGAGGCGATGCGCAGCCCGTGCTCGCACCCGCACCCGCCTTCTGCGCGTGCCTATGGGCACGGCGCCGGACCGTGGTGCGCTGCCACAGACAGACATCGCAAGGGACGGCGCGCGCAGCGGAGGGTGGCGGCCAGGCTTTGGCGTCGCGCTATGGCTCATGCAGGTGGAATCCGGGCGCGGGGATTCCCTCCGCCTGGAACGTCGACGAGCGCCGCGGAGCACGGGGGAAGGTCGTGCGCGAATTGCTAATTCGGATGCGCCTCATCACTTATATATCCCCCTTTCTCGATTTCTTGCGCAAGAGATGCGTTTTGTCACTTTAGTTTAGCTGTGTCCGTGTATAGGTTATAGGTATCTCGTTGGGCGGTCTTTCAGCAATTCGGGGAGAAGGGATTGAAAACGGAGAACTTGAGACTTGAGACTCGCTGGCCTTGGGTGATCGGCCGATAAAGCCGACGCCCATATTGGGATCGAATCTTCGTCCGTCCGCAAAAAGTGTTTGCCTATAGGAGTTCGCAATATCAATCCGTGTCCAACTGTCGCGCGGCTCCCTTGCCTGCGTTGTGCACGATAAATAGGCCCCACCGAAGATCTCAAGCCTCGAGCGTTTTGGAGTTCCTTTAAGTTTGTCAAAATTTCGACTGCCTCTTGAAAAAATGCCTGGACACTTTAGTGTTCCAGGTCTTATTATGGCTGAGAATTGCCATTCTACATAAGTAATTTCGCCTAAAGGATATCCAACATTGAAAATCCTGTAAGTCACTAAGGAGCCGTAAATAGTTACCGCCCGAGAATGGGACGTATGACGTAAGATTTTCGAGATCCTTCCGTGGGGCGCTTGTCAAGCTGTTCCGCGGCATCGCTGCAAACTCTGTGAACGGAGTTCGAATTACGTAAATCCTGCCGTGGAGCGGTTGTCATCTTGCACCATTATTGCACTCTCTGAGCGGAGTTCGACGTAACTCTCTCTCCTGCTTACCACCACCAGTCAACTTGTCTCCTTTGTCGCTGCACAAGCAGGCCCTCACATTTGCTCTGTTGATCTCCTTCGCGCCCCTCGGCTCCTCGGCTCGGATAAACGAGGATCGAGCGAATATCCGCGCGCATCAGAGATACTGCATAAAGGTGTACATATATTCATCTATATGTTCCACACATGAGCTCGCCCAAGCCTCACAGGTACAGTAGTTATATGCTAAATCTACTCCTTTCAAGGTTTCTTAATGTAGATGGGTTCAGGCGCGCAGCCTGGTGCTGGCATCCAGGTTTTTTTCGTTCCTGGTTGGCTCAGGCGACTGTAGTAATTTACTTGCTTCAATATTATTTTTTGTCGAATAGTGTCATCGTGCTTCCAGATAAGATCTAGTGGACCTTGTCATAATTCATTGCAGACTGGCCATCTCGACTCCGGCCCATGGCCGAAACTCCCCTATTTTAAGTGCAATGTGGACTTCAGGGAGGCTTCAGGGATGGCAGGAAACGGTTCACCATTGTATAGTGGACTGTTTTGAGTGTGGTCTTCCCTTGCATCATCCGAAAATTCTGCACCTTCGAGTTCTCCTTTGACTTCCATAGCACATATGACCGCGATGCCGGCTCTGGCCCACGGCCGAAACTCCCCTGTTTAAGATGCAATCTGTGGTCCAAGGACAGCAGGAAACGGTTCACCGTCGTATAACAGCCTGTTTTGGGTGCGATCACGACTTCTTCAGTCATACATTGAACAAAGGGGTAGAAAATAATAATAATCCGGGTACAAATTGTGGAAGAACGAGGTTGAGAGATTGCGAACAGGAGGTGTCCAGGCTCTGCCCGTAGGACAATATCAGCGAATGTCTACGAGTTTGCCTCTTGTTCCGTCTCCCTTTCACTTGCACTTCAGCACTTCACATGTAACATGATTAAGCCTTCCAGCTAATCGGACATGGTGTAGCGATACTAGAGAACACGCCCAGTCTTGCTGATTCAAATATTAACCAGAATTTCTGGGAGACCGGGGCTAATTAGATTCCCCGTGTACGAATTCGGAGGAGGAGGATATATTACTGCCGTGGTCCCAATGAGGAAGTAGGGCTGCGGACCGTACCGTATACGGATACGGACGTATTTTTGCCTACCCGTACCGTATCCCGTCCCGTATGGGCAAAATTCAATGGCTCGACGGTACGGGACGGATCGAAATACGGCCGTATACGGAGATATGCCGTATAAAGGGTTATACCCCATATTATTTCAATTTTTTCTTGAAATCCCGACCTGAACAAGTTCTTTTCGGATCATCCTAACACCGCCAAGTAAAAAGGACTGACGAGGTCTTTACCTGCGTAAGGACATCAATTCCCCACACTCAAAAGAAAAATCAGAAGTAGATCCCAACGTTCTGGCCGTACTTTCCTAGATACTAGTTCATGAGACACTAGTGAGCAGAAGGTAAGTATTTATGTGCACTCACAAACCCTTCCTATCGCAGTTTCACATTTTTTTTTCGGCCGGAAAATTGGACTAATCGGTGCAATCATTCTGACGGCCGTCGGTACGGGATTACAGCCGTATTTTCGAGGGCAAAGACGGTACGGGACGGGTTGAACCGTAGCGTCAAAATTAGGTCCAGAGGCGACGGGATGGTACGGCGGCCGAATTACGGAACCCGGTTCGGGTCAGCAGTCCTACTAGCGACGCGCACATGCTCTAAGACAGCACCCGCAACGTCCGCCACGCATGACCCAGGCGCTCCTCAGACGCAACGGTTAGCTGAAACGCGTTCATGCCCGTTGATTGGTAGTCTCGTTACCAGACGTTATAAAGCAACTCGCTCGCTGCGCTCGCGGGGCAATATTCGCGGTTCTATTTATAATGTCACAGTGTTGCTTAAATGATATCGCGGCAGATTCTGATGAAAATTTGACGGCGGTAAGATCTGGATCTGACATTAGTGATTGAATCGTACTTCCGGTGTTGACCCGCGTCTTGGCGACCATGTGCACACATTGTGACATTACCCGTATCTGTCGTCGCCGAGTTGCGGCTCGTTATCTTCCTCGCGCTAATCCTTTCCATTCAAATATCCAGGCACATGCTTCGAATTGCGACTTGCGTATCTCTCTCTCTCCCTCATTGCGCCAAAAGATGAGCAAGATATCCACCGACAACGCAGTCATCCTGGTTCCCAAGGAGCAGCCACCCGCTGTGCACCCTGAGCCAGGCACCAATGTCGCTATTCTCGAGCAGGACGACACTGCGCTGTACCCGCCACCGACCGACGAGGAAGCCGCCACCCTGCGCAGGGTGGTTGGGCCGATCCCCTGGATCGCCTACTTCCTCTGCACCGCCGAATTGGCTGAGCGTGCTTCGTACTACGCTACCACCGGGGTCATCAGCAACTTCCTCGAATTCCCGCTCCCGCCGGGCAGCAGCTCAGGAAAGGCGCCCGGCCTCAACCAGCATGCTGGAGCTCTGGGGAAGGGGCTGACGTATGCGAGCGGTGTGGTCAGTTGATTACATGCAATCCCATCGCAAACTGCTGACCTGAACACCGGAACAGACAACAGCCTTCACCTTCGTCGCCTATGTCGTCCCTATTTTTGGGGGGTGGATCGCCGACACACGGCTGGGTCGCTATCAGACCATCATCTACGGAATCCTCGTCGGATTCGTCGGCCACGCCATTATGACGGGTGGTGCGGCGCCGTCGGTGCTCAAGGCGGGTAATGGCGTGGCTCCTTTCCACATTGGCTACTGGATTCTCGCAATAGGTGCCGTCGTTCTTTTTCCGTCAAGATTCCCGAGACTAACGATGCAAACCGCCAGGCGCCGGCATCTTCAAGCCCAACGTGGCTCCCACCGTGCTCGACCAATACACCCACCAGAAGCCCTACGTCACGACGACCAAGAAAGGCGAACGCGTGATCGTCGACCCTCAGATGACCATCCAGCGCATCATGACCATCTACTACGGCTTCATCAACATTGGCGCCTTCTACGCCATCGCCTCGACCTACGCCGAGAAGTTCGTTGGCTTCTGGCTGGCCTTCCTGCTGCCGACCATCATCTACTTCGTCGTACCCATCATCTTCTTGACTCTGCGGAAGAGGATGGTGCGGAAGCCTCCCCAGGGCTCCGAGCTGACCGTCTTCTTCAAAGTCATATGGCTCGCCCTCAAGAAGAACAAGTTCAACCCGTGGGCCAAGGATTTCTGGGGCAAGGTCCGCCCTGCCCGGCTGGCTGCCGAGGGGTTCCCCGTCAACCACTCTGATAAGATGGTCTCGGACATCAAGCGCACCCTGACCGCCTGCGCCATCTTCCTCTACATCCCGCTCTACCAGCTCAACGACGGCGGCATCGGGCCCCTGGGCTCCAACCAGGGCGCCGCCATGATCAGCAACGGTGTCCCCAACGATCTGCTCAACAACTTCAACTCCCTCACCATCATCGTCTTCACCCCCATCGTCGCGTACATCGTCTACCCCGGCCTCGAGAAGCTGGGCATCAAGTGCGGGCCGATCCGCCGCATGACCTTTGGCATGTTCATCTGCGCGGTGGGCGGCGTCGCCGGCGGCATCGTCCAGCTGTACGTGTACCGCACCAGCCCGTGCGGGTACCAGGCCTCGACGTGCGTCGACGCGGACGGCAACACCCTTGTGTCGAAGATCTCCATCTGGGTACAGCTCGTCAACGTCGTTATCACCGCCATCTCCGAGCTGTTCGTCAACGTCACCTCTTACGAGATGGCGTATGCGCGCGCACCGCCGAACATGAAAGCCGCGGTGTTCTCTATCTGTCTGTTCATGAGCGCGCTGTCATCGGCCCTGGCGGAAATTATCACGCCGTTTACGGAGGACCCGAAGCTGGTGGTAAGTTCCTTGTTCTCTCTTTTCCTCTGCCGACATGTCGCTGACGTACACCTTCATCAACAGTGGGTCTACATCGGCCCGGCCATTGCCCTGTTCGTCCAGACCACTATCTTCTGGTTCCGGTACCGGAACGTCGACGAGGAGAGGTTTATGACATACGAGGATGACGCTGTCGAGGAGGTTAATATGCATTACGATGCGGTGGAGGGGAAGAACTCGTCGTCTGTGCATGAGAAGTCGGTGGAGGCTTAAGCATGTAGGATAAAGAACCACGTATGCATTACTTGTAGGAGGTTAGTTAGCCTAATGTTCTCGAGGCCTGTGACGATACATAGTAGTTATTAATTTCCTTATAAAAGCGGCATAGTTCGGCGAGACTTTCACATTTCCCCTTTTGATCTTTTCTGCTTCCGTCTGTAGATCCTGCCGCATAGAGCAGCGGGGGGATCGCTCAGGGTGGAGCATCGACCGATTGGAGCCAACGCTGTGTACCCTCTGCCTTCGGCTGGCAAAGTATCGTATCCTTCGCTCTTTGAATCCACATGATTCAAATCTGAGCCTCATGTCGCTAACATTCCTGCTCCGCATTTGCACCGCCGTGGTTATCTCCCTCACGAGAGCCAGCGCATACCGGAATGGGCTTCTGCCATGGACGACGTGGGACTATGTGCATTCCGACTTCTGGCTCGTGAGCCAATATCCTATAGCTGTCATCCCCAGCGACGTGGTATGGCTGTACTTCAGCTGGTTCTCGGTGCCAGTCAGCAGTTTTTCCACGTTCATATTCTTTGCCTTCGGCGTGGAGGCAGTGCGAGAGTATCGTGGATGTGGCCGATGGTTCGCAACAACTGTCCTCCAGCACCATACAGAGCTAGTTTTTATGGTACCTTCCATCGTATCGAGCCGGGAAGCATCGGCTGAGGATGGGTCCTACCGATACATAAATACAAAATCTACTACAGAATCGGCGGTCTGATTTGTCTTAACTAAGTACACGCCCTTGTAAGTTTTGTAGAACTAGAAAATTTCACGAAGTCTCAATAAGGTCCGGGGAATGTTGAAGATCGAGAAAACTGCCGGTACGCACCTTTGCATGGATTGGGTGGTATATACCCGCCAGCGAAAAATGTTCACCTTCGGTATCGACGTCGCCGCCGTTGTGGCTTGACCTTGTTTCGGAGGAGCTCGACGATTTTCCGATGTCCTCCAGCGGACGCTACTTCAAGTGCCGTCCCTTCCGCACCTTTGAATAAGGGTTGGGTGGTATATAATGTACATGCCCAGCAGCGAAAAAATGCTCACCCGCAGCATTCACGTCGGCCCCGCTGTCAAGGAGGAGCTTGACGACTTCCAAATGTCCCTCATGCGACGCTGCTTGAAGTGGTGTCATCTCATCGCCTCCTGCGAATCGCGTTTAATCAGCACTGTATGGTCGGCAGCGACAAATGCTCACCCTCAGCATCCACGTCGGCGTCGTTGTCAAGTAAGAGCTTGACGACTTCCGCATGTCCTTCAGACGACGCTGCTTGAAGTGGTGTCTCATCCCCCAAGCCTGCAAATCGTAGTTAACAAGCGTTGTATGGTCGGCAGCGATAAATTGCGCACCCCGAGCATTTACGTCGGCGCCGTTGTCAAGGAGGAGTTCGACGATTTCCAGATGTCCACCGCACGACGCTGAGTGAAGTGATGTCGTACCCTTGTAGCCTGCAAATCACGTTTAATGAGCGCTGTATGGTCGGCGGCGATAAATGCGCACCCCGAACATTTACGTCGGCGCCTTTTTCAAGGAGGAGCTCGATGACTTCCAGATATCCATCAAGCGACGCTGCTTGAAGTGGTGTCGTACCCTTGTAGCCTGCGAATCACAGTTAACAAACGCTGTATGCTCGGTAGCAACAAATGCGCACCCCGAGCATTCACGTCGGCGCCGTTGTCGAGGAGGAGTTTGACGATTTCCAGATGTTCACCCACTGACGCGTTTTCAAGTGATGTTGTACCCTTGTGGGCTGCGAATTGCAGTTAACAAGCGCTGTATGCTCGATAGTGACAAATGCGCACTCCGAGCATTCACGTTGGCGCCGTTGTGAAGGAGGAGCTTGACGACGTCCCAATGTCCCAAATTCGACGCTTTGTGAAGTGATGTCCAACCCTCGCCGTCTGCCAATCGCGTTTAACAAGCGCCGCATGGCAGCGACGAGCGCGTACCTTGAGCATTCACGTTGGCGCCGTTGTGAAGGAGGAGCTTGACGACGTCCGGACGCCCCCAATGCGACGCTTCGTGAAGTGGTGTCTTATCCTTGTTGCCTGCGAATCGCGTTTAACACGCGCTGCATGCTCGGCAGCGATAAATGCGCACCCCGAACATTCACGTCGGCGCCGTTGTCGAGGAGGAGTTTGACGATTTCCAGATGTCCACGCCCTGACGCTTTTTGAAGTGATGCTGTACCCCCGTTGGCTGCGAATTGCAGTTAACAAGCGCTGTATGCTGGATAGCGACAAATGCGCACTCCGAGTATTCACGTCGGCGCCGTTGTCAAGGAGGAGCTTGACGACGTCCCAATGTCCCAAATTCGACGCTTTGTGAAGTGATGTCCAACCCTCGTCGTCTGCCAATCGCGTTTAACAAGCGCCGCATGGCAGCGACGAGCGCCTACCTTTAGCATTCACGTTGGCGCCGTTATCAAGGAGGAGCTTGACGACGTCCGGATGTCCCCAATGCGACGCTTTGTGAAGTGATGTCCAATCCGCGCCGTCTGCCAATCGCGTTCAACAAGCGCCGCATGGCAGCGAGGAGCACGTACCTTGAGCATTCACGTTGGCGCCGTTGTCAAGGAGGAGCTTGACGACTTTTAGACGTCCATTACGTGACGCTGTGTGAAGTGGTGTCGTATCCTTGCCTGCGAATCGTGTTTAACACGCGGCGCATGGCAGCGACGAGCGCGTACCTTGAGCATTCACGTGGGCGCCGTTGTCGAGAAGGATCTTGACGATTTCCACCTGGCCTGCAGCCGATGCTTCCACGAGCGCCTTGTTGTACTTTCCACCTACATCTGTCGATATGCCACTCCCCTCATTTGCCGATTCGTACCCACTGTCTCGTTCCGATGCATCCGGGTTGTGTTGCAAGATCCGCTCGCTGCTCCCCGCGCCGCTGGTCGTGCTGGTACTTTCACTTGAGGCTGTTTCGTAGCAGTCAGTCAGGGGGTCGTAGGCCTGGAGGTCGGTGGGAAAACTACCTGCGGTGCTCGCACAAGGAGTAGTCTCCGGCGTAGAGGTAGAAATCCGATCCTTGATATTAGTCGGCGCCTCCGCGAGGGTAGTCGATCCATTGAAGACTTACGGGTGTGCCTGTCTCACGGTCCGCCAACCTGTTGTGTCGCTCTGATACGTCCTCGTCACATTTTAAGATCCGCTGATTCCCACTGTCAGTCGGCGTATTCTGGAGGGTAATCTATGCAACTGCAAATACATGGATGAACGACACCCCATGGAAGACTCACGGCTGTGCTCTCGCGGTCCGCCAGCGTGCTGTGTCCCCCCGATGCGTCCTGGTCAGGTTTTAAAATCCGCTGATTCTTGCTATCAGTCCGCATTTTCTGGAGGATAACCTATGCAACTGAAAATACGTGGAAGAATAACACCACATTGAAGACTTACCGGTGTGCCTTTCTCGCTGTCTGCCAACGTGTTGGCTCGCTCCGATGCGCTCGCGTCACGTTGTAAGATCCACTGATTCCTTCTGTCGGTCGGCGCCGTCCGGAGGGTAATCTATGCAACTACAGATACTGGAGCAATGACACCTCACTGAAGACTTACGGGTGTGCGTATCTCGCCGTCGTCCAGACCCCAATACAAATCACTAGCATCGGTGGGCGAAATCCTAAGACGAGTCGGGATCAGGATAACTGAGAAATCTCCATCGACTCCAACACTCACGTGAACCAGCCTGTCTTACGGGTTTCCTTGATGATCCACTGTTGGTCGCGGGTACGTCGTCCGCTGACGCTGTCGTCCTCTTCCGGTCGGGTGCCGCACCCGGCGGAGTTACTGAAGCCGTGGTTCTTGATGTTGTATCTCATGTTGGTGAGCAGGGTGATGTTCCACTGAATCGCAATTAATTAGTATTTTATTCGAGCAACTGCGTCGAACGAGGAGTCGGATACCTTCTCGCCATCGCCCTTCGGCTCCGTTCCGGCCTCGATGTCGGACTCGTCGTGCGGGTCCGGGAGAACAGCGAGGTTCTTCCACTTGACGTTCTTGATGGTGTATCTGCCGGTGTCGAGTGATGTGGCCATGGATCTGTAACTGAAGTTCGGGAGTAGGAGCGACCTGGGGTCGAGTCGAGGCTACGTATTTTATAGCCAGAGGTGATACCCGATCCGGTGGCCCAGGAATAGTGTGGGAAGAACGGCGCCAGCCCACGCTCTGGTTCTTCCACATGAGAATGACCTTGAAGTGCCGCCTCCTGCTCGATGGTGCGTCGCCATCCCCCGGGAGCCTCTGGCTGGGAAAAATGTCGTAAGTTATCTCAGATTACAGAATCGATGAAGGTGATACCTAATAATAATTTAGGGGCCGAAGGGAGTGAGGAGGCCACACCTATGAATCGTGTGAGTCGTTCAGATGTTCAGATTAGCGTCTTTGAAACAGGAGTTGAGGAGGACATGAATCGATAGCGCCAGAAATAGCTCGGCATGTAGGAAGGTGTATGTTAGGCCCCAGAGCGTTGGCCAGCGTATCTTTGGGGGAAATCGGACGTGTGGGCAGAGATGTGGACAGATGGTGGTGCGGTGGTAGAATCGTGGGTAGCACAAGGGCCAGTATGTTGCGACAGAGAGGATAGAGCAGAGAGGGATGTCAGATGAGGATCAGAGAAGAGAAGACTCCGCTTTCCCGGACCGGACCCCGGTCGGGGGACGCCGGCATCAATTACCCGATGTCGCCTTCCAGCAAGGTCGTCGCGTTCACGGTTCACGATTAAGTAGACATGCACCTGGTTCCGGCGTGGGCCCCCAGGAGGCCGACGCATGGTCTTTGCGCCTCAAGGTGTAAACAGGCTGAAGGAACATGAAGCGGGAAGCTCATTGCATTGACTCACAGTACCAAAGGCCTGGGCTTGCGGCGACCTCCGTCGACTTTCATCTTCAACAATTTCACCAGGGTCCTACTGCTTAATTTCTGTTTTCGATATGCTATTATTCCTCTGCTGCGATCCTGCGATCCTTAATGGTTAATGCAAAACAGATCCTGTTCCCCGCTTCACACCTGACCGCCCCGTTCATTCCCGCTTTCGACTTGAAGCCATCGAATAGGCTTCTTCAAAGTACGAAAGAACTGACCATCAATTTCAGCATCCTTCCCTCGCCGACCTCTAGATTATTATTAGCTATCACCTCCATCGATGCTGGAAGCACACATTTTGCATTCACGATAAGACATCCTTTCCCAAGGAGGGCTCCCGGAGGATGGAAACGCACCATCGCGCAGGAGGCAGCACTTCAAGGGATTTCTCATGTGGCCAAAACCGAGTCTGAGATGCCGCCCTTTCGGAACTATCTCCGGTGTCACTGGATTAATATTGGGTATCACCTCCCGCAATAAATACGTAGCCTCAGCTCGAAGCCCCCAGCTCGCCAGCTCTGCCCTCGAACTTCAGTTGCATATCCATGGCAACATTCCCGACACCGGCAGATACAGCATCACCAACGTCAAGGTCCGGAACCTCGCTGTCCTCCTGGACGCAAACGACGAGTCCGACATCGTCGCGGGAACGGATGTAAATGACGCCAGCGAGAAGGTATCTACCCCACGCCTCGTTGAATTCAACGCTGATTCATTGCGACTCAGTGGAATGTCACGCTGCTCAACAACAAGAGATACACCATCAAGAACCACGGCTTCAGTAACTTCGCAGGATGCGACACGCGCCCGACTTTGAGCGACCGCATCAGCGGACGCAGTCGCACCAAGCAGTGGATCATCAAGGAGACCCGTATCAAGGGCCAGTTCACGTGAGTCTTCAAGCCTGTTTTCTCAGTCACCCTTAAGATTATCCCGAATCCTTGTAGAATTTCGCCCACCGACGCTGATTTGGTCTGGGGTCTGCAGGATGGCGAGACTAGCACGCCCGTAGGTTTTTCATTGGTGTCCATTTTGAGTGTTTGCTCATACAGACATAGATCACCCTCGCGGGAGTGCCGACCGACGCCAAAAATCAGTGGATTCTCACGAAGGCGAGTGTGTGAGATGTGAGAAGTCCAAGCCCCAGTAGTTTGAATGTTTGCCAGGCCTCGTTCGGTATTCCGACATGTACAATGCTCGTAGCGTTTGAATTACTTTTATGTGGTTGATTATTCGCTTGACTGCGGGCTAGACATCAAGCGTGTGGACGTATACCGAAACAAGCTTCACTGCGCGTTTGCACTCACTATAGTGTCGTTCAAAGTTGCTCCTACTTCTCTCTTACTCACGCTCCTACTTGCTTTCCTACTCGTTTTCCTACTCTGAGTAGGAGAACGAGTAGGAAGCACAAAAAGGAGACTTTTTTCCAGTAGGAGTCTCAAGGGCTCCTTTTTGCAAAATTTCTCCTACTTGAATTTCCTTCTCAATGACCATTGCTCTTTACCCTGATATTTTTTCACAAAGTTGTAGAATTTCTCTACATACACTAACCTATAGAACCAACTCCTTGGCTTTTTAAACCTTAGAAAACATTTGCAATGTTTTTGTTCTCCTACTAATCTCCTACTCGCAAATTGGGGGAGGGGTGGTTTCAAAGTTGCCCATTTTAAGCTCCTACTAATCGTCACATTTAAACCCCCTACTCCTTGCCATGCCATAATGGCTTGAAATATATGGCTCAAAATTGACTGGGAGGCGCAGAATAACATTTCAGATGGACTAGATTTTACCCAAAATAAAAAATTGCATTTTTGACCGAGAAATAACAAGTAGGAGCTGAAGTAGGAAGATGAGTAGGAGCTCAAGTAGGAGCAACTTTGAACAACACTTATGTCCCATTCGCGTAAGACACGTCCGCACTTCGCACCGTCGTCGAGCGGTTTGTCGCAGGCTTTCGATTGCAATTTGACTCTGAGAAATTTGCAGTCGCCGAGAGCGCACCCCTGCGCGAAACCTACGCACCGCCTCCGTGCGTGGTTTCAATTTCAGTTGAGCATAGACAATATGATTGGAAAATGGGAATGAACTGTGCCGAGTGATCCGGCCTGCGGGCCCTGCGCCTGGGCCTTCACACGTACGTCGGAGCGACGGGTAAAGCCCAAGCGCTAAAACGTGGACCCCAATGCTGGAGCAGCATTCAAAGGCGGCGGATGGTGATCGATGATCGATGATCATTGAAGAAGAAGAATAGTCGGCGCGTGGCTAAGCGGATGTGCCATGAGTCCCGGGCGGAAGCTCCCGGCTGCCGTAACCATTGCGTAATGGTTGCAGTCGTGGGTTCCAATCCCACACAACCGCCGGATCATTATAGGCCAGTTAATTTCGGATTGGACACCCTCGCCGGCGAAAGTGGTGAAATTCCACACCACGACCCAGATGGAGGATCTAGGAATGCTTCTGCGGACTGGTACCCTTACTACAAACATCCAAAAAATAAACAAAAAAAGACTCGGACGTATCCGCAGATGGTGCGGGTGAAGATGGGAACAGACGGTGCCGGGGGCTCATATCGAAAGTCATGGGTAGCAAGAGGGAAAGTATGTTACGGCGGAGAGGGTAGGTAGGTAGGTAGGTAGGTAGTATTACACGGCACGGTCCAAATAACGAATGCCGGTTCCCAGGGATTTTCCCGGTGTACAAAGCAAGTAAATACACCATCGCCCCTGGACCTCTGCCTACTCTCCAAGCCCCAGTCGCAGACCCCATAGGTTTTCGCATGCCCCACGGTAGACCCCAGATAGCAGACAGCGGCACGAATCTGGAATCCTGCTCACCAGGATACCAGAGAAGGTTGACGAAAAGAGAGACAGAGAATCACGCAAGAGAATCTAGACCCTTTATAGGGAGTCGGTGTTATGAGGCGTAGCTAGCGTACAGGCAGAGAGTCGTAATACAGAATGGAAGAAGGAAGAGAGAGGAAGAGTGCGTGTCTATGTTTGTATGTATTGTGTAAGTGATCAGCATGATTACACCCCTCCTGTCCGTGAAGAACTGAGCATACCTCGGTAGCGAGAAGGGGGGGGGGGGGGGGGGGGGGGGGGGCAGTTCAGTGGGAATTGTGAGTGAATAGTGAGTGAAATAGCGAGGGAGTTAGGAATCTGGGGTGTCCATTTCGGCGAGCCATCTGTCGAGTGCGGCACAGTCGGCCAATTCGCGTCCGGGGAGCCATCGTAAATCCTCTTCTCCGTGGCCGGCCCAGCGTACAAGGTATTGTCGTCCGCGACCCCGTTTGCGTTCATCGATAATTTCATCGATAACCCATTCTTCCTCGCCATGCTCGGTGACTATCGGACCGGGTCGAGGGAGTTCGCGTTCGGGGAAAAGCGAAGGATCATTCTCGATGTAGGGCTCGATTTCGGAGGTATGGAAGACGGGGAAGATACCGGGTTGGGCGGTCATGTCGACTGTAACCGTAGAGCATTCTTTGTGTATGGCTGTGATGGTGTAGGGGCCGTCATACCGAGGCATGAACTTAGCGCAGCGTCCCTCCTTGGAACGAAGGTGGAGAGAACGACGGTGTTCCGTTGTGAGCTTCACCCGTTGTCCAATATGGAAGGCGGGGTCAGACTTTCGATATTTGTTCGCATTGGTCGCCTGTGTGAATTTCGCGGCGAGTAGTGTGTCTTGTGCGTCGAGGACATCATTTTGGATTCGTGAGATGATATCAGCAGCAGCAACATCCTCAGCTTCGACGCCGGAGTCGGGCGTGATGAGCGGAGGGATGACACGGGGAGAACGGCCGGTTTTGAGCTGGAAGGGTGAGTAGCCGGTAGATTTATTAATAGTGTTCATGATGTGGAAGCGTACACGGGGCAAAGCGCGGACCCAACCACGTTGGTTGCGAGCAACGTGGAAGTGCAGGCACTGGTTGAGTGTCTTGTTGGTTCGTTCACTCGACCCGTCGGTTTCTGGGTGGAAAGATGTAGAAAGTTTTAGCTTCACACCTGTGAGTTTGTGGAGTGCTTTCCAAAACTTGGATATGAAAAGTTTGTCCCGGTCGGAGATAATCTCGAGAGGTAAGCCATTCTCGCAATACCACTTGTCGAAGAAAACGAGGGCGAAGGCTTCGGCCGTGATGTTGGTACGAGTCGGGGCGAGTTGTACGTCGGCGCCGAGGCGGTCAGTGAAGGTGGCGATGCAATTGTAGCCCTCCTCCTCTGGGAGTGGTCCAACGAAGTCGATCGCTACGGAGTCTAGTCGTGCGTCTGGTACGGGGAGTGGGTGGAGCGGGCCGGACGGTTTGCTCGTTGTAGACTTGTTCCGTTGGCAGTCGGGGCAAGAAGGGATGTAAGCGGCCTCAAGATCACGGCGCATGTTTGGCCAGTAGTAGGCGTTACGTAGCGAGCCGTAAGATTTCTCAAACCCAAAGTGGCCAAGGGAGTCATGGGCGAGGCGGTAGAGGCGTTCACGGACGTTACTCACCCGCGGAATGAGTAGTCGGTTTGCAATGTACCATAGGCCGTCTTTTTGGGTGAGGCCCGGAATGCTCTCAGTCACGGTGCTAAATTTGGTACACCAAGGGTCGGTTTCATAGCCCTTGCGGATAGATTCGACGAGTTCGGAGTCGGCTGCGACGGACATGATTGTACAAAGCGGGTCGGCAGTCTCCCGAATGCGCGTGACTGCAAGGCAGGGCAGCCTTCAACGGGGAGTTGGTGGCAGGGCATACGAGTGAAGCGATGGTGTCGCAGTCGTCGTCGCAGGGCGGTGCGGCGTGCAGGTCAGCTTCAGAGCTGTCTTCGAACTCAGTTCGTGACAGGGCGTCGGCTACCGTGTTCGCCTCGCCTTTGACATAGATAATCTTGGCGTCAAATTGTGACATGAATTCCATCCAACGTGCCTGGCGACGGGACAGCTCACGTTGGGAGAGGAAATTCTCCAAGGTTCGGTGGTCGGTGTAGACGTGGATCGGGCTCCCAATCAGGTCAGCGCGCCATAAGCGAAGGGCACGGATGATGGCGAGCAGCTCCTTCTCGTGGATTGGATAGTTGAGTTCCGCACCCTTGAAGGTTTTTGAGTCGAAGGCAACGGGCCGGGCAGTTTCCCAGGTCTCCCCAAAAGAGAGAACGGCACCGGAGCGTTTATCGCTGGCGTCGGCTGTTACAAAGATTTTGTTTGACCCCATATTCTCGTGGTCTATAGTGGTCAGGCAGTTGGCGCCGGTGACAATGGCTTTGATTTCGTCAAAGGCGAATTGGTGTTCGGAGTTCCACTCAGGGAAATTCTTATCGGCTGTCTTTGTCGTGAGGCGGTGGAGTACTTCGGTGTGATCCGCAAGGTTGGGAAGGAATTGGCTAACGTAGCGGACAAGGCCCAGAAAAGCACGGACATTGGTTGAGGATCGAGGTGTTGGCCAATTAAGAATGCGGTCAATCTTGCTCTTGTCAGGTTCGATGCCCCGTTGTGAGATGCGATGGCCTAGGAAGTTAATCTCCTGGCAGAAGAGCTTGGTCTTTTTCTCATTGCAATATAGGGAATGTTTCTTGAGCGCGTCGAAAATGAGGCGGACGTGCCGGATGTGTTCCTCTATCGTTTGGGACCAAATGACAATGTCATCCAAGTAAACATGGCAGATCTTGCCAATGTGTTCCCTCAGCGCGGCTGTTACACGACGCTGTTGGACAGCGGGTGCGTTACGTAGGCCTTGCGGCATGACGGTCCACTCGTAAAGGCCAAGCGGCGTGCTCACAGCGGTATACGGGATGGAGTCGGGATGGAGCCAGGTTTGAAAGAAACTATCAGTGAAATCTATTGTTGACCAGATTTTTCCTTTGGCGCAATCCGCGAGGATGTCGTCGACGCGGGGCAATGGGAAAACATCGTGGACTGTGTTTGAATTTATATCGCGGAAATCATTTACCCAGCGAGGAAGCACCATTTTGTCAGCTTTGGGGATGAGGAAGGCTGGCGAGGCAAAGGGGGAGTTTGACGGGCGAATGCGACCTGCGTCCAGATGTTTCTGTATCAAGGTCTGCCAGGCGTCCTTGTATTTCCGGGGACTCTGGTAGCTCCGTTTAGAGAGTGTCTTGTAGGCGTCTTTAATTTTGATTTCGCAGAGGACATCCGTAGGTAGATCGTCGACATGAGGTATCGGTTCAAAGATAGGTTGGTACTCGGCTTTGATCGAAATACCAAGCTTCTCGCGGTGTTCGAGTTCAGCCAGAGCTTCAATGTGTTCGCGGACCGCGGCGACAACGTCCACGTCTCGAACTGATTCAAATAGGTTTGAGTCTGTTAGCTTTTGGAGGCGTTCGGCACACACAGCCCGCAGTTCGACAGCGAGGAGTTTGTGGTCAGCTTTCGTCTTGTTTAGACGTTCACGAAGTTTGGGGCGTGGCGGCGGAGGCGGGGATGCAATAACGGGATCAAGAAGATTATAATTGGACTTTTTATCTATTACAGTTCGGTCGCCATGATCGACGACAATGGAGTTATGTGTAAGGAAAGGCAAGCCCAAAATCACGGGGGCGCAAAGGTTGGGCGCGATCAGCGCGCGTACAGTTTTCGTTTCGTAGGAGAGGTCATTAGAGAGGGCTTTGAAATGTACGTATTCATAGAGCGTGACCGTCGAAGGTGTGTTGTTCGTTTCAAGTGCGACAGAGATTGGGACAGGTTTATGTAGGCGACGGCGGCGTAGAGCAAGACGTTGGACGAGGTCCTCGCGGATCAATACTAAATGGGCGCCATTGTCAATCAGCCCACGTACGTCAATGGGGAGGTTGGACATGGGGCCTTCCATACGGAAGTCCCAGTACAGGTGTGGTTCACTCACCCCGGAGGCTGCTGAGTCGACACTGTCATCAGAGTCGTCGACGTCGTCGGGTTCGACCGGAGCGATGACGGCGATCGGGGCGGGCTTAGGCTTGACACCGTACTTGGCGCGAAGGTCGGGTGTGAGAGTAGCGGCGGCGGCATCAATGGTGGCCTGTGTGACGGGCTTGTAGTTGGTCGGGGCCGGCCACGGGCACGTCTTATCCTGCGCGTCGCCGTGACCGACAAAGGGCAGGCGGCACCGGGTGCACCCGTAGTTGGCAGCGAGTAGCCCGCGTTCGTCCTCGGTGAGCTTCGGGCAGCGTTTGCCGCCGGCGGCGTTCGAGGTCGAGGAGGAGGAGGCGCCCGATGTAGAAGGGGGGGCGTTCTCGTTCGTCTTGGAGCGCTTGGGAGGGCGCTCGTCGACAGGGGCCGTGGTGCGGCGGTCGCGCTTTGCACGCTCATCCGCGATCTCGTTGAGGCGGTTGAGGTTGCGGATGCGGGTGTTGTCCTTGCGCTTGACAATGTCCGCCCACTTCTTGTAGTTGGTCTCGTCGGCAGCCTTTCCCTCATCGTTGAGGTCGTCGGCAAGGTCGGTGAGCATGTTCGATTCAAGAAGGGTGCGAACATGCGCAGTGTCGAGGTGGGAGGGGGTGTTGATGAGGAGGGAGTTGAAGCGCTCGACGGCGGTGATGAAGGTGAGGAAGGTCTCGTTCTTGGCCTGTTTACGGCTCATCATCTCCTGCTTGATTGAGCGCTCCCAGTCCGTGGGGAGCAAGCGTTCGCGGACCTCGACCATGAAGGCCTTGAAAGTGAGGAGGATGGCTGCAGCGCGCTCGGTGTCGTTCTCCAGCCAGGTGGTGATGCGGTAGTCACGGAAGCAGCCGATGACATTGGCGACCTGCTTGTCGGCCGCGATGTCCTTGAGGGAGAAGTAGTTCTGGCAATGGACTTCGAGTTGGCGTAATTGGCTCTGCGTGGTCTCGCCTTCGTGGAGCAAGGGGAGTTTGGTCGCGGGAAGGTCGAGGGACGCGTTGCCGGAGGTGGACATGGTGAGGGTACGGGTGGGGGGCTCGGGTGATGAATCGGAGTCGGAAATGTGCGCGGAGGCACGGGGAGGCGTTGTGGGTCGGGTGGCGGGGAGCGGAGTCAATGGAGAAGTCGGGGACGACGAGCGCGGGTGGCTTGACTCGTCCGTGCCGTCGATGTTGGCAGCGGCGACCTTAGACTGTCCGCGGGTGACGAGCGAGTGTGGGACGGAAGGTTGTCGAGTCGCCAGTTTGGTGACGTGGCACAAATGGGTGACGTGGCCCGTTCCCGGCGGGACGCTGTGGTGGGATCCGTTAGAAACGGCTTCCAAGGGCATGAAAAGGGTGGGAGGGATGTGGCGTTGTATCCAGGAGGAGGCGTAGGTACGCGTGTCCTCAAGGAGGTGTGGGTGTGGGTGGTGCGCGGGGCTGGTAGCGCTGAGCGAACTCAGGCCGCCTCAGCAGAGAGTATGGGGTGGGGTGGTAACGCGTTCAGCTTTGAGCAGAGCTCGCTGTCGCAGGCGAGGGTTGGGGGGGTGGAAAAAAAGGCGGAAGATTCAAAAAAAATGGAATCCTGCTCACCAGGATACCAGAGAAGGTTGACGAAAAGAGAGACAGAGAATCATGCAAGAGAATCTAGACCCTTTATAGGGAGTCGGTGTTATGAGGCGTAGCTAGCGTACAGGCAGAGAGTCGTAATACAGAATGGAAGAAGGAAGAGAGAGGAAGAGTGCGTGTCTATGTTTGTATGTATTGTGTAAGTGATCAGCATGATTACAGAATCTTGACCTAGAATAATTAGCTTCGCGGACTTACTCTATGGGCGATGCAGAGGTACGGCATAAAAGACTTCAAGGACAGGGAATGGAGCAGACGGATGAGGCCCGAGAGAAGACGCGGCATTTCTCACGCCAGCAATGCCCGGCGTCAAATTACCCAATTTGATGATTTAAACTTAGGGCCTTCTACCAGGAAGCTGCGGACGCGAACGACGAGTCCGACGTTGTCGCCGGAGCTGATGAAAATGCCGCCAGCGAGAAGGTATCTATCTCACGGCGCCACGTTGTGCGTCCCCAAGTTTAACGCTGATTCAATTGCGATTCAGTGGAATGTCACGTTTCTCAACAACAAGAGATACACCATTAAGAACCACGGCTGCAGCAACTTCGCAGCGTGCGATACGCGCCCGAATGCGAACGACAGCGTCAGCGGGCGCAGCCGCAACAAGCAGTGGGTTGTCAAAGAAACCCGTACTAGGAGACAGTTCACGTAAGTCTCGATGGAAATTCCTTTACTATCCTAATCCCGACTCGTCTTAGGATATCGCACAGCGATGCCACTGATTTGGTTTGGGGTCTGGCGGACGGCGAGATTAGCACGCCCGTAGGTTTTCTCATTGGTGCCCCTTTTCCGAGCTTTAAATGTTGCAATGGCTCCTGAGGTCATTATCTGTCGTGAGCGGTGAAATTGGCCCGCACAAAGGAACTTTAGGGAAAGACCAAGGTTATGTAATGGTGATTAGGTTCGAAATTGAGGCGACGCAGAGACTAGCGAATTGGAGCCTCAGTAAACACCTCGTTCTCTTCGGCTTTTATGGGGTATTTGAAACATAAGACAATTGATTGGTTTAACATCTGAGGCTGAATTGAACCCACAGGAAAGTTACCGAAATGCAACCTCTTCCGAATTGGGAATTTACACGGACGATCCAAATGCGAGCGTTGGTTTTTTTGTTGGCTGAAAACCCAATGTGGGTACTACTTGAACTTCCATGGGACCATTCTTCTTTTTCTCCGACAGGATTTACACAAGAATTGAGGTCAGTGGAGCACGCCGGGACCTGTACTATCCGGGAAGCGGAAAAGGAATCTGTGAGAAAGAATTCAGCCAAGAACTTGTGAAACCGTGTCCGCATACAAGAAGGAGGATACGGCTGAAAAGGACCAACGCCAAACAAACGCTTCGGAAAGAGCCGGAGCACTACCCCTGATGCTGATAGCGGGATCGGCCCGAAGGCCCTAGCCCTAACCTTAGATATAGATTCGACCTCCTTGCCTTTCTCCTCTTTCCTTCCATTTGCGCACGTCCTTGCGAGTCTGCGACATCTTCCTTCGGTCTTCAAATTCACCGCTTACCACCTCGGCGTCCCTCCGACACGGACAGCGACGCACACGGCGGATTGTGATCATGGAATAATCCCTTCATCAGACTTTTGACACGTTAGGTTGTCAGGTTGTACAACCTGACAACCCCTGCCAAAATCGATGCAACCTCGCACAACCCGGCAACCTGGCAACCCTATGTAATTCTCGTGAACAACCTCACGAGTTCGACCCGACAGAAGGGCAATATCTTTTTTTTTGAAAGTCGCCGCGGGAAATTGAGTACATGGGAGATGTATTCGAGTCTCTAGCTTCCATCTCACCTTGTTTCCGAAGCCGTTCTTCATCGTGCTGAGCGGGAATTTTATGCAATTTGATGTCCTGAGGTTGCGGCAACCTGACAACGGCAAACAACCGGCAACCAAAATGTCAAAAGGCTGATGTTGGCCAAATCAAACTGGGAGGGCATACGATGTGATGATTAAGGATATCGCAAGGATATCGGACACTGAAGGCGTTTGGAAGGCGTTCCACATTGAGACTCTGAAGGCGAAGGTCCAAGGAGTAGAATGAGTTAACGCAGCACAGAATGCCTGAATGAGAGGAAGAAATAAAAAAGCTAATTGTGGGAGCCCACAGGCTAGGATGGCTCGAGGCGCCGATGAGAGTTGGAAAAAAGAAGCGTTTGGAGAGCGTTGGAGTTCGAATCGCGCTCACGTGGCGATGGCGGTGCCGCTTGATCCGCGCTCCGCGGTCCCTTGAAGTTGCCCACTTACCACGCTGCCTTGAAGTTTCCCACTCGTATCTGACGCTACTGACATGTGTACCATCTAGAAGAATCTGGGCAGCAGTCCTGAGCCTCCTTCCACCGCAGATTTTGCCGCTTTTGTGGAGCAATGCGCCTGTTCTCGAACGACATAATCCTCTTCACCTAACTGGCTGGCCTGGAAAGCTTTTGCTCGGTATCCACTCAAGCGATCCTGTGTATGGACAAGCTCCCTAGCGAGCATAGCCATAGCAGGTATATGAGCAAGGCGCGGTGGTGGATGTGCCTCAAATGAGGCAGAACTCTATACCATGCAGGTCCTGCTCGTTCGAATCGCGCCATTCCATCATTTGTTAATTCTGCGTTCTCGAAATTCAATCTCTCGGCCTTCCCGCCTACTACACAACCCTCGCCGTCGATCCCCGGTTTGACATCCTTGTATTTCCGAGTCTCATGGAGTGGGAGCGGGGTGCGCGAGGCGACGAGGATTGTTGTGCTGCTCCTACGTCTTAGCTGTTGATATCATTCCATGAACTCTGTGCAGAGGTCAAATATATGTCTATCTATAGGTAACTTCATTCACTCCTCCGCAACTACGACAACCGCCTTACCCCGATTTTTCCCTTCCTGCACCCGGAGAATAGCATTCCCAACCGTGTCCAGCCCCTCCGTAACCTCCTCCCGGTACTGTATCTCCCCCGCGGCAAGCGCACGCGGGATTGTCGCGTAAAATTCATCACCGTACTTGTGCACGAGACGCCAGACCAGGATGCCGCTAATCGTGAGCGATTTGGCGAAGACATAATGCATGTTCTGGGCTGCACATCAGCACATGGAGAATATCAACTTCGGGAGAAACGCGACGCACCTTGACTCCTTGGTAACCGGTGTTGTAGCCTGTACGAAGGAGATGGTCAGTTAGAGCTTCTGGTTGTTGCAGTTATACACGTAAAAATACCTGATATCATACCGCAGGCCTGATGGGAAGAACTCAGCAGAGTGCATCATTTGGTATTCGTGCACGTACGACGAAGCGCGCATGGACAGCAGCGTACTCGAGGGCAGCATCGAGGGACGCGCCGCCGACATTGTCCCAATACCTTAAATCAGCACACAGGCAGCGTCAGCAGCGCAGAGGACCTTGGGGAAGTGGAAAGACGCACACGTCGATGGGTCCCTCGCGTGCAAGCACCTCGCGCGTGTCGGTTGTCTTGTAGTTGAATGCCACATCCGCCCCGATGTCTTTCATGAACTGGACCTTCTCCTCAGAGCCGGCAGACGCGATCACCTTGAGCCCGTCGCGTTTTGCCAGTTGGATGACCATCCTATTTAGTTTTGTTCAGGTTCTGATTCGGTATTTTGAGACGGAGTAGCTGCAACTTACGATCCGACAGGACCTGGAGATAAATGTCTTTAGCACCGGACTCACGAAGAACAGGAGATGCGGGTTACCTGCACCGGTTGTCACGAAGACGGTTTCTCCCTGGTAGGAAAATGAAAATAAGGAACATTTAAATTGCAACCCATGAATACCTTCTTCGCGTGCGAGTATTCCTTCCAACCCATGTACGCCGTTTGCCCTGGATATCGCACCCCGCTCGGCGTTGTGAAAATCGGGTCGAACGTAAAACATACCGGGCATTCCAGCTGCGCCAACATAAACTGTCCACGGGAGCTTGGGGTCTTTCTCGAGGAAGGTCAGTCCAGTCGCGTTCGGCAGGATCGAGTATTCCTGATGCGCTATTGATCCTGTCAGCCACATGCACCATAGGTGGAAGGCACGAGAAGCTCACGAAGTTCCGTGCCGTGGACATATTGTCCGGCCGCGACGTCTGGGTTTTCAGATCGCAGCACGATCCCGATGCCATAGCCTTGCAGCCTGAACAGAGTCCGTGAATTTCAAGACGAACGGGCGAATACTCGGACGCACGGTGCACCAATTTTAAAGGCGACCTGAATGGGGAAAACGTAATTAGTTGAAAGTGGTTAGAAGTCATTGGTCCAATGTGCGAACCGAATACGATGGAATGTCTGGACTCCGCATCCTCCCCCGCATGTACGGGTCGACGGAGAGGACCAGGGTTTTGAGCAAGAAGCCGCCATTGAGAGAGACCGTCTCTGGATCAATTGTCTCCGACGTGTCGTAGACAGTGGTCTCCCCAGGAATAGGATAGCCTAGAAGATGCGTAGGTGAGAGCGGCTCGCGGAGTCCCGACAACCCGCGTACCTTCGGGAATGGAGGCGAACAAGACGCGTTTATTTGTTATCGGAGCCATAGGTAGTTGGAGTGGTTTTGATGCCGGACCTCGCTCGACGATGATCTTCTTATACGACGTGGGAATTGGAAGCTGAATAAGAGCTGGAAGAAAGAACAACCATATGACGACATGGTGGATTTGATTTCATATCGCTGAGTGAGGTTAGGTGAAGGTTCGTTGCTAAAATTGAAGACAATCCCACCCACTGAACCAGGACTTGTATGAGTGAATAGGATCTCTATTCTGGAACCGTTCGCCGAATCTGGCAAACAAAGTATCAGCTTCTGGTTTAACGTTCAACACGGGACCTGCCGGGCCGAGAATTCATGAATCAGCGATGAATATTGGTTAATAAGCCCACCGAGCCATTATTCAGCACGCACAAAGTCAGCTCTAGTCAGCAAGGATGAAAGTTGACGATTCGCCTCTACAGCGATCGTACGAGTTTGCGCCCAAAAATCCATTGAAAAACTTGGGATCTGATTGCAATCCGATTGACCATTCGGGGGTAGCGAGGACTGTAATGTTTCGACCAAATGTTCACATCACGCGCCACAGAGGCTCGTGAACTGAACACTTTTGACCTTTTTGACCTTTGTACCCGTCACAAGCTTCAAAATCGCCCGAATTTTGGAATTAAATAGGCTTACAAATCGAAATTTCTCGGGCCGGATTGCCTTTTATGGTAATCCCGCACGAAATGAACACCTAGTTCAGTGAACACTTGGTTGAAACACTACAGTAATTGAAACTTGATTCGAGCGACAGCAACCACCGAGTAGGATCATTTAAGAAGAACAAAATATTCTGGCATACGAATTACAACCAGGGCGTTGTTCCACAGTGCCGCAAATTACCCACCTTTCGACTGGCGCTATGAATTTAAAAGGGGATCCCATTGGAACACGAAACTCTGGAGGATAAATAGGGTGTTACTTTAAAGTTATCTTAGCAGCAGCGCGAACCATGTACCCACTCTCCTTGCCTGCGCGCCGAACTTGTGCACTGCACCAGCGATCCGCCCCGTGCCATGCGCGCTAGATACAAACTCTGACACAGTGGTCGCGTCATATCACAAGAACAGCAGCGGTGCCAAACACCCACCCATCTTCTCCCCAGCCCGCCGCGCGCGCAGGAGGCATTCCGCCGTGTCTTACCGATCCTCCCCGCCGCGCGCACATCGGGACCAGCCGTCGAGCGCATCCGTCGTCAGCAAAATCACCAATCGTGGATCCGAAACGAAATTTCGGGCAAAAAGAATGAAGGATGAGCCAGCCTCGGATTTATTATAACATAAACTATAACTGGCAGAAAACCATACACCCGATTCCCGGGCCCTGTCTGCGGCCCCTGTAATCTGTTTGAAAAAGGAGTGGGGAATGAATGCAGAGAAATGTATTGCGAGTATTTGGGCTGCCGAACATATTGCCATTTGAGGACCGGTGGTGCATTCTACACGCAGTCACTACTGTGATGAGACGGGGTTCGATTCCCCGCTGGTGCATGATATTGTCGCAACGAACTTTTTCCCACTGACAACGGATCGGTATTTAGCTTACCCCGCCTGACATAGGTGTCGCACAGAACCTATTAATATGCTTTGCCAGTTAGTGATTTCGAAATCAAGATCGGTGGAATTGGAAGACTAGTTGACACAACCCCAGCAAGGATGGACGCTGAACCACGGTCCTTGTGGCAACAGGGTGCGCTGATACATTCGTGGCCTTCCCATATTCAATTCATCCCGCCGTTTTGATTATGGTCTTGGATAATGCAGGATTTAGACCTCCATAACGAGGTCCAAATGGCAGGAGAAGGCACCGGTGGTGTATAGCACGCGCGCTGTCCCTGTGTTAGGCATCCCCGCCGGTATATAATGAAGAGTTTAGGCGAATTTGTTTCTCCAGCACTCGACGCTGGTATTTATACGACTGAGATGTAGGTCACCCTGCCTGACATAGAAAATGTAGGTGCTGCACAATACCACAGAAGGGTGGGAATTGAAAGGAGGGAAAAGCAAAGCTTCACTGTTGATGCTGCTATTGATTGATTTTCGCTAAGTTGATGCTGGTGGACCACGGTGATTTGGCCGGAGGCGAGCAGAAAACAAGACATGGGGCTGAGAAGGAAAAATAATAATAAGGGGTAGGAAAGAATCAATCATGCGCTGGGAGCGTCTAGCTCGGATGTAACATATAGCACATTGACCCGGGTTTCGAGTTGCAGTGGAACACAAATTGGCCAATTGAAAGTTTGTCGCGTCTCCTCACGTTGTAAAGTACGCAGTGCGACCAAGACTCCTGAGTGGATCCACGAGTCATGTATCGTTGTAATTGCACGCAGACGGCGCCTCAGCGTTATTGAACTGCATGTTCAACTTCTCAGCGCTACGTTTCGGCCGACAATCGGCTTCGGAAGCTCGGACCGAAACCCACGTGTTGCGGTCATTCTGACAACGCAGCATGTGAGTATTTCTTGCATTTCTTTTGACGCCCACACTCGTTCTGACGCTCCCGTCTTTCGAGAATCCAATGCTTTGCGCCCGACACGATGGCAATCGATAGCTGGATGGGCGCATAGTGGCAACGGTGGCGTTCATTGTCACGCCCGCCCTTTCTAGCCACACCCGCGCCGTGCGTCCGCTTCGTGTCTGCCAAGCGCTGAGCTGATGTCAATACTCACTTACAGCCCACCTCTCCTCGTAACTGCTTCGACTAGGGGAGCCCACCCCGAGCTGCCCGTCTACGTCCCTAATCGGCGGAGATCCGCCACTTGCGCGCTCCCCCATCGCTGCTCCGCTCGCCTCGCCCATTCGCCACCCCTTCATCTATCAGCACGCCACACCCGCCTCCTTCGCACACAGTCGCCGCAGCTGCACCCGTATGGATGGACCCGTGGAGGATGGTCTCCGTGTGCACGCGATGCCCACCTCCGTCTGGGCCGGTAGTCAATGCAGTCGATGCACATGCGCCGCCATGCGCCGTCCATCTCTGCCCACATCTCTGCCCACAGTCAAGGCCATCCGCGGCTGTCGATACCCGTTCTCCCATCTACGCCCACAGTCGCCGGATCTCCGCCCGTATTGATGTCCCCGCGTAGGCTCGTCTCCACGTGCGTCCCATCGCCGCCCACAACGACGCTGGCGGTCGATGGTCATACGCAGCCTTCCATTGCCCCTGCAGTTCGAAGGATACGCATATCCACATCTCTCCCCACAATTGACGCACCCCCGCTCCTCCGTCTGAGCTTCCCCCGCCTTCGATGGAGCCCGTCTCCACGCCCGCCTCCACCTGCACCTCATCGACCCGCACGTGCCCGTTCCTCCCCGCGCCTCTATCTGCGCCCGGAGTCGACCCCGCCCATGGAGGCGCATCCACGGTGTCGCAGGCACGGATGCGTATCTGCTGCGCGTGAAATCACCGGAGATCGAGTCCTCTAGGGAAGAATACGAGGCGGATAAGGCGCTACGGAGGCGGAGAAGGCGCTGCGGATCGGGTGGGACGCGCAGGAGGAGAGCGCGCGAGGAGCGGGAGGAGGGAGAACGAGGAGAATACGCGCGGCGGATGCGCACGCATGCAGCCGTAGCCGGGCCCGCTCCCCATCGATAATCGATGCACCTTTTCGCCAGCCCCTCTTTTTGCGCTGGCGGGTATTCGAATATCGAAACCGATACGCGCCCCCGTCTGGCCCCGCCTTCGCTCTGCGCCCGTAGTCGGCGGATATGCGTCTCGTACCCCAGCCCGCGTATCGAAGGCATCGCAGGTCCGGCGGCGCATCCGCTGCGCGCTCACTGGCTGAAGCTGGGAGGAATGCGCAGGCAGAATGCGCAAGCAGCGCCCGAGCGGGAGTGGGAGAGGACGCGGTGGAGGACGAGGCAGCGGGAGTATGCGCGGCGGAGCAGGCGGGAGCGAGAGGAAGGTACGCGGCTGCGGAAAGCAGGTCAGCAGCGGGAGCAGTAGGCGGGAGGGGAGGAAGGTACGCGGCTGCGGAAGGCAGGGGCAGCAGCAGGAGGAGCGCGCGAATCGGAGTACGAGAGACACGCAGGAGTCGAGACGACGCATACGCAAGGCGTGCGCGAGCGGGTGTGAGGGACGGGTACGCGGCGGAGCCGGTGCGAGTCGCGAAGGGGGGGGGAGAACGCCGCCAGCACGCACCCAGATCTGAGCAGGAATGGGCGTGGGAGGGAGGCAGGACGCTGCACCGGGAGTGCCCGTTGTGGTGCTGGGTGGGGACGGGAGGATGGGCGGCAGGAGTACAGGCTGTGGGCGCAGGGCGGAGGCGGGTCGGAGTACGGGGGCAGCGGAGGAGTACGCGCGAGCGCGGGCAGCAGGGGCTACGGGCTGGACGGAGTGCGCGCGGCTGGGGCAGCGGGCGGACACATCGCTTACCCCGTACTCGTTCCGGCTGGGAGTACTCGCAGGTCCTAGAACCCCTCGCACTGGGCTTGCCCGTCTCGCCCGCGTTCTTGCACATGCGCGCACAGCCCCACTATCACATCTGCGTGCTTGCGGGCCAGCTCTGCGAGCGCCTCCTCCCCTCGCTGACGCTGACGCCTGAGCGCGCGCTCGCGGCGCCCCGCGGTTGGGACGTGTATGTGTCGCCGACCGGTGCAAGGGGAGCGGGTGGCGAGGGCACTGCTCTTACGGCTGTCGAGGACTGAAGGCGTCGTACCCGCCGGGGACGTGATGTGGCGGAGGAAGACGCGCGGTGGGCGGGGAGGAGGAAGATGGCGGCGCTGCTCTTCCGTCCAGCTGTGGGGATGTCGTTCCTACGATAAGCACGCGGTGGATACGTTATCGCCAGCCGGGGATGAAGAGGATGTCGGAGACGTCGGGCCCGCGGTGGATGTGTGGATCTTGAGGCGGACGCTACGCTCCAGCGCGGCGTTCCTGCGGGGGATGCCAAGGAGGAGGAGGCGCGGCGCGTGGCGTACCGGCGGTAGCATAAAGAGGGGGAGATGTGGGCAGCGCGGGCATGTCGCAAGGCTTCGGTCTAGCTGTTGCGCAGTGGGGGTGGACGGGACGTGTGAAAGCGGACTCGGAGGCAGCGCGACAGGGAGATGGCGCTCGCAAACGGAAGCGTGGAAGGGAGGCGATGTCGTGCGGGTGCGGGGCATTCCGCCTGCGCGGGTTCATGGGTGGTGTGCGCACGATGTGGTCGGGCATTCGTCCCTTCGTCGCGCGCCCGTGTGCTTGGGTTTCTGTGTATTTGCACTTCGGCGTACGATATATTCCGGCCCTGCCCGCTCGTAGAGCAAGAAGGAGAGGAGACCCATCAGCGGACTCTCCTGGCTTCCACTAAGTGTTCTTATGTACCTCGTCCTTAGGCGTGTAATTCTCCAGTCTCTCCCGTTGTAGTATAGCTCCTATATATGTTACTTGTAATCCAAGTAGCAGTATCTCGAATGCATTGGAGTGAATTCCGAGCCGCCTGGGCTTCTCCAAGGGTACGACAGAAGGTGCGACACGGACACTTCTGTGGCCCGGAGGTGAGAATTGGCTCTTTCTTTGCACGCAATATGGCTGATTATCCGAGGCGTGTCTGCCACTGCTTGTTCAGACCTTCAGGTTCAGGGACTGTACGACTCATTATGCCGCAAGTGCGCACCCGTGTCATTTCTCCAATCTGATTTCTCGCTAGCATGACTAAGGTCGGTCATGTCCGAACGAATGGGAATTTTTGGATATGAAGCTGACCTGTACAAGATTTTGGTTGATTTTTCGTCCTCCCATTGGTTACCGTTTCAGTGTTCGCTGTCTTGGATAATCGGTAACTTCACAAGCGGCTGAGGGACCGCGGAGTCTTTCCAATTCCATATAAAAATTGTAGTCTCAGCAGTATGGGAGATTGCAGGTGATGTTGAGGTCGGAGTGAGTTTGGTGCAGAGCCGAGTATGACGACCGAGGCATGTCACCTTGACTTAAATGTGAACTGCGGATTCACAGACAGTCTATGATAAACTGAGAACATTTTTATTGAGTAGACAGTGAAACCTTGGTTAAATATCGAGCTTGTAGCAAATTGCAGCAGAGCAAAATAAAATGACGTGTGGCAGGAAAGGCGATTGCGAGGCGATTAACTAAAAGTAAACTTATGCATTGCATGAAGAAGCAGATCCAAAATCCGGGGTACGAGCTTGTCGGAGAGATGGTGCAAGAATAGCTTGGCGGATCATTTAGCAACTCAAACAACTACAGTGTATTTTAGTTTTTAGCAGAGAGGGTTTCTTTAGCCGTCATGCAGTTGATACATCAAAGACGATAATTGACGCAGAATCCGGGGTATGAACTTGCAGGAAAGAAATAGTAAGAATAGCTTGTCGGATCATCTAGTCAGATCATCTGCCAATTTAAACAAATGCAGCGTATGTATTTCTGTTCTCGGCGGGCGTGGGTTTTTTTGGACGTCATGCAGTTGATGTACCGAAGTTGTGGGTGTAAAACTCCAAAGGAAAGCTTCAGACAGACACAGGCAATTTTATAAAGAGAAAGATACGCTCAAGTCATTGTCTGCGAAATATCCATTTGCGACGGCGTCGATAAATGGTAGTTGTACGTATTACCATAGGTCAGTGGCCGTCATCACCGGATTCTCCAGTCTCCTAGAATAGCAACATAGAAGCACCTGTGTGAGATACGGTCACACGTATATAAACGGGAGAGTCCGGCACGAGGGCGATGGAAATCAAGTGTATCGGGTTAGATTGCTTGGAGCATTAAAGGCTTCGTCCAGGCGGAAATCTTTCACCACTCTCCCAATGCCCCGTCAGTCCCGTATTGAGCAGAACGTCCTGGGGAATCTCGTAGTCGCTTTCGGTCCGGCTGTTGCGACCCTGAATGATATCCACGACGCATTTGGGACCCCATTCATAAACATCATCACAAATACGACTCTCTCTTTGCTTACGATGCTGGAGGTAGCACAACTTTTTTTGAAGTTATGCAATGGCTAAGATGTATACAGAATGTCAAAAGAAACAAAGCTGAATGCGCCCAACTTATGACAGACATTCATGGATTGCTTTATGCCATTATCAAGCTCCTTCTGACATCTGAGACTGTGGGCTCCTTGGCCCCAGCACTATTGAATGATATGGGGAAATTTGCGCAGTAATTTCATATCCCTGGATCTTTAACCTGCGATAACTGACCTTCTACTACAGAACACTGCAGAAGATACACACATTTTTCGGAGCCCAACAGGATGGAACCAAGATCAAACACTTCTTCAAACAAACAGAGATGAGCAGGCTACTCAAGGAGTGCCACTCAGGGGTAGAGCAGGCTCAGGGATTGTTCAAGGTGAGAAATATTGCTCATGTCTCAGCAAGTTCGGATTTTACTGGTGTCTAGATTGACTTGAGTAGCAACATACTCCGCAATATTGATGACATGAATAAAAGAACAGAGAGTATGCACAAAGAGCTTCTGGAACTCATCTCGACTCTTCCAGATGGCACAATATCTGACAGATCATCCTCTGTATGCCAAAGATCTTCCTGTTCCTACATACAGCTTACTGATTTCGGGAACAGATATATCACCAGATCCATGGCTCACAGAACAGGTAGTATTACATTGTGTGTTGTTCTGCTGCATCTGATTTCGAAGCTCGCACTCCTTCATGCTTCCATCAAATCCGAAGATATTTTATGGAAGGGCAAATGAACTCGAACAAATTCTGAACATATTGACAGGAGATTCAGCAAGAATAGCAATTCTTGGAGTAGGTGGCATAGGGAAAACAAGTCTTGCAAGAGCCGCATTGCACCACAATGATGTGGCTACCAAATATCAACATCGTCTATTTGTGGCAACAGACTCTGCAACCAATAGTGTTGAGCTAGCAGAACTCATCGGAGCGCATCTCGGATTGAAACCGGGAACAGATCTTGCCACCCTACTCAAAGATTTCTTTCAGAAACCGCCATCTCTGCTGATTTTGGATAATCTCGAAACATCCTGGGAGCCAATAGAAACTCGTGGTGGAATGGAAGAACTTCTTTCCCAGCTCACTGAGATCCCACATCTTGCATTAATTGTAAGCATCCGAGCATCTTCAAGAGGTCAAAATTGATATTTGGATAGATCACAATGCGAGGTGCAGAGCGACCAGCCAAGGTTCAGTGGTCCCATCCATTTTTGCCTCCTATGGTACCTTTCTCCAATGAGGCTGCTCTGGAGACCTTCGTTGCCATTGCAGATGATAATCATAATGTGGAGGATGTCAACCAACTTCTTCGGCTGACCGATAATATGCCTCTAGCCGTCAATCTCATTGCTCATTTGGTTGACCACGAGGGCTGTTCCAATATTCTCGCACGTTGGGAGGTAGAAAAGACATCTATGCTTTCTGATGGTTACAATAAAGCCTCCAATTTGGAGGTCTCTATCTCTCTCTCCCTCTCAAGCCCCCGGATCATGACCTTGACTGGCACCCGAGATCTTCTGAATTTACTCTCAATCCTCCCGGATGGACTTTCAGACGTGGAACTTGTGCAAAGCAAGCTTCCCATCCCAAATGTGTTGAGATGTAGAGCTGCTTTGCTTGCTACTGCTTTGGGATATATGGATGATAAACATAGGTTGAAGGTATTGTCACCAATCCGAGAACATATCCAAAGCATTTCTCCTCCTTCACCAGCTCTGATACATCCTCTGCAAAAGCACTTTGACTCACTACTGGATCTATATGTGAAATACCCTGGGCTCATAGAAGGGTCTGATGCAAATACTCAAATAACCTCCAATTTGGGGAATATGCATCACCTCCTACTTAAAGGGTTAAATCATGATAATCCCAACCTCAAGGAGATCATAACCGGCATTGTCTCTCTGAACTCGTTTAGACGGATCAATGGACATGGCCGTCTCGTTTTGCTGGATCGCATTCCAGCTCTCTTTGTCAAGCCCTGTGATTATCACCTCGAAGTGAAATACATCACAGAGGTCCTGAAAACAGCCCAGCGCAATGTGAATGACAACCCGCAAGGACTTTATATCTTTGGAGATCCAGATCAGCTTATCTCCCGAGCAATTTCCCACTTCCGGAATTTCCAGGACCTAGTTCTCGAGTGTGAGTGAACCCGCTTGGTTGTCCCTATATTCTTTGACAATGAGTTTTTCATATAATAGCTGATTTCTATTCCGCTGTGGGGATTTATGTTTCCTTTCACAAACATAACATCCCACAAGGCTTGCAATATGTTGAGAAAGCACTCGTTTTGGCAGAATCCAGTGGGGACACTCATCAACAGTCTAAGACATTGAACTTTCTTGCAATGATCAACCAGGGGACCGGTGCTTATCATGCCACCCAAACATATGCCAGACGTGCACAAAGACTGGCTAATTTATCTGGATACTTGTACGAGGAATCAAATGCAGTAAACTGTGAGGCCTCGTGCTGCATCCAGTTCGGTGACTACAAACGTGCCACTGTTCTGCTTCAGAGAGGAAAATATCTCATGAAGCTTTGTGATATGTCTTTAGGTACCTCAGATTATTACAACATGTCCAATGAGGCAGAGATGTACCTGTTCAAATCCGAATATACCGAGGCCCGAAGTATATATGCACTCATCGTCCAGGCTACTTCTGGAGAACAAGATCCAATCTACCATGTGTGGTCACTGGTCAGCTTGGCAGAGATCGATGTTATAATCGGGGCTGCTAAGGAAGATATTGAGCAAACTTTGAATAAAGCCAAAAATTTATTCCATGCTCTTGATTTTCCACAGGGAGTAACCTCTTGTGAGATGATTTCTGCAGAACTCCATCGCAGGGAGGGTGGTCTTGTGGTTGCAAAGGACTTGTTTCAACAATGTTTGAACCTGCATTGGGTGAAGTGGAGTAACGCCTCGGGTGTGTCCTACTGCCTAGAAAGACTCGCTGATATCAGTCGATGGAGTCTTTGCGACGTGGAGTGGTCCTTCAGATGGGCTGTGATATACTTGGCACATTCACACAAATTGCAGCAGAGATTATTCCTTCACACAGCACTCTGCCTCCTCAGTGAAAATTTCCTGATCATGGGCGACCAGCAAACAGCACACAGTCTCCTGATTCTGGCGCTGGAGGGCTTTACACAGATGGATGTGCATCACGGCAGAGCCCAATGCATGCTCCGTCTCGGAGATATTGCAGTACACCAAGGAGATTTTACACAAGCAATACAGCTTTGGAAAGACTCTCGACCGTTATTTGAAAGGTCGTTGCAAACCAAGCTTGTTGCTGCCGCTGACAGGAGACTTTTGGCTGTGTCACGTGGAGAAGCTTTGGGGGAGTACCAAACCTGGTTATTCAGGGCACAAATCGCACCGGAGTGATTGACATGAAGATTCTGGAAATTGGTAAAGTGCAAAGTGAGCCTTGACATTTCATTTTTCAACCGGACCTTGACATTTTCTCAGCTTGTACCTCAATTTAGCCTGAGACCCAATGGTCATCTTCTTTTTTGTTTTGAGGGGGGTATGATTGAATATTATGATTCATATGTACCAGTAGTAACCAGAAACCTTGATTGAGACAGATGTTGGAGTCTGCGTGGCAACCGAACGAAGGCAAAGCCTTTGAGATTTGTCCCCACAGACCAAACCGAATATGGTAACAACAAAATGTGACCTCCGGAGCTCCGGAGCCTTGTGAGCAGTTGTTTGTCCTGTCAATTCATCTCTTTCCTCTTGCCACAATGACCTCACTACTACTGCCCTCTCTTCCATCCAGCATAGACCACCCCTCACTCTCCATTGAGCCCCCCATCATCCCCCCCTCTAACCCCCTTTTGATATCTCCTACTTTGAGGGAGGCTTCGGAGCTTGAATCTCGGTTAAGGCTCCAACTACTTCTGTTTGTAAACGTTTTCAAACGATTTTAACCGTTTTTATTTCCATTTAGTTTGTGGGTGGGCGTAAACGGTTTGAAAACCGTTTTTAAACAGTTTAAACAGTTAGAAAAATTAACCACTTACCACGGCTTGGAGGTTGCATTCTCGCCTCTATTTTCCACCTGGAACAACCAATAAAACAGTTCAAAGCCCTACAATAGCTATCATATTCCCAGAGCAAAGAAGTGCTGACTGACGCGTGGGAATCTTTGAAAGCCGTCGGCTATCTCGACAAACACTTCACTTCTACATCCCGCCGCGGCGCCGCCATCTCGCCAGTATAACAATCATGAAACATGTTTTGGTCAGTGGTTAACAGGTAACGACCGGGTTCTTGTCCCTGGTCTAACAATATTTAGACTATCTGTTCTGATCCCTCCAGACAGGCCTGAGCAACCTGCCCACAAAGATACCGTTTATAAACTGTTTAAAACGGTTTTAAACTGTTTAATTACCATTTCCATTTGATTTGTCCAGATCCACAAACAAAAACTAAATGGTTGGAGCCTTAATCTCGGTGGCACACCCCCGTGAGCCCTTCCCTACCCTGATTTTCTCTCAAGTACCTGCCCCCATCATCCATATCCTCTTCCTTGATCAAAAGATGTGTGCTGATGCGTCTGAACGTGTACATTTTTTTCAACAACATCCCTAACTTTCTCGTGTACAGACAGTGCCACACCACAATTGCCAAATTTAGGCATGCTGGAAGTGCTATTCGACACACAAAGTTTCGAATAGCACTTCCGGTACACTGAAATTTAAGTCTAAACCAATAGTTCAAGTTCATGTATAGTTTGAGCTGAAAAGAGTTGAATCATGTTAAATTTCAGATTGCCTGAAATACATTTGGAACACTATGTGTTGGATTGCAAGACAGACAAGCCAAAACTAGTGCTGGAAACTAAATATATCAGGACTGAAATAAGGGTAACTGATATTAACTGTATCAGCTTGAATTTCAGAGCAAGCTGAAATCTGAACCGAAAGTATTGCTTTCAGCTAGGCTGAAAACTGTTTGGTGAGATTTCAGTGTGGCTGAAAGCAATACTTTTAGTTCAGATTTCAGCTTGCTCTGAAATTCAAGTTGATACAGGTAATATCAGTTACCCTTATTTCAGTCCTGATATATTTAGTTTCAGCATCAGTTTCGGCTCGACTGTCTTACAATCCGACACATAACACTGGTTGAACATTTCAAGTTTTTCACTGGAAATATTGGTGAAAAACCTCCTTCATTTTTCACCCATCTTTCACCGAAAAAAGAGGTGAAAAATTCAAGCTTTTTTCACTACTTTTTTGACTGGAAACCAAGGTGTAAAATTTGAAATAAAGTTGGTGATTTTATTTGCAAGAGGAACAGCCATAATTAATGCATATTCACACCTGAAAATGATGGTGAAAAATTCAAAACTTTTTTCACAACAATTTTCACCACAAAAAGCACAATAAAATGTGTGAGTAATGTTTGGTGAAAATTTGTGTAAAAATTGAAACCCAGGATCTAGGTTTTCAATCCTTTTTCACCCTCTTTTTTTTTTCCACTTTTTCACTGGAAAATGGGGTGAAAAAGATACCTTGTTTTTTTTCACATTTTTCGGTGTAAATAAAAGTGAAAATGTCAAAATATTTTCCAGGCATTTCCCGCCAGCAATCAAGGTGAAAAATGTGAAATAGGGTTCAAGACTTTTCTTCAGATATTTTCAGAGAAAAAGCACAGAAAACAACTTTTGAATTGGTCACTGGAAGATACAGAGAGTTTTCAATGAACAATTTGGGTGTAAAAGGGCTATCGTAGTGCTGGAGACTTTGAGGCAAAGATGGTGTAAAATTCCAAACAGCTACACCAGGTATTCAAGACCTTTGATCCATGAAGCCCTGAGCCAAGCCAAAACACCTGTCAGCCACTTCAAAGTCCCACAGATATAATATCTGTGGCCAAACTGAGCCAGAATCACAACTTTTCCTCCCCAGTGAGGCAACAGTGGCATGGATTTCTGGTCTGTGACTCGTTTCACACTCACACAGATCCAAAAAGCATGGAGCCAAACCACAACATCTGTCGGCCTCTTCAAAGTCCCACGGATATAATATCCATGGCCAAACTGAGCCGAAATCACAACTTTTGCAGGCATTTCCTCTCCAGCGAGGCAACGGTGGCATGGATTTCTGGTCTGTGACTTGTTTCACACTCACACAGATCCATGAAGCCTTGAGCTAAACCAAAACACCCATCAGCCACTTCAAAGTCCCACGGATATAATATCCGTGGCCAAGCTGAGCCAAAATCATGACTTTTGGGGGCATTTCCTCTCTGCCGAGGCAACAGGGGCACAGATTTCTGGCCTGTGACTTGTTTCACACTCACATGGATCCACCAAGCCTTGAGCCGGCCCACAACATTTGTCAGCCTCTTCAGAGTCTCACGGATATAATATCCGTGGTCCAACTGAGCCAGAATCATGACTTTTGGGGGCATTTCCTCTCTGGTGAGGCAAAAGTGGCATGGATTTCAAGTCTGTGACCTGTTTCACACTCACGCAGATCCACCAAGCCTTGAGCAAAGCCACAGCATCTGTCAGCCTCTTCAAAGTCCCACGGATATAATATCCATGGCCAAACTGAGCCGAAATCACAACTTTTGCAGGCATTTCCTCTCCAGCGAGGCAACGGTGGCATGGATTTCAAGTCTCTGACTTGTTTCACACTCACACAGATCCACCAAGCCTTTAGTCAAGCCAAAACAACCATCAGCCTCTTCAAAGTCCCACGGATATAATATCCGTGCTCAAACTGAGCCAAAATCATGACTTTTAGGGGCATTTCCTTTCCGCCAAGGCAATGGGGGCATGGATTTCTGATCTGTGACTTGTTTCACACTCACGCAGATCCAAAAAGCCTTGAGCCAAGCCCCAACATCTGTCAGCCTCTCCAAAGTCCCATGGATATAATATTCATGGCCAAACTGAGCCAAAATCACGACTTTTGCAGGCATTTCCTCTCCAGTGAGGCAACAGTGGCATGGATTTCAAGTCTGTGACTTGTTGCACACTCACACAGATCCAAAAGCCTTGAGCCAAGCCAAAACACCCATCAGCCACTTCAAAGTCCCACGGATATAATATCCGTGGCCAAGCTGAGCCAAAATCATGACTTTTGGGGGCATTTCCTCTCCGGTGATGCAATGGGGGCATGGATTCCTGGCCTGTGACTTGTTGCACACTCACACAGATCTACCACGCCTTGAGTCAAGCCAAAACACCCATCAGCCTCTTCAAAGTCCCACAGATACAATATTTGTGGCCAAAATGCCTGCAAAAGTCGTGATTTCGGCTCAGTTTGGCCATGGATATTATTGGGACTTTGAAGAGGCTGACAGATGTTGTGGTTTGGCTCCACGCTTGGTGGATCTGTGTGAGTGTGAAACAAGTCACAGACCAGAAATCCATGCCACTGTTGACTCGCTGGGGAGGAAAAGTTGTGATTCTGGCTCAGTTTGACCACAGATAATTATATCTGTGGGACTTTGAAGTGGCTGACAGGTGTTTTGGCTTGGCTCAGGGCTTCATGGATCAAAGGTCTTGAATACCTGGTGTAGCTGTTTGGAATTTTACACCATCTTTGCCTCAAAGTCTCCAGCACTATGTTAGCCCTTTTACACCCAAATTGTTCATTGAAAACTCTCTGTATCTTCCAGTGACCAATTCAAATGCTGTTTTCTGTGCTTTTTCTCTGAAAATATCTGAGGAAAAGTCTTGAACCCTATTTCACATTTTTCACCTTGATTGCTGGCGGGAAATGCCTGGAAAATATTTTGACATTTTCACTTGTATTTACACCGAAAAATGTGAAAAAAACAAGGTATCTTTTTCACCCCATTTTCCAGTGAGAAAGTGGGAAAAAAAAGAGGGTGAAAAAGGATTGAAAACCTAGATCCTGGGTTTCAATTTTTACACAAATTTTCGCCAAACATTACTCACACATTTTATTGTGCTTTTTGTGGTGAAAATTGTTGTGAAAAAAGTTTTGAATTTTTCACCATCATTTTCAGGTGTGAATATGCATTAATTATGGCTGTTCCTCTTGCAAACAAAATCACCAACTTTATTTCAAATTTTACACCTTGGTTTCCAGTCAAAAAAGTAGTGAAAAAAGCTTGAATTTTTCACCTCTTTTTTCGGTGAAAGATGGGTGAAAAATGAAGGAGGTTTTTCACCAATATTTCCAGTGAAAAACTTGAAATGTTCAACCAGTGTAATGTTTCAAATGTATTTCAGGCAATCTGAAATTCAATCTGATTCAACTCTTTTCAGTTGGACCTACACGTAAACCTAAATGATTGATGTCGACTTAGATTTCAGTGTGCCGGAACTGCTATTCGAAACTTTGCATGTCGAATAGCACTTCCGGCATGCCTAAATTTGGCAATTGGCGGTGTGACTGTAAATATTGTGTAGTTCTGAGCAGTCACATGCGTGTTTACAGTTCCTATACATTAAAACACAACTAGCCGAGAGTCATGTGAAAGTCATGTGAGTGTCAGGTGACAGCTCGGAATTAGCCGTGTGCGGGCGAACCCCCCGACTCTGTATCCGCCGTGTGCGGGCGAGCTCTGTATCCACTGTGTGCGGGCGTCTCCGTGACGAAGGCACGGGTCCGAATAAACTGGTATCGACTATAGAACAATGCGCCGGGGGCCCCGGAGGTCACGTGGAACAGTTACCTTATTGAGTTTGATGTGTCACATGTGGGGACATATCTCGCCTTCTCGAAGGCAAGCTGTGTAATGAGTCACGTGGGAGACACGCTCAACACAATTGCACCAAACAAGGCCAAATCAAATCACCTGAAAGTTGCTGGCTTTCTTACACAACCGTTAATTGTGCATTTACCTCGGGGTCGTAATTATAACTCAATCTGCATTGATTCTTCCACAGTCGCGGCGAAAATGGTGGCAAAAGGTCTTTTTAAAAATTGGTTTGAGGCTCCTAAACCGGATCGCAATGAACGCGAGATCAAGGTTTAAGGTGCAGCAAAGTTCCAAGTTCGCATTCGGTCTCGCTGACCACAGGATTTTGTTTCCATTCACTCTCGAATATCGACGCCTAGAGTGCATCGTGTTCCATCTTGACGGAATGCATGAGATGGATGCGGATGAAATCACTTCCCTTTTTGAACTGGATCCGGGCTACCCTCTCATTCAGCCGAGCAAGGATAGACCTCAGTAGATGGAATGGTAGGTTCAATATGCTATTCTCAAATGTCTGCCGTTCTTTTACTAGCACTCGGGGTAGAAAATCCGAAGATGAGCAAATCAAGAGTGGTATATTCTTCTGGGTATTCTGTAATACAAGAAGCAGACCTCCCAACGGAGCTGACAGAAATATTTTCGGTAAAAGTCAATGACAAGATTTCGCTTTCCTGTATGTAAGTCTTTAGTTTCTGTCTTGATAATCACTTTAGAAATTGGTTCAAAGTCACCGGCACATGCACCACCTGTGCATGCAAGAAAACCATCATGAGGCTTGGATACGGACCATGTATTTTATGCCTCTGGGTCTCTCTGAGTGAGTCTTCAAAAGGAAAAATGCGGAAGCCAGTCCCAATATCAGGGAGTGCGAAATTCGGGTCAAAAACCATAAGTTGATCTGTTTTTGGTTGGATTCCAGTTCTTTGTCAGAGCTAGCTCATCGCACAAATCCAGATTGGACGCCGTCGGGTTCCACTTGGGCAAAATACTGTCTATTAAAATTTGAGCTGTTTCAATGCACTCTCCTGGGTCCTGACAACCGTGTACCATTCGGCTTTGATAACATAATGGGCAGCCGCAGTTCTTACGACCTATTCCTAAGGGTTTCACTTGGTGTGGTTTTCTTGCAATAGTGGTTCGTCGTTTTGAAATGGAAAGATTATCTCGAACGTTTCGCACTTTGTGATTTAATCTCAGGCATGTTGCAGCGTCTCGGATCCAGTTCAAAAAAGTGTTGAACAACCATGCTAAATTCTTGTCAAATATCCACACCCAAAATGTCGAAATTGATACTGAGATTGATCGAGTCCGCGCCATCTTCGTCACTTTGTTACTTCGCTTAGCGTTGCGAAAGTTCGTGATCTTGATGGAAAGCGGAGAAACTCCGTGAGTTGCGCTGGACTTCGGTAAACTTCGTCACTTCCTCTGCGCTCTCAGCATACACACTGGGAAAGCCCGTAATTTGAACTGTGCTGTGACCCAGCTCACATGGGAGTGACCGTGCGTCTTGTGTCAGAGTCTACTTACTTGATTCACTCGACCTGTGCTCGTCCCCAGCTCGAAAATATTAACCAAAATTCAACTGACACTTCTGATGATTTAATATGAGGAAATTACTGCCGACACGATATAATGTTGAAGGAGAGATTGTGCTCAACTTGTGTTGAAGGAATGTCTGCGGTGTAACGGGAGTCCGCGCCATCTTCGTCACTTCGTTGCTTAGGAATGGGGGAGAGGTGGAAATCTTTGGCCACGAAACCGTGAAATAGCGTGATCGACCTTCAATGCAAACGAAAGCCGAGCTGTGGCTCAATTCGACGGTCGTGACACGCTACTGAGGAGCCTCTGCCCCCGTAAGTCGCCGAGATGCCCGATCCGCAGTCTAAATACCGGCAGTTTGGCCAACTGCTTGACTGTACTGTGTATTTGAATTGATTTAAATATACTGCAGGTATCTAAAGAACTAAAGAGTAATCCATTGCGAACCGATGGCATCTCAATGTCGGTAATTTGCTTGAAATTCGCTTCAGGGTTTTGAGCACACCCCACCACACTTGCATCAACCCTGACAGTTGTTAGAAGCTGACATCCGGATAAAGAAACACTGAACCTCCTGTTTGTTGAAATTTTACTCTGAAGCAAGGATTAAATCTCATAGACGCACTGGGTATCCAGGGTGTCGTATCTAGATCAGCGACACGAAGGGGATGATACAGTACTTTCGTGGTGCTCACTGAGTAAAGGATTCAACCAGATCCATTGCAACTCCTTTCGACGCGTTGTTAGACATAGGCTGGACATCTTTAACTGCTCTGCGATGTAAGCCTCAATCGCTACCAATGCGTCAGTATCTGTCAATTATCGGAGACAAAATACGAACGCACTCTGATGAGCCTTGTTCCCCAGCTCGCTCAGTGCCCTCATTGCTCGTCGTTGATGGTACTGTGGTTAATTGAACCTCTTTCAATGGCAGGAGCATCCGACATACCCTTCTCGGCTCCTCCGCGTTCAAATGCCAATGTCCGAGTCGTGTGGTTGGTATCCTCTTGGTGGTTGGAATAGCCGATTGGGCTGACAGAATGCGTTAGCTAGCATGTTGCAATCAATTTAATCGACATCCTGCCGTTGTGTCTGCTCTCAGTTCGTGTGATACAAGCGCGCCGTGTAGTGTAAAAACGTTGTTGGACGCCATAGCAGGCGGAACGCGAATGGCGGTGGCGTGAGGATGGTGGTTAACGAAGACAGGCGACTGTTCTGTTCCACAAACCCAGCATATGACCAAACAGCCAAAGTGACGAGAATTCACTGGAATTCGGTCGAGGTAACGAGCTTTCCCAAAAGTGGCTCTAAATGACGAACTTTCATGGTTCCGGATCAAAGTCAAGAACTTTCGCACCCCTAAGCGAAGTAACGAAGTGACAAAGATGGGTACAACTCAGATTGACCTTATGTTTGAGTGCCCGGGGATCCTTTTATCCCATGGCTTGCAAAGACTATTTACCAAGATCATACGCAACTTACAGCCCAAGCTGCAACGACGGTCTCCATTTGTGAATCTCGACCGTATTCGATGAGAATATCTGGAGATCAATACGGTCGGTGACACTGCAACGCAACGCTTGACTCGAGAGTTTTTATGGAAGTGCATACACAATACATTCAGGGTAGGGGACTTCTGGTCTCACATCAACACGTTAAAGATACGAGGACGATGTCACGTCTGTGGTGTTTCTGAAACCTGAGAGCACATTGTTTTAGAATGTCAGGCACCAGGCCAAAAATTAATTTGGGATCTAACTCAACAACTCTGGTCAAAGAAATATGCCAACATTGAACTGGGGCTTGATTTTAAATTTCACAAATTTAAATCTGAGAAGCCAGGAAAAGGTAGACTGTTTGCCATTCTTGTATCAGTCGCATAGCATGTTATGTGGAATCTGCGTCGAATCCGAGTAATTGAAATGCCAGACAGGATACTTTCTCTGTCAGAAATTTATAACAAATGGCTGAAAGCGGTCAATGGGGCCTTACAGCGAGACCGACTCCTGACTGATAAAATTAAATTTGGGCCACTGGCACTAAGAAAACAACTGGTCTTGAACATGTAGAGTGGCTCATTTATGGATGAGGACTCATTACCAGATGACTAGACTTATGCTCCAAAAAAAAAAGAAAAGAAAAGAAATTACTTCCCTTCAAGGGATCCCGTCCGATGTTCGGACTGTTTCAATGGATGAGCCGTGGCAGCGCGGTGCCTGTACAAGGATGGATTTTTGAACTCGGGCGGAGGCAATCATCCGCTCGAGGCGCGCCGTCAAAGCGCAAGGTGAGCGCATTCGTTGGTCTGTCGAATAACCTTTTATACCTACTCGACTTAGTGCTTGCCGCTCCTGAAGACGTCCCCGGAGATTAGCCGGTGGTTTTCGATGGCGTCGCTACATGGCCAATTTCGAAACACAGTTAATCCCCCTTGCGTGTACGAACACGATTATGTATCGCATTAATCTGAGTAATCACTACATTTTGATGGCCCCTCGGCCGACTTGTGCGATGTCGGCTGAGGTTGGCCGAGGGGCCATCAAAATGTAGTGAATTCCAATTCTTTCCTTGTATGAGCTGCGATGCTGTACCCCTGGGTGTCCAAGACTCTGATCATCGCCGGTGGGTACACGATCCTCCAAACAGATCAACTAATTTCGTAGCGTGTTTGGGTCTCACTTCCCCCGGATGCTTTGTCTGGGATTTTTGTCCCCGTTCGGCATGCACAGCTGACTAGCCCAATCAGCTATTCAAGGAAGTTTTACCGAGCACTATTTTTTGCGTTGCCAGCCGGCAAAGCCGGCTGTCCATGTGGTATGTAACAGGACGAAGACAGCTGGATGACAGTTCCCTGATCTCAGGTCCTACGCTTCCCACAGCGTCGCTCTTCCCCTCACCATGTCTCTGGAGGCCGCACTACATGTCGTACTCGGGATGACGCCTGTCCCGGGACTCTCAGCGGCATTCACGGTGTTCAGATTCATCGTTGCCTCCGTGCAGTCAGCACAAGAAAGTAAGAAGCAACTCGAGGCTCTCGCAAAAGGTGTCGGCGGGCTTTTGGAAACACTGAACGCGGAGTTCAGAGAGTCGAGGCTGGTTGCAGCCAATTTCAATAAGCCCCTAACAGATCTGGAGACGTGAGAAGGCCATCCTGTCGGATTTCGTGTCCGCCTTACGTTCTTTAACAGGCTTCTCCAAGATGTTCACCGATTCGTCCACAAGGAGCAAAGCAGAGGCTTCTTCAAGTCCCTCTTGGACAAGGATGCACGAATTACCAGGATAGATGCATTCTATCGGCGAATTGGGATTACTCTCAGTGCATTTCAGGTGAGCATTCCACTGTTCCTCAGGAAATAAAAAATGATATTGATGTCGCGATTTTATCTTAATAGATATCGGGTCTTCTGAGCATCCAAACTATGCTGAGAAATAACGAGATGGCCCAAAAGGAGGATACAAATATCTTGAATGCCCACTTGAGCGCTTTGGAGAAAAACCAGGACAATCTGAGAAAAACACTCGGCTCGTGAACCCCACTATTCCACCGGTTTCTATATTATTTACCTCTGTCCCCAGAGATCAATCATAACAACATGCTAGCCATGATGACTTGCCTTCAACGCAGGCTGTGCAGTGCACCCATGAATCGGCCTGAAGAGATTTTCTATTCCCATACGCTGCAATATTTGACTTCAATGAGCGGGCAACAAGTACAGCTGGAGGACTGGATGATCGCATCGTTCGATGTGGATTATGGCCTAGAAATTGGTGTTGGAGGATTGTGAGCCTGCCTTTCAAGATCTCTCGACTATGCTAAAGATTATGAAGTGGTAAGGTCTACAAGGGCACCTGGAATCGAACAGATGTGGCTATCAAGGTCCTGCAGAATGTTGCAGGTGTTACCCCCAATGTTGCGGTAATGATCTAAGCACGTATTTGGATAGTCCTGACCCGTGGTTCAATAATGTAGCTGCTTCGAAAAGAAATCAATGTTTGTGTCAATTCTTATCTTCGTGCAACATTCAACCAACTGAATCAAATAGCTTTGGTTGACCCTTCGTCATCCAAATGTCCTTCAGTTCCTCGGTGCAAATACACTGGATGATATGCCATTCGTTGTCATGCCTTACATACCATACAATGCAAGGCAGTTTCTCCAGCAACGACCTACTTTCGATCCTGTGTATATTGTGAGTCTTTGACTGAAAAATATGCCACACAGATTCATGATGAACAGCTCCGTGATATATCCCTTGGGCTGCAATATTTGCATTCACGCAAAATCTGCCATGGGGACATAAAGGGAGTAAGCAATGGTCAAGTCTTTATTGACATGTGTCCCACTGACATCGTAATTCAGGTCAACATCCTCATTGAAGATTCGGGCAGGTCACTTTTGTGTGATTTCGGTCTGTCTCGCATCAAAGCTGATGCCACCAGTCGCACAGTTCAAACTGGAAACACCATAGTAGCTGGGAGCCGCAACTGGATGGCCCCTGAGGTTCTGGCAGGTTCACTCCCCAAAATGCCGTCAGATGTCTATGCATTTGGTATGACCTTGTACGAGGTGAGCTGTGGGTCAGTTTTATTGACCACCTCATGACTCATGAACCATCAACAGCTGTACACCGATGAAACCCCCTTGGCCAGCATCCCACATACAGATTTCATTGAGCTAGTGTTCCGACTTGGAGTCAGACCAGATCGTCCAGATATTGACGATGTCCCAAGACTTACTGATTTGCTCTGGACCTTGGCTGAACAGTGTTGGCTCCAAGACCCCAAGGCCAGGCCAACGACAGGGAAAATTCATGACATGATTGTGGATATGATCCAATCATATGCAGATATATCTTCGAGATCTGTGGACCCTGAAGTGCCAAACACAACAAGGAAGGACATTGAAACTCAGGAAACCTCGAAGATCACAAAGTTGAACCATGATTTTCTGAACAAGAGACATGCTCTGGGAGAAGATCATGTGGATACCCTGCGGGCCATGGCTGATTTGGCTCATGCTTACAATGACTTGAATCTGTGGAAGAAGGCTGAAGAGCTGTGGGTGGTGGTGATGAAGAAACAGACACAAATGCTAGGCCTAAATGATCCTGATACCTTGAGCACCATGGCCAACCTGGCCTATACTTACCTTAAAGGTTGCCAGTTGCAGGAGGCCAAGGAGCTTGGGGTGATGGCAATGAATAGGCACAACTTGGTCCTGGGAGAGAACCATTCTGAGACCATGCGGGTTATGGACAACCTGGTGGTCACTTACAATGAGCTGAAGGAATTCAAGGAGGCAGAACAGCTTGGGCTAGTGGTAGTGGAAAAACAGAAGCAGGTCTTAGGGGAGGACCATCTGAGTACTTTGCAGAGTATGGTCACCTTGGCCATTACATACACTGAATTGGACCAATGGAAGAAAGTAGAAGAGCTGGCTGTGGTGGTGATGGAGAAGCGAAAGCAGGTGTTAGGTGAGGACCATCCAGACACCCTGGGCATCATGGCCGCTTTGGCTATTGCATACAACAAATTGGAGCTATGGGAGCAGGCTGAGGAGCTCAAGGTGCTAGTGCTAGAGAGGTGTAAGCAGAGATTGGGTGACAACCATCCAGCCACCCTGCAGGCCATGACCAACTTGACCTATACATACAGAATATCGAAGCAATGGAAGAAGGCTGAAGACCTTGAGATCCTGCTGCTGGCAAAGCAGAAGCAGGTACTGGGTGAGGACCATCCAAAAACCCTGCAGAGTATGTCCAACTTGGCCTATGCATACAGCGAATTGGAGAAACATATGAAGGCCCAAGAGCTGTACACAGTGGTGATGGAGAAGCGGAAGCAGGTGCTGGGTGAGGACCATCTGAATACCTTGCAAACTATGGCTTCCTTGGCATACACATATACCAAATTGCAGCAATGGAAGCAGGCTGCAGAGCTTTTCATGGCAGTGACTCAGAAGCGGAGACAAGTGTTGGGTGCAGACCATCCAGAAACCCTTCAAACCATGGCCAACTTGGCTGTGGCATACAGGGAATTGGAGCAATGGACGAAGGCAGAACCACTTGGACAGTTGTTGGTTGAGAAGTGGAAGCAAGTGTTGGGTGAGGACCATCCAGACACCTTGGAGAGCATGTTCGATCTGGCCTATATGTACAGCACATCTGGGCAGCAGAAGAAGGCTGAACAACTGTGGGTGGTGGTGATGGAGAAGCAGAAGCAGGTGTTGGGGGAGGACCATCCCCAAACTCTCCTAACCATGGCCAACTTGGCCAATATTTACCCCCTATCTGGGCAGTTGAAAAAGGCTGAAGAGCTTGCAGCACAAAGTATGAAGAAATTGCAGCAGGTCTCTGGAGAAGACAATGGTATCACCCTGATGGCCACGTTGATCTTGGCGGATATTTCCAGTCAATTGGGCCGATTGAATGAAGCGAAACAGCTTGGATTGGGTGCACTGACAAAGCTGAAGCAGGTCAGGGGAGATGACCATCATCACACTCTATCTGCCATGACCATCTTGACCAATATTTATGACCGCCTGGGGCAGTTGAAGGAGGCAGAAGAGCTCGGGCTGGTGGCATTGGCAAAGATGAAACAGTTCAAGGGAGAGCACCATTTTGACACCCTGTTGACCATGGCAATTTTAGCCAACATCTACGTCCAATTAGGTCGCTTGAAGGAGGCCGAAAAGCTTGGGGAAGAAGCACTTAAGTTGATGGTGGTCTTGCGAGAGGACCATTGTGATACCCTCTGGACAATGACTGTTTCGGCCAATATCTACAACCACTTAGGCCGGTTGAACGAGGCCGAGGAGCTTGGAACCGTTGCACTGAAAAAGCTAAAGCAGGTTCTAGGAGAAGACCATCCATACACTCTGTGGGCTATGACTATCCTGGCCAATATTTACGCCGAAGGGGACCTCTTCAGCGAGGCTGAAAAGCTTGGGTTGGTGGCAATGAAAATGCTGAAACAGGTCATGGGAGAGGGGCATCGTGACACTTTGTGGGCCATGGCGGTGTTGGCCAATATCTACAGCCAGTCCAACCGGTTGAATGAAGCTGAGGAGCTTGGGGTGGTGGCGATGACACAGTTGAAACAGGTCTTGGGGGAGGGTCATTGTGACACCCTGTGGACAATGGGTGTCTTGGCAAAGATTTACAACCAATTGGGCCGGTGGGACGAGGCAGAAGATATTGGAGTCCTGGCGATGACGAAGCAGAAGGCGCTCTTGGGAGGAGACCATCGCGACACCTTGCGGACTATGTCCCTCTTGGTTTCCATACGCCAGAAGCTGCAGGCTCGAAAACTGTCTCAAAGCATTGAAACTCGTCGAAAGGTGCGTTATAACTGTAAACCCTAATCTCAATCCACTGATTCAGTGCCGAATTTTTAACTGAAGCTTCTAAATAGTTTGGCGGGGGGTCCGTTGGTGTAGTTTTCAGATATCCTATGGATTGTGTGCTTTTTCCGGTTTTTCAAATGTAATATTAGTCACCACGTACTGGATCCTCATAAATGTAAGTACTGTTTTGTCGGCGAGGATGGGAACCTGAAAGTTGAGGGGGGAGATTACAATTAGCGCCAAGAAAAAGTGGATATTGCCTTTGAAGATATAACCCGGGCCTGAGTCGAAGCAAAGTCCCCAGAAAATACAAGAAACCAATGCGCGGTGTGCTAGTGTGAAATTGAGGTGATTCGGAGTTTCTAATTCGAACCAATTAAGGGGCAAGTAGCTCCATCCAACGCTGGCCCAGAGAGCAGCGAGTTCAGAAAAAAAAAGTGACTGATACGACTGGTCCGAATCGAACTGAAATGTCGTGGTCGCCATGGATCGCGATTCGGCACTGTGGCTGGTCTGAGTCAGGAGGGAACGAGCATTTGAATAGTAAACGGGGAGGAACAACGCAAGAGATCAATATGCAGAGATTTGCGCTGGGTCAGAGTCCTGAACGAGCTGGAAGTAGACACCCAGGCGCCAGACTTGAGAGCAGCGAGAAAGAACAAAAAAACGATCCACTTGGGTCCGAATCGAACCGGCGACTTCTATTGAAAATGCTTTGGATGCCGTTGAGGATGGACGCGCACCATGCGCCACCGAGTCTTGTGTAAACCCAAGATGAGACGTCAACATAAAGAGGTGATCTGGGTGTGATTCTCGACTGGAATGGAGCTGAACGGGGACAGATGAACACAAGAAATTGCGAACTGAATTAAATGAAATCCTTACAACTACTGCAAAAAAAGATGTCTGCAAAATCCAAGTTGTAAGCCTTTTTGCAGTTTCGCTGCAAGTTGCAACCCAAAACCCTGCTTGCACTGAGAAGTAACGAGCCAATAATTTTTGTACACTATATGTGCCATAGAGAAGGCATGGTAACAGATAACAAACCACATGTTTGCCATATCCAAACCGCATAGTCAAGCTTGTATTTCCAACACGAGCCCTAAATCGAACTCTAAGCGCCACTCTGCTGCCGAGCCGCACAAACGCGTCTGTTTGCCAACTGTTTGCTCGTGTGTGCCCGCGCCCTCCGTCGTCAATCATCTTCTCTTCGCACTCCACCACCTTAACTTGCCCCTACTCCCTAACCCCAGCCGTTGTCCACTAAGCACTTCCACCAACCTACACCTCTCCACCTTTTCCCATAACCGCACGCCACCGGCGGTTATCTATTTGCGTCCCGATCAAACCGCCTCGTGTCCCGCTTCTTTTCCTACCGCCACGTCGCTCGCTGCGCCGCCCTCACTCCTATCCTCCACTCGCCCCGAGTTCTCGACAGCTGCCATCTCCCCACCGCGTCCCACACGCTCGACTAACCTCGACTAATCCTCTTCTCCGCACGCACCGTCCTCCTTCACCAGCGCTCCACCCGCCTCCGCCCCACATCGATCGTCGGGCATCGCCGCCCTCTCCACTGCATCGCCACATTTGTTCCACAGCAATCCTGCCCCTGACTAATGCCGGGCGGGGTATTTTCTTGTTTTGCACAGGTGCGTCCCCGTCTATTTTGTCCCACCGCCCCTTCTCGCCAAGATTCCCTTTCTTCCCCTTCTCCACTGCCCGAATTCTCACGCTCCTCCCTCCCCGCCATCCACCACCTGCAGCAAAACGACGATCCCGGCCCATCCTCACTCGCGCCGTCGTCTCCTCACCAACGGCCATGTACAAAATCCTTCCCACCACCCGATCGCGATATCCCCACCACGCTCCGCCTTGTTCCCACTCTCGAAACCCGCGACCTACATCATCTCATCGCTCCCCCCATCCCGCTCATTCACGCCCCCACCGCGACCCTTGAAATCGAGGGAGTTACTCCCGTCCTGCACTCGCAGGGCTGTTGTATCTCTCGATTACTCGGGATCCTCACTCCCTCTTTTAATCGCCCCACCTCGCCCTGTTCCTCACACCTCACGCAATTCTGTCTTACTGCGCGGCAGCTCGTCTTCATCCTCCGCTCAACTCGCCCAGGAATTCCCAAATGTTGCTTTTATTTTCTCTCCCTCCCTAGTGTCCATCTCATCTACAGACCCTCGACTCTCCCTACGGCGCACTGTGACTACATTTGCATCTCTTTCATTGCGGTCCCCCGCTAACCCACGTTGCTCATCTACCCGCCCGCCCTTCTCCGTCATCCTCAGCCTGACCCATCACATACAGTATTGCATTGCTAGTCCTATCGCCCCCCCTGCTTGCTTACCGCTGCCGCCGTCGCGTAATTCCTTTGATCTTTTTCAATCCCTCGCTCGACGTTCCCGCTTACTCCCTCCACCAGCCATTGATTCCTCTCAGATTACGGCCCTACCCCGCACCAAACCTGCACTAATGCTCAATGTCCCCAAACGGCATTCCCTGCCGATTCCTCTGCACCACCGGTACGCCTGGCTTGTATTATCGTTCCTTTTTATCCTCCCCTCCTTCTCTTTTCTCTCGATCCCTCACAAGCATCCTCCCCTCGACCGTCTGCGCAATTCTACCCCGATACAGACAGACCTAGCCTACGTGCGTTCAACCTAAACCATGATTCTGACTCGCCGTTTCACCCAGGCAGGTCCTCCCTCCCTCCTTCCTTAAATTCACTCTGGTTCTTCTAAGCAATAGACGTGCAAGCGTGCTGGTTCCGATAAATGCGTAGGTATGTACACTTCATTGACTCCCCATCTATCAGTTGGCTGACGACTTGATTAGTGGCAGATCTTTAAATACTGCGGTGCGGATTCGATTCCCTCGCCGGAAGGGAGGGTTGACCATTCGAGTTCAATGAACTTGTTTGGATTCGGCTTGGATTTGAATTTGCGAGAGAAACCACTTGCTTCAAGGATCCGAGGGTACATGCATGTCTTGCGACTTGACTTGTTTGGAAGTACTGATGCGACTTTCTTTAGCTGCCAGTGCTCCCGAGTCGAAGCTAGGATAATAGAGCGCGCGCTGGCTGGTATCAACTTGAAGCTGGTTCGTATACAGCGAGAAGTCAGTCCTTCGTATTCTCTTGTATTTGATTGATTGACGCGATCCTGATTCAATTCGGCACAGGCACGAATTGCATTTCGGTGTTAAACGAATGGACAGCACGCAGTTTCGATTTGGAGGAAGCGGGGACTGTATTTAGCTAGCTATGTCCCTCTCTTGCGGCGATCGCGTCCGTTTACAGTAGATGTTTACCAGGTTCAATCCAGGCCGCGCGAGGTTTCTTTGTTTTGTTTTCAAAAGAGAGTCGCACGCCGACTCCGGCAAGTGGGATGCGCATGGATTCGATTCAAGATACTGTATGTAATTCTTTAGGATTGTGGGACTCGACGTATTGATTCGAGTTCTTCAGGAATGCGGCGGCTCATGCGAAATGCGAGAACGGCGGCCCATCCGATTGGACGTATCAGCATAGGTGCTTCATCTCGTTTGTTTCGCGCGCATTTCTCATTCGACTGCAGTACCAGCGTGCAGGATGCGATGCGATGATTATTCGGGTATGGGGTGCACTTGCATACCGCGGGTGAGTTGATTTGCAGCCAGTAAGCTTAACTCTTGGCTTTAAATTCACTTGCTAATGCTGCGTGTTGGTCGATTGGGATATGCGGTAAATGTCATAGAATTTCACGGAGCTTGGCTCAAGTTCTGCCAAATTCCCTTGGGGGTGTTTCCCGATGCAGGTTATGTCCACGGTGGCTATGTCCATCCGTTTTGACCCGCTAACCGCGGCGGCAAACCAGTAGGAGTTGATTTCTGCGCGGCGGGCGGTGTTTAGGGCGACTACCAACGGAGACGGGGCAACGATATTGTCTTCAAAGCATCCTGGAGAAGAGGGTGAGTGAATGGAGAAGGAACATACAGCGGGCATCATAAACGGCTCAATCAGCGTGGCGGCGTTCCTGGCAGCGCTCTCATGGGTCGCACGCTCGGCTTTCTTCTCCTTTCGGTGCTCTTTGATATATTGGTATAGCAGGAGCTTGAACATGGGTACTTATGGTCTGCGACGGGCGTGAAATTGAGAGACGAAGATCGTTAGTCAATTTCTTATTACTTATAATGACGGAGGCTGATGGGGCGCGGGTTGCACGGCACAGGTGGGATATGCAAAGATACAAATAGCGGCGACGCCGCGTCGTGAAAGCAGCGAGCAACGCGGACTCGGTTCGAACAAGCCAGGCATTGCACGGTATAGGTGGGATATGCAAATATACAAATAGCGGCGACGCTCCGCGTCGTGAAGGCAGCGAGCAATGCGGACTCGGTTCGAACAAGCCAGGCATTATGCTTCAACTGTGAGGCTCCAGTCTCAGGCTATTCGTGGGGACTCGGACAGCCGGCAACTCTCAGGAACACTCCAATATATTGCATCATATCTGTATGTACCTCGGACTTTGTGAAACGTCCTAAACGCCAAGCTAGAATCCTAGTTAATTGCAGTCAGCGGCGATACTCTTCACTGCATCCTGCGCATTGGCAAGCACGGTGAGCGCGGAAGAGCTAAGGATAGAGCATCAGTTGGAACATCATGACTGGTGCACCAAGTATCGAGCTCACTTGTCGGCTTCAGTAAGCAACTTGTTCAACTCGTCGAACACAGGGCCGATGTTGCTGGTAAATCCGCTCTGGGAGACGGGAGTGCCATTGGCGACGGCGCCGACGAGCTCGAGGTTAATCTCGTTGACGATCCCGACAACTGCCAACGCTTCGGCACCGAGAATGGTGTCGCTGGATGATTGGAGTACGTTTCCGACGGTGTTCACCCAGAAGAGGTATTGAACGGTATCCACGGCGCACTGCGGGATGGTGGTCTGGCGTTTTGCAGGCACTGAATGAAGGAATATTAATGGAATGGAACATGCAATCTGCGAAAGACGCCCACCAGAACCGGCGAGAGCGCAGGCAGCGGTGCAGAGAGTAATGAAGACGGCGGAGAGCTGAACCATTGTTAATGCTGTGGGGTTGTTGGAGGAGTCGGATGATCCAATAGCCATACTACAAGCTACCACAAGCTTATATACCATTCACCTCCGCGCGCTTAGTGTGAACGCCGGCCAAGACAGATTCAACATTTGAAAGAACGTGTAGTTCCGGTATCTTGACTAGGGCCAGTTTGCTTATGCGGTCTCAGCCGGCGACGACAGAAACGGGCTGTGGCCCTGAGTGTGCGGGATGTTTATCGGACGGCCCCGAGTACGCCAACAACCATTCAAGGTGTGCAATATTCCAAATGAAGTCTAGTTCCGGTGCCTTGACACCTTTGGAAGGAATTAATAAATGTCGTGAGTTGAACATCTCATCTATAACGTTTTGTTTCAATCTTGTGGATTTCAAGCCACAACCTACCAAGAAGTGCAATCAATATAGGTGACAAGGTGAAACTGCGTGTTCGTGTATTTTCGGATGGGCGTCGAGACTTGAATTTGCTGAATTATTATTATGTGACCCCTCCCCCCCCAGGTTTCGTTGTCCGCCATTGTCGGGGCGGCTTAGGCCAAGGTGGGATCCGGGACCCGACAATCAGGAAGGGCGGACCGCGTCTCCGATTGAGAAAGCACAGATTTCTGTTCCTCAACGCGGCCCCAAGTCTTCGACTGAAAAGTGTATAAATTCGAGCAGGGAGTCTGCGCCAAGGTTTCCATTGAAAAACCACGACGAACACTCACGAGTTGCAGTCATCCATCTACAGGCAAATTTGGTTCATAACCGCTGAGTAATTTTTACCAGCAACAAGACCTCTTTTGAAAAATTACCTCATGACTTCTTTCTCTTGACTTACTTACCGGTGGAGTAAGTCGAGCGACTCGGAGACCCGACCCATAATCAAAGTTTATTTGATGGACAAGGCGATACTGAGCGCCTAATGTGAGAATATCCAAAGTGTCGGGGAGAGAAGACCAAATGTGAGGCGTCAAAGGCTCCGGACAGACCCGCAATTTTAAAAAGAGAGAGACTATGAATAGTCATCATTCTAGGACCAGGGTAGGATAGTTTGCACCATCTAACGTGACAAGCCGGAATTAGTGTTGTGCTGGGCTCGGGCTCAAGCCCAAGCCCGGCCCAACCCCAGGCTTTTGAGCCCGACCCTGAGGCGGGCCCAGTAGGACTCAGGGTCGGGCTCAAGATTAATATTTTACTGGGCCCGCCTCAGGGTCGGGCTCAAAAGCCTGGGGTTGGGCCGGGCTTGGGCTTGAGCCCGAGCCCAGCACAACACTAATTCCGGCTTGTCACGTTAGATGGTGCAAACTATCCTACCCTGGTCCTAGAATGATGACTATTCATAGTCTCTCTCTTTTTAAAATTGCGGGTCTGTCCGGAGCCTTTGACGCCTCACATTTGGTCTTCTCTCCCCGACACTTTGGATATTCTCACATTAGGCGCTCAGTATCGCCTTGTCCATCAAATAAACTTTGATTATGGGTCGGGTCTCCGAGTCGCTCGACTTACTCCACCGGTAAGTAAGTCAAGAGAAAGAAGTCATGAGGTAATTTTTCAAAAGAGGTCTTGTTGCTGGTAAAAATTACTCAGCGGTTATGAACCAAATTTGCCTGTAGATGGATGACTGCAACTCGTGAGTGTTCGTCGTGGTTTTTCAATGGAAACCTTGGCGCAGACTCCCTGCTCGAATTTATACACTTTTCAGTCGAAGACTTGGGGCCGCGTTGAGGAACAGAAATCTGTGCTTTCTCAATCGGAGACGCGGTCCGCCCTTCCTGATTGTCGGGTCCCGGATCCCACCTTGGCCTAAGCCGCCCCGACAATGGCGGACAACGAAACCTGGGGGGGGAGGGGTCACATAATAATAATTCAGCAAATTCAAGTCTCGACGCCCATCCGAAAATACACGAACACGCAGTTTCACCTTGTCACCTATATTGATTGCACTTCTTGGTAGGTTGTGGCTTGAAATCCACAAGATTGAAACAAAACGTTATAGATGAGATGTTCAACTCACGACATTTATTAATTCCTTCCAAAGGTGTCAAGGCACCGGAACTAGACTTCATTTGGAATATTGCACACCTTGAATGGTTGTTGGCGTACTCGGGGCCGTCCGATAAACATCCCGCACACTCAGGGCCACAGCCCGTTTCTGTCGTCGCCGGCTGAGACCGCATAAGCAAACTGGCCCTAGTCAAGATACCGGAACTACACGTTCTTTCAAATGTTGAATCTGTCTTGGCCGGCGTTCACACTAAGCGCGCGGAGGTGAATGGTATATAAGCTTGTGGTAGCTTGTAGTATGGCTATTGGATCATCCGACTCCTCCAACAACCCCACAGCATTAACAATGGTTCAGCTCTCCGCCGTCTTCATTACTCTCTGCACCGCTGCCTGCGCTCTCGCCGGTTCTGGTGGGCGTCTTTCGCAGATTGCATGTTCCATTCCATTAATATTCCTTCATTCAGTGCCTGCAAAACGCCAGACCACCATCCCGCAGTGCGCCGTGGATACCGTTCAATACCTCTTCTGGGTGAACACCGTCGGAAACGTACTCCAATCATCCAGCGACACCATTCTCGGTGCCGAAGCGTTGGCAGTTGTCGGGATCGTCAACGAGATTAACCTCGAGCTCGTCGGCGCCGTCGCCAATGGCACTCCCGTCTCCCAGAGCGGATTTACCAGCAACATCGGCCCTGTGTTCGACGAGTTGAACAAGTTGCTTACTGAAGCCGACAAGTGAGCTCGATACTTGGTGCACCAGTCATGATGTTCCAACTGATGCTCTATCCTTAGCTCTTCCGCGCTCACCGTGCTTGCCAATGCGCAGGATGCAGTGAAGAGTATCGCCGCTGATTGCAATTGAGTAGAATTCTAGCTTGGCTTTTACCACGTAGTAGCCTTATTTCCCAAGTCTGCCTCAGTTTACGAATGAAACATGTACATGCTGAGCGACCATATTCTAAGCCGCTCCCCGAACTCCGTGAATATCCGACTTCAATCTCTCTTCTCCTCATCCAAACTCTCACACGACTCGATTCCCGGTGCTGTCGCTCTGCCCAGCCCAAAACCTCGTTCATAAATTAGAGGTACCATATAATTTAGTTCTTCGCGAAGTATGATAATGAGGGGTACATTTGGACAAGCCGCGTTTAAGCCACTGCCGACTCTTCCAGACTTTACGGAATGGCTTGCGCCCCTTAGCGGAGTTTGAAGTTGGTGGGGCGGGCGTGGACGGCGTGGCTTGTGATGTGGCTTGGCTTGTCCTCGGCTACACTACACATTTTCACCAAGGGCATTTGGTTCATTAACGTTCACTACTGTGCCGCTATCGTCTATTTTATCCCGTACTACCTTCGGGACATTCCGATCAACCTCGCCGCCGTGATTGATCGTGACTGCGACTTTTGAACCAGGGAACTCGGTTCTGCTCATCTGGCACAAATCAAAGTCACATATTCCCTTACTGCAGTCAAATCGTCCAATGGCCCTGAATTGGGAAGGACGAATGATCCACGCTGTCACCCGTCTCATTTGGTATTATCCAACCACACATTTGAGCTGTGGAATCTTTCTCAATGACGTCCAATCTACTCACGCCATGCCACGCACAAGCCATTCCCTGTGAATGCCCACACCAAACTAGTCTGTGATCCACGCCCACGCAACATCAATCGACAGACCACCCTTGTGCTCACTCATGTATTTGGCCGGAATGTCCAGTCCATTTCATCATGTCCACCGATATTCTCCGAAAATATAATCTCTTCCACTCTCTTCCTCGTCAGACAATCTGGTTTTTAGCAAGACTGGGTTTGATCGAATGTACTAGTATGCCAATGGCCGTTCCCAAATGTTCGTATCTGCCTAATAATTGAGTTTCTGCTTCTACTGGTCCTTAATCTATATCACGACACCGAATTTAAATGAATAACCGTACATTTGATGAATTAGTTACTCTCTTGCCCCACGCCGGACGCAAGCCATTCTGCTCGGTGGCGGTGCCCCTGCCTCCGCTGCAATTAATTTCAACCATTGTTCTGGGGTTTCCTGTCACACAAAAACATACCTCTGAGTTAACTTCTCCATCTTGTAGTTGAATTACAGTGAATACATAAATCATTCCTGAGATATTGACGCAAGCCATTTGGCCGGCTTGTGTCACGTGCACAAGCCATTCTGCTCAGTGACCCTGAATCACATTTAAGAGCTCAAATAGCATGCAATGGGTGTATACTGCCTCAAATGGGGTCAAATAACCCTTTCGCCATAAATAGTTAAAAAATTCAACTCCCCAGCAACTAGTCAAAACCAAGTAACCTGATTGACCGGCAGGTTCCGCAGGAATGCCAGAGGAGATACTGTGGAAACTGTGTTGGTTCTCACACAAGACTCTTTAATGCTTGTATTTTTAGGTCTAAATATTGACCGTCATATTTTTTGGGACTCCCCATGAAAAGAAATTGAACTCACAGTCAAGCAGGTCACTCGAATGCCACCGAGCTTCGAGTTTATCAATTGTCTTTGCTCCTTGTGCATATTCATTCAGTGACAGACCATATCAAGGTGTGGGGCAGCACAAGCCACAAGTTCTTTAACTCAAATGGCCTTTATCCTGGTCATGGTTGTGCCGTACAGTGTATATTCACGGTTATAGCGCAAAATTATGGAATCTAATTGTGTTCACCTCAAGGAATGCCTCAGGGAACCCTACTATGAGGAAAGAAAAGGTTAACTGGGGCTAAATAACGACATAATGTGGACAAGCCACTTCTTTTATTTGGGTGGGATCAAATTGGCGGAATGGCTTGCCAAGCCATCAAAGTGGCTTGCAAGCCGATCGGCCGGGCGTGGGCGGGTGATCCCATCCAAATCCACGCCCCCGCCCGAAACAAGCCATTCTGCGCGGGCGCAAGCCACTTTTGCAAGCCAAAAAGTTAACTCTCCCGACTCTTCGACTCTCCATCTCTAGCGCAATTTAAGAATGCGTCTCATGAGCACGGTCACTTCACAACATAAATCGAGGGTACCAGAACGAAATACAAATCCAAGTACGAGTGCAACCTAGGGAAATCAGGACTGAGGGCACGTCAAATTATCTCGCGAGGCGGACGGGAAGGTTCCGGGTGGTCCTCCCTACTGTAGGCGGCTTGGGCTGCTTGGGCTGCTTAAGCTGTTTGGGATGCTGGGTTACTTTCCTCCACGCGCCCAGCTCTGCGCGCAGCCTTTTCTGATCTCCGCCTTCCGTCAGCTCCAATTTTACAAGGACTTTCAACTTATCTTGCTCGTCGCGAAGTCGTAGAAGGAATGTCGCAAAATGAAACGCCTGTATCGGGGAGGAAATATCAAAGTTTCTGACGATTCCTTCGATCAAATATGTTCTCTGCGAATGCTTTAGTATATTACTCGCATCGAGGCGGACGACGTACAGCATGTTTGGACGATTTCCAGGCCATAAGAATCGCTCCCACCTTCCCCGAGGTGACCAACGCGAAAAAACGGTAGTCGTCGACGCCGAGAGTGACGTAGAAGGCGACCATCGACACCGGGTACATGCGTCCCTGATCTAGGGCCTTTCCCTCATCGTCAGCGGATTTTTTATACTCAGCGACGAAATGGGGAAGGAGAGGATGCTCTTGGAACTGATGAACATGCTCGTGTGCCGCCTGTGTAGGAGTCATCCACGATTCGGTGGTGCAGACGGAGAACGGATTCTGAAACTGCTGTTTGACCCAATCCAAATCTGTCACGGTGGCGGGTGCGTCCCGGTGCGGCGCGCGCGCCTCGCGAATGAATTCAGCGTCCGGGATAAGATCGGGGTAGCCCAGAAGAGCGGCGAATAGTATGGCGTCGAATATGTCTTCCCTGGGTTCCCGCTCCCTCGTGCCACGTCTCGAAACGGCGATCCGCCCGCCCTGTGCGCCCAGAAACGAAATGCAGAAAGAATAACAAAAGACGAATGATAACAAGAGAGCGCACCTTTCTGTCCGTTTTGATGACAACTCTCGTTCTACCATGTCTCAATATCCCATACTTCCTCTATATGCCCCGCATCACCTCGCGTCGCGTCCCGCCAAAATCCTCTCGCGCTCGTAGCCCTCATTCGACGTGCCCCCGCTGCACGAGTACGAGAACCCTTGCCCGCCCGCTGCCCGCGGCGAGCAACGCGACATCGATGGTGACGCCGTGAGGGCGGGACGTACTGGAGAAGGGGTCGGAGGCCATAGAGGTGGAGTTAGCTAAGATGCCTACGCATAAAGGCTAAAATGATAGAGGAAGGTCACCGCGCCCAGGCCCCAGGGGACAAGATAAGAGAGGGAACACGGGTGGGGTTGTAGGGGATGGGGACGGGTATACTCGGGGAGAAGGGGCAGGAAAACAAGGACGTGAAAGAAAATGGATTGGACAGGGAGGCGCATGGACAGGGGAAAGGAAAGCGAGTGGATGGGCAGGAGGGAAGGAATCAAGAGAGAAGCGTACTGTGAAGCCTGAGGCCTCAGGCCTAGCTAAGCCGTCAACGCCCTCGTTATCGAAATCGATGAGCGGTCCATCGTTGACATCCACGAGCGCGCGGCGTCTCCAAGGAGGCCCACGAGCACGGGCACAGTCTCCTAGTCCGGCACAGCGAATCGTGGTACTTACCTTCGTCGATCCTGACCTATACCGTCAGATTTGCATGCTATTGGCCCTCTCGTCCGGCGGGATGGTGCTTGTCGACGGGCTGGAGCGGCTTGCGTGGTGCGAGTGGCGGAGAAGAAAGAAGTACCAGCGGGTTTGTGATCCGATGACGTCACATGTGTGCGGCGTCTTTCCTCTCGGGAAGGTCAACCCCATTTCGTAGCGGCCCGGGTCTTTGCCCTGCAATATGAAAACTCGGAGCATCACGCTTCGAAATAAGTGATCTGATCAGGTCCTGTCTGATGGCCGTCATTGTGCCGACGACACAGGTGAGGTGAAGGCAGCACTTTTTAAGGAACTCTGGCTCTTAGGGTTATTAAAACTGCCTGTGGATGTTTTGCACTGGAACCCCGACCTGGATGACTTTACTTGGAACAAAAATCAGGTGTCCTGAGGCTGGAACCTGCTGTTCAACTGGAAACACACTCTTAACCCGGCATTCCTTGAGTTTGAAACCCACTCTCGGAGGCCTAGAATCTGGAATTCAAATAATTAATAGCATTTATATATGTGCCTAATTTCTTCAAAATTCCTTCTGAATCCCAGTCCATGGCTCGTATTTCTCAGCCAGAACGATTATGACTTCTTTCCTACTGTCGATTTTTCAGGGTTCTGGTCAAGGTTTTTTTATCAGTTCAAGCATGTGTATGTCTCCTCACGTATTTCAGTCACTAACTTGGCCGCACTCTGAGACAGACGATTCAACCAAATATATATATTCTGACAGCATCTTCAGCCCATGTGGGCCTGCTGAGCCAATTGGTCAGAAAAAGGGCGCATAATCTCACACTATCCAGCATACAACCAATTGAAGATTGTCAGGGTAGCCAACCCAGCATTTCCGGTCCCTTTTGTGGCCCAAGCCTCGTTCTGATGTTCCCGGGCATCTCGGACAACGTGAAATTGCAGCGAAGGACCATAAATCTCTATTAAGTTTGCTTAATCAATTCACGTTCCAATGCCAATCGGTGTTCAAATTTTGTTCTGTTCAACGCAGGAATGGGAGGGGCCAGTCAGCTGCAGGGATGAACAATTTTGAAACACTGTTTTAAGTGACGTGTTTAAACAAATCACAAACAAGGATTGAACGCCAATGAACACTGTTCAAACGGTTTGCCAAAAAGCACTGGCACTTGGGGGATTCGAACCCAGCACCTCTCAGTGATGGCAAGAGATAAGAACGAGGAGGAATATTAACCACTACACCATAAAGCTGACATGATTCCATGGCACTGTAACCCACATACATTGATAGCAGTCTTCATCCCATCCTTTTTTCTTTGGCTCTCTCAAGTCTATTTCTTCTTCTTCCGATGAAAAGGGCCCATACCTATCTGAGAGGCATCAAGAGGTGAGGTGGATAAAATTTCAGGCATCCGTTACAACCCTAATGATGTATAAAAGAGCATTGATTGCATTCAAATTGCAGCACAGTGCCTGTCCCCATGGTTTTTTTTAAAATAATAAGCTTCACCCAAATTAGATTGAAATAGTAGACCATCGTCTAAAGCTGGTAATATTCTGACATACCAGATTGATGAATATCAAGTCAACCAAATTTGAATGAAACTGAACCAATTTCTGGTGCTTGGTTCAATCTTATAAGGTTTCAACCATTTCTGCATTGAGCTGAATGGGTGGTAATGTTGATAGAAGGCTTCAGATACTGGCTGCACAACATGTGTTGGACTTGGCCAAATCGGAAATGCATCTTCGATGACAGTCACATACAGGATAAGGTGCTTTCTCATGTTGCAAATGCCTGTTTGGCTCACTTGTTATGTCGACATCTTCTTGCAGATCAAAGTTTCAAGGAGGTCCTCTGTTCGAGCCTCGCAGTGGCCTTTTTTTTCGCAAGCTGTTCAAACCGTTCAACGGGTGTTTAATCCAAACAATATTTGAACCGTGATTGGCATTGAGACGTCCATTGTTTAAACAAACCTAATAGGGTTACTGAAGGACCTTGCGCATATCCTGAATCCTTTGAAGTGAACACAATCGACCAAGCAGTTTTTACACAGACAGTTGTGTCACAATCACATTTCTGCCCTTTGTCGTCCCAAAAATGGGGGATATGGGCCTCCATGGAATGTTCCTGTCACTTCTGAGGTAATGGGACGTAGTATGGTTGGTTTGGATTTATTTAAGGAAGGTGAGATGTGTATTTGAGCAACAACACAGAGAATACATGTATTCCTGGTACCGACCTAGGGACCAGGTCTCAAACCCGTAACCTTGATCGGCAATTTTTCCCGTCTCGATTATGACGGGTAATTGTTTAATGCCCGGACCACTTGCATCCTACCTCCCTCAAAACCCTGTAACCCAGACGGCAAAAATCTGCGTCTCGATCATGACGGGCTCTTCGTTGTTCACCAGCTCACGTCTTAGCGCACCCAAAATACTGTCCAACAAGTCCATGTCGATCACGACGGCTTCCATAATAAAGCCGGCCCCCTATCTCGTTTCAGCGATTTCAAATATGTGAGTTAACCCGTGCTAACACCAAACACTTGGCCCTCCCTAACCTTCTTGCATCTTCTCCCCCCACCAGCCCTACACATCCTGCTATGAGACCCACTGTGGAGACTGTCGAAGAAGAAGATGACGCCCCATCGACGGCACCCCTTGTCAACACCCCATATATTGTTGAACAGCTATTCCACTCGTCTGCCGCTGCCCTATCACAGAACGCCCTTCCCGCTGCATCTCCCGTTACGGCCCCGGTGTCTGTGCAAACACCCACCTTCCAATCCGACATTGCAGCCGACAAACGCCGTGCCAACGACCACTCTGCTGATGCCACCCCTCGCACTACGCTGAGCCCATCCCCCGAACCATTCCGGCCGGCCCCACCGCCCTACGAAAACCTCCATTAGTACAACTTCTACGCTCTTATATCTTACGTAATGCCTTACAGCCGTAAATGACGTGGGCGCTGGCAGCAGCCGAATTACCTCAACTGTCACCGTTTCGACACCTTTTAATCCAGCGCTTCGACTTTGGACGGTATTGCATTGAGATAAAACTCGGAGGATCGGGCTGGCATAACGTGCTGACCATGACCACTATTTTCAACGTTTGAGTCGCGGGAGGAATCTTGGTCGGCTGTATCGGTACAGGGGCGCCCGGAGGGCCTTATGAATATCAATGACATGTCGATTTGAGTCGTTGCGCGGCCATCGCTCGGCAGCTGATCCAATCACTCGTTTCAAAGCGTGGTGCTCCCGGTTTCCATACTGCAACGACTTTGGCAACGACGGACGCTTGGCAAGATCTATAAACACGACCGTCTTCTCTGGCGGTTAAACTATTCAGGAGCACCATGGCAGAATCCTCAGTCTGTTTCGCTGCCGACTGGTCTTCGACTCGGTGGGTTCTCTGGGACCGGGGCCTTGACCCTTCTTCTGCTTCGAACGCTTTCTTCCTGGCTCAGTGGCTCTCAGCACTTCCTGGCTAATGTCCTCGAATTCTGAGGCTCGGCTCCTGCCAGCTTCGTTTGCATTTTATCGACGCGCGACGTCCCGACTCGGACTCGGACGAAGCTAATTTACCTCACGTTGGAAGAACGTGCTATCAATATGCTTCTTGGGTGTATTTCTGTCTTCGCAGGCGGAGTACACGCACAGCAACAGCAACGTCTCGACCGCCGATGTCGGGCTGCCCGGTCCTTCTCAGCTTAGCCTACTTGATCTTTGGCCCATTGGCAATCTCTTGTTCCGAGCATCATGCAGCCGAGGTATACCCGGACCGACGATCCAGCAACCGTACGGACGTGCGTTTGTTTCCAGTGTCGTTCGTGTTTTTCTGCAGTGAATATCATCCCTCCGGGCAGAGGCTAATCTCGGGCGCTCGGGACGAACCGGAGGGTGATGACATCACCTCTTTCTCCTGCAACGACCATGTTTCTTTTTACAGGGTTCGAACGACACTTGACTGGTCTATCCCCTGCACTGTGCCACGTACGCCCTCGAAGTCTAATATCCGAGCGGTTAAACGAACCTCACAGAGTGAGGACAAAATATTCAAAATCATCTGGTCTTCCGAGGAGTCGGACGGTTTTCTGGGCAGCGTTCTTCTGCATGCTTCGAATGCTTTCTTCCTGGCTCACGCACACGCATGTCCTCGAGCTCTAAGGCCCGGCTGCTGCCAGATTAATTTGGTTTTCATCTCGTCCCTGTGTCTGCGCATGTGTCTTGTGCCAAGTATTTCCTCGCACGGTTTCAACGCGCCTCATACATCCCTTCAAGGTTTGCTGGGATGTATGTCTGTCCTCGCAGACGGAATAGAAGTGACCTAATATCCGCACAGCAACATAACGTCTCAGTGTGGGACTTGACCTTCGACCCGCTCTGCTGGCACTCTCTCGCCCTGCGCATCTTGCCCGGTCCCGTTTCCTTTCGCTTATTGGGCATAGTTCAGTGAATACTCTCATGAATGATCACTCTCGGAAATCCTCCCCATCTCTTCCCGTGTATTTGCTCGCAATAGTATTACTACTCGGTGACCTGGTGCATCCTCGACTCGCAAAAGCCTATGTCGGGTCTTTTCGGTATGGCCAGTTTGGCCTACTTCGCCCACTGAATTTTCGGCCGACTCCGGTCTCTCGTTGCGAGCAGAATCCTTGGCCGGACGGATCAATCTCAAACTCTCGAAGGAACTTGGAATCAGGAGCAGCGTTTGCCTTTATCGCTTCTTCCAGCAGGCTCCGAACAGATCCTTCTTGGCTGTCAATGGGCAATTGCAAATCTCGACGCCTGTTAGGTCAATAATATTGGATATGATATTGCGTCAACCCGTACGAACCCTGCTGTGTCCAGTCTTCTGGGATGTATTCACACGAGATATCGCCTGCTGCCCCTGGCAGACATTCCCCTTAGCTTAAATGCCGGTATCATGAACTGACGCATTCCAGCGTGTCTGCTCTTTGCCTCCTCAGATCTTTGCGTGTCCTCTCTGCAGATCTGTTTAACCAACTTGGTGTTGTCCCTCGATGTAAAGAGCACCCTGGATCCAACAACGGTTGTCCGACTTCAAACTTTCTTTACTGATTCTTGAATCTGCTGAGGATTCCTTCTCACAAAGGCTCCATCAGCGTGGAAACCAGTCGGAAGTTCGGAGCAACACTCGAATCGAAGCACTTGAGAAGACGGCGGTGAGCTCGGGGCAATAAATATCGCCTCGGATTGGGGCTGTGTTCGCGGCTCGTCGACAACACGCAGTAGTAATAATATTACCTGCGAAACTTAAACTGATGTATCGTAAGGTACGTAGGGACATAGGAAGAATAGGGAAGGCTATGAGCGTTCCATCCCAGTACTATAATAGGCAGTGGAGGGGTATTTGGTCGAATGTTAAAGCAGAAAAGGCCGGGGTCAAATTTGTCACGTATACCCCTTCTACACGACTGCCCGCCCTGGCAAAGAAATCCCAAGAGGCAGGAGATGTTTTATTGAATACATAGCCTATCTCAATTTTTCCTGGAACCTCTGCGACAGTGGTAAGCTGATAACCTGAGCACAGTCCCAAAATAGCCCTGACTCGATGTGCCGGCAACTGTTTCTTAATATCTTCCCTTTGCCGGATCCCTTCCTTATTTTACATACTCATAGGTGAATAGTACACAAAGCAATCCCGAAGAAAAGCGGGAGCATAGAGGCACAGGGAAGAGAGGGAAAAGGAAATCTGTAAATTTAGACTGGGGAAATATTATATAATATAAGAACAAAGGGATGCGATCAATTTGTGCAATGCCGTGGCAAATGCCATGGCAAGTGTCGTTCATACGCCATGAACCCACGGTCATGGCACTTGCCCGCAGTGTAAATCATTAGCTAAAGAATTAGTGCTTTCTCGAAATCTGATCCATAGTGGTATCGTCATCAAAGTAAAGCTCTGCAACTGCAGCACATGTGTGGCTTCCTAGCTAGCTGCTCGGGTCTCGCACCAGCCCTCATTTGGTGATGATATAGATATAGCAGTTTCTTTAGCTAAAGGTATACAGCACTAGTAAAATTAGACAATTTCACGGCTGGCCATTTAGCCTGCTTATCACCGTTCAAGGCGATTGCATAGCACGCGATACCCATTTCTCTTACAGACATCTTGATTCAGTACTGCCTTCAATGTTACCTGTATGTACATCCTTTATGACGGGTTCATCATTCTCTCTTCCAGAGAAAATACAATGTGTTCAAATTGCAAACACTTTTCTTTGATGCATTCTGAGTATAGTGCGCTAACCGGGCTGGTATAATAAACGTGAATCTATTTCTATTTTATGTGCACCTTCCCTCACCTCGTCCGTCTCCAGCGAGATTTCCACAAAAAGCTTGGCTCGCGTCGCAAACACGTCAAAGTTCCAGTCGCAAAAAGTTTGTGTCGATGCATGTCATGCATCGACAGCTTCAGAGGGCTTCAAAGATGTTGCAGAGCGACTAGGAAGCAGATTCAGACCCATTCGAGGCATGATAGAGCAACTAACAAGGCATCCCAGACCATGGCAAGGTGCGCACAAATCCCAGCAACCTTGATGGCCCTTTAAACGAGTTTGGAGGGACTCCCTCCGAGCAGTGGGGCAGAAGAAATTAATTGATATTATTAACACGTAGATACATGTGCTCGTCAATGCAATCAATAATACAATACATTCCTGCCTTCTTGCCAAAATTGAGCAGAGTAAAGCGCCGCGGACAACATGCTCCAATGTGATTCAACTGGAAGTTGTTGCTGGCATTTTCTCTCGAATAGGACAGTCTGTGCAGGGATTTTCTTGTTTAACAGTGTCAAGTGGAAAATATGTTTCCTACGTAGGATACTGGAAATGTCTTTATTTGAGTAATCCCACGTTAGTTCGATTTGGATGGTGTGTATAAATTTATTAAGAACTAATACTTCCTTAGTACAGTTACTTCGGTGTGTTGGTAGTTGGTAATTTGGTAAGCTTCTGGTAATTTCGTTAACAACTGCAGCACGTGTATATAGAATTTATAGGTGGGGCTTGTCTAACGAAGTAACAGCAATGGATCATTAATCTGATCAGCTAAAATCTGTACATTCTGCGGAGCTTGACTTGTGAAGAGTGATTCAGTTATTCGGTAGAAGTCTTTTATTAGACTTAAGAACTGAATTAGGTGTAGAAAATAATGTCTAAAATTAATATTCTACTTAATACAGGTGAGTGGGTAGTGCAAAGGTATCTATAGTAGTACAAAGTTCCAGTCCTTATATACTAGTTCGGTGTGAATTTATTTCCTTTCTCTTCCTTGTGTTATGAATAATCCTGACTGATCCTGATTAATTTATCAGCAGCGTCTCTGCTGCAGAGCTTTAAGCATTATTCAGCCTTTTATTAAGCCAATTATTCATTCGTGTCTAAGGATTACTGATGCAAATCCCCGCTTTGGCCGTTCTGTTTATATTTAGCATAGGTCGGGACTGATGTCCGATATGACCGATGATCCGACCCGGTGCCTTCCGGCGTTGTAGAGTGTTGTGAAGATAATTGTGCTTTTGTTACAAGAAGATTTTTAATGGTCTTATCTTGTTTTTACCTAAACATTTAAATGGCTCGACAACGGTGTGTCAAATCCAAGGCTACAGTCCGTTGGTTGACCAGAAAGAAACATGCAGCAGAGTCGAGAACGGGATTTGGCTCGGTGTCTGACATGCCTTTGTGACAAATGTGATTGTGTGATGGCAGATAACATATCTGCGGGTTTCAAAGCTTTTGCTCGATTCACTCACAATCCAAGTGCTATAATGATATTGGTGTTCTCAAATATTTTCAGATATATTAGCAGCCTATAAGTCATACAGAGAGCAAAATGGCAGATAACATGTACAGCCACTGGCAGATAACAACCCAGCACAGCCAGCGGTAAATCGCTCTGCACGCGAAACAAATTTGAGGTCACACACAGGCTATTGACACTCAGCACTATGAACTCCACCCTGCTTGTTGCTCTCACAGCACCGGTTTGTCAATTAAGTAGGCATTTTAATTCACCCCACTTCTCTAAGTACCGTAAACAAATAATACGGCCCGAAACTGAATTTAATATATCTGATTCTAAGTATCTTAAAAGAGATAATATTAGATTTGGTAGAGTCCTAAATCAGATATATTAAATTGGGTTTTGAGCCGCATCATTTGTTTTGCGATACTTTGAGCAGGGTGAATTAAATGCCTACTTAATGAACCGGTGCTGTGTCTGCATTATAAATGGTGCAAGCACAACTCCACTCTGCACCAAGTTTGTGGAGTGAGTGATGTCACCCACTGTATTAACTGGCAGCCTGTAGCGCCGGGACTCCACCTCTCCTGCCCTCATACCACCATCATCCCCTCATCCCCACCGTTCTCAGTCGACATAGGTGTGTGATCTTTCGGTTGCAGCAGCCAACTGCTGATCTTATGCAGGGGTGATTCTCACCACCACGCCAATGCAGGTACGTTATCTACTTGCACTAATTTGCACAACTGCTAATCCGAGCTCGCCTGCTTCTAGGGTTGATTCTGGCACCTTGTGCAGGTATGTGTGCCTCCTTTCTTACCACCATTATTTCTCTTTTTCGCATACTGCCGCTAACTCAATCTAGAACTCTAGAATTCATTCCTTACAGCAGTTCCTGAAAATAATGGCAAATACATTTTTTTTCGGGCACTTCCCAAAAAGGAAACTTGTACTGTCTGGGAGCCGCCACGAGTGCTGTGCAGCACCTGTACACTATAAAATTCATCTGATATCTTGAATGGATGTATATACCCCATAGATATGTAGAAGAACTAAAAAATGGCGACTTCAATTTTCGGTCAACCAGATTCATGGAGTTGACATATCCTATTGGCGTGCACATACGGTTCCACTGCGGGCGTGCTCCATATGGCTCGAAATATCATTCCTAGTGAACCACAACTCATTCCAACGCTTGGGGCACACCAGTGGGAAGGATATCGCTCTATATAGCAGGGAGTTTCCTTTTTGGGAATCACACAAAAAAATTTTGTGTTTGACATTATTTTCAGGAAGTGCTGTAACACATCACTGGATACCGCTGCCCCACTGCAACTACGTCGTAGCTCACAGCTGTGGTAGTAGTATTGATTAATACATTAATTTCAACGATTTTTTGGTGCCTCGGTGCGAATAGTCTGAGCCAAGCAAGGCTGCATGTATAGGCTGTTGAGAGAGGTATGCAGGGCTTGCAAAACTTTGAATGCTACTGGGACATCGGCTGTCACCCGGGCGCCTTCAGAGAGCCTGGGAGTCACAGCATGTCTTGGAAGATGCTATGGATTTCTTACCTCTGTGCTACAAGCAACTTAAAAACCATATGACCTTGTGGTGTCCTGAGACACGTCCCAGGACATTTGAAGCTGATCAGGATTTTTCCAACATGCTGTATATAATTTGCTTGCAGGGCTGTTATAATAAACGTGAAGCCATGTCTAGTACTGTGTGCTCGTTTGTCTCCAGCGAGATTTTCCACAATGCTGATCTACAATGCGAAGTTCATCAAAGACGAGATAACATACCCAGGTTTTATGCCTAGTTTTCATTGAAATTTCGTTTGTGTTGACAGGCATATGGACAGGCATATATTCGGACAACTATTGCTAAATCGCGATCATCCCAGGTATCACGGCATAAGGAGGTTCCAAATAGGAAACAATGCCCTTGTCTACTGCTGATGCCGTGTCCATATCAATTTCACCCACAGTCCCAGCCCCGCTCCATGTACGGTGTGAGACTCTGGCCACGTTTTGCGCACAGTCTGCAGCTGGAGAAGAGGGTGGATTAGTCTGATGATGATGAGACGTAATGAACATTTGGTTGACAAGACGTCAAAGTTGACAGGGAAGCATTTTGTGGCAGACTTCATGCCGGCTGCCAGCCAACTGGGCCGAATCAACACAGTTCCCCACAGCCCACCAATTTTCGATGCTATGGCCAATGCACGGTCGTCGTGCATTTTAGAGCCATTTGGTCGTTATATTATTCTCTTTCCCTCTTTGAATGCAGTAGGATAAGAATATTAAGGGACTTGTGTTTGAACTCCACCATCACCAGAGATATCTGGCACTGGCCACTCAGATGCAGTTGAATTTTCAACACAGGAAGATTGGGAGCATGAATTCTATATTAATACAACCGTAATCAGAACCTAGCTGTCTCTGTTTCCATTCGGCTTCCATAGGGTTGCATAGTCTCGCAAGCTGACTTTTGTGACCATGAAGATTTGATAGAAATAGGCATTGAACCTTCGCACGGAATATGAGTGCAATACTGTATGTTCACTCTGCCCAGCATTTCTTCGTTCCGGGTGGGAGCGAGACATAGCTGTCCACGTAACCTAGCATACGGCTAATAGAAGCTCTTCCCTGACCTTCAATCAGTGAATTTCTGCAGATTCGGCAGAGAGAAAAATGGAAGAGAAAACAAACCCTGGCCCTAGCAACACCTTGTATACGTAGGGACTTGCGTGTATTTTGTGCCAGTTAAACCGTTGAAAGGCGGGGCAGGCGGCCGGACATGCAATTATCTTTTGACGGGAAGTGTCCATTACATACCATCATCATTAGACTACTGTTTTTTTTTGTTCAATTCGACAGTCATGTGTCACACTGGAAATTTTCGACCCCAGCAATAATTTTTTCTCAATTTATCGGATTTTCTGGCGCAGGGCCGTGTCATGTGACTTGTCAAATTGAACGAAAAAAAAATACAGTAATCAACCCCATCCTCCTGCAGCTCTGGCCAAAGGGTCCTGATATCATTCAGTTCGCGCTCGTCGCTGCCTGTACTCCCATGCACCTCCAATGTGTGCTTTCCACTCCGGTCCTGCATCAGATGCATGTCCGGGAAGCGATCCATGCAGACCTGCGTGCACATTGAATTGAATCACAGTTAATAATATTCGGCCTATATATCTGGACACTGACTTGAAGCTTCCCACTTGTAGTGTAGTGCTGGGAGTCTCACGCGCTGCCCAATGCAATTTGTGCGTGTATTGATACAGTGGAGAGCCTCATGATGACGGGTGCAATGAGGATAAAGACAAGTTGTTCGGAGATTTGGGTTTGAAAGACGATCAGCGCAGGGATGATAAAGCTCCTATGGGCTGTTTTAATTCAAGTATGCGCAGGGGAGATACAAACCCACGACTGCAGCGTGATGCTCTCGATGAGAATTGGATATCCAAAAATGCATATGAAGTGTTCTGGAAACCAATTTTGAATTTATTTGTGATACTTCGAGGCTAAAAAATACTGTAGAAGATACAATGAGGAATTTGCTCCAAAGTGTCTCATAATCCAGCTACCTATTATACACCCCCAGATGAAGTTTTGTGGTTCTTGTGCCCTGAAAGCAAGGAGCAGGAGAGACATAATTTTTAAAATCTCTTTTTCAGGTGCCTAAGTGGAAGGTGGGCAGGCACCTGGAACACAGCATGGCAGCCTGCCTGTATGCACATGTAGATCAGAACGTGTTCTGGACCATACCAGTAGGTGTGATTTGAGTGCCAAACTCAGGTGCCTCGGTGTGGGGCCGGTGCTAGTCTTGTGTTTACTGCAGGGGTCTGATCGCATAACCGAGTTATTATGCAATCTCAGAGTTTCAATTTAAGCCGCGTACACTTTTTCATACAGGAACACTTAATTCATAAGCTTTTGACGCAGAATAGTTTGCCTGCACTGTGCCTTGATTTCTGCCTCCTCAGAATTCCCAAAGTCGGCATGTAATCCGTTGTGCAAATAGCGCAATCTGGTCATGTGTTCTTTTGGTGTACAGCCTGAACATAATCAAACTGACTCAAAATGGATGGAGAAAAATTGTGAATTCATCTAGGAGGTATAATATCTGTTATGTGAAGGTTAAATGCCAAGGGAAAAGCCTTAAATACCAGCACTGAGCATTTACCCATTAAAATTAAAACCCTGTGATTGCATAATAACACAGCTACACGATCGGACCCCACGGTAAACAACAGACTTCAACAAGCGAGGTACAAGCTCATTTGTTGAAGTGTCTGTCTACGAGGGACTAGGTCGATGCCAATATCCGATCAGCATGTTCCTTGTGTGTTTTGAGGTACGGGGGTACTGTTGTGTGGGCTACCACTACCTTCCATGCAGCTCCCGCATGCCTTCCACTTAGGCAACTAACTTTTACGTTGAGACAGCGGGTCTGCACCTAGGCATGTAAACCAGCTATTTTGTCGTTCCTAGGAACAGCTTACCTTCCTAGGAGCACCTATAAGGGAACAGTCGCCCTTCCTAGGAACCCTGTTTGGTGATATACAATTAGAGTCAGAGTGAGCTCCGAGCTGCTGATTGAGTGTTAATGATACGAGAGGTCTGGAATAGTGTGTTTTCATGGGATTCTTGGCTCTTCCCAAATGGGAGTCGGAATCACTGTCATATCCTAGGAAGCACCATCTGATTCAGCCCACAACCTATATGTAGGGGCAAATTGCGCGGCAGAGTTAGACACCATACCAAGGAGATACACCAAAGCCCAAGACAGACAACAGGGATTATCTCTGCTACAACCCAACAACTGCACAGTTGAGGTTGGGAACTTGTATTACGAACCTAGGAAGGCACTTGCTTCCTAGGAACAGTATACTGGATGAACTATCACTGTGAAAACAGCTTCCTAGGAAGAAGACCCTTCCTAGGAATAAGCAACGAAGGTACATATAGGCCTCCTAGGAAGGAGATACCTTCCTAGGAACAGTAATGACGACTATAAGCACGGAACGAGCCTTCCTAGGAAGGCTCCCCTGAAGCACAAGTCACGATGTTTGAATGCATAGGACCTGGCCATAGGTCTAGACCACACGTGACACACGCGTCGTGCTGCAAAGGCAAATACAAGGACAAAGCAAGCATATTTGAAATACATATGGAAACTGGTGTAGGAGAAACATATACCCGAGCGTTTTGTCAATGACCCAAGGCTTGGTGTTTACCAACCAAGCCACCCCAAAAACGTCTTCATGGCAGGATACACGTCGGCACGGCCGTTCCTAGGAAGGCTCGGATGGTTCCTAGGAATCATCCTGATGACTGTTTCGGCAGTTTCAGCTACGAATCATGGTGGCATAACCGGCCATCTCTCCAAATTTCCAATACTCCCTACTCAGTTACTCATTTCGTATTATTTCGGTTTACTCATATCTCACTGTCATGTATTTTCAAAGTAGTAGAAAACCCCAGCTAGATCCTGCGGTTCAGGAGCATATCACACCCCAGTATTGCCTAGACTTTGGTCGCAGCATTGCTTGTCAAGGCATTGGTAGACTCTTGGATTGGCCGCAGAGATTGTTGATATAAAACCTCTCATCTCTTCTGTACCTGTTCAATATAAGACCTTTGATTGTTGGCTACCTTCAAAAGCTTTAAGTACCAAGCTCGCTTGTGGCTGCAGCTGCTAGTGCAAAGGTACCTCAGTTTGTATACTGAGGTCTGCTGTTGGAATCGTACAAATTGGTGCGGTTGCAGTACACTAAAGGTACCTTGGTTTGTATACCAAGGTCTATTGTTGGAATTGTACAAATTGGTGCAGTCGCAGTGCAAAGGTACCTCAGTGCCTGAGAGCCGAGGTCTATTGTTGGCATTCTATGAATTGGTAGCATCGCAATACCGTCTAAAAGGTACCTATCGTTTGTACACACAGGTTGTCTGTTGGAAGTCCACGAGTTGGTGGGGTCACAGTCCCCTATACCCACTCTTAGTGATCGCAGTAGCATCCTAGGAAGTAAAGCCCGTTCCTAGGAACACATAAAATCCATATAAACCCCGTTGCTTCAGTAACTCGGTAGCCCATTTCAGTTGTTTATCAACTATCATTGCCTCCTACAAGCACACCAGAAAAAGCAAAAATTAAGTGCACCTGCAAACATGCCTTAATCTCTCCCTTTCATTGGCATGTTCAGCGCAGCTGAAGACACATCTGAAACCACGGGTTTCAGACGGGCTGATAATGATGCCGTGTTTGGTAGATTAACGTGCAAAATCAGCGTAGTTGAAATGTATGATTTAAGATGTATTTACAGTGTGGTCAATTATATACCTTAAAGTGAAAGCTTCAGCAGTGAGATCGGTGCATCTGAAACTAAAGGATTCAGGCATGCTGAAATCGGCACTGAAAACAAAAGAGTCAGTGACACTTTCAGTGTGGCTCATATCAGCAGCTTCAGATGCAGTTTCAGCACACACCGAAAACACAGTGGAAACCAGCAGTTCCAGACACACTGAAACTGGCCCACTGGCAGCTGGGGACAAATTTCAGCATGTCTGAAGCTCATGGTTTAGACTGCGATTTCGGTGTGTGCTGAAACTGCAGCTAAAATTCATGTTCTAAGACACGCTGAAACCGCCGGCGATGTTATTGTTTTTGGTGCCGGTGTCGGCACGTCTGAAACTAGAGGTTTCAGACGCACCGATCTCACTGCTGAAGTTTCGACTTTCAGGTACATAATTAAGCATGCTGTAAATATGTCTTAAACTACACATATAAACTACACTGATTTTGCAACTCATTCCAGGAAACTCAGTGGCATAGCCAGCACGTCTGAAACCCGTGGTTTCAGATGCATTTTCAGTTGCGCCGAACATGCCGATAATGCTGACAGATTAAGGTGCATTTGCAGGCACACTTAATTTTCGCTTTTTCCGGTGTGAAGTCCTAAACAGACTCTGAAGTTCGATTCGTCCAATATCAATAAGTGTTAGTTCAATCTTAGTTGTATACTGCGGCATAGACCTGAACTCAAGTCCGCACTGTGTGTTGTGTGTGTGCCGGCCGGCCGGCTCGGCACTCTGCATCACTCTATATCAGTCCTAGCATAGGCCACACTCGAGTGCACCGTTTCAACGTGCCACGGGGTTTGCCCCTGGTGTTAACTCTAGCAAGACAATTATATTTGGATCATAAATTACAGACAGACATTGTCAGTGGCAGGTATCCTGAACTTGGACGTTGAGTTGAACCTGCGAGCATGGATGGCCAATGAAAGATGAAAATATTGACTAATATGGATGCTGTTTTGCTGAACTGGTCTGTATTGAATGCTCTCTCATGCCTGAATTGAACAGCTGACTGTGAAAGGTCTTGACTTGAGCTTTAAAGTGTATAGTGGTTGAAAGGGCAGCCAGAGCTAAAATACCAGATCATTAGAAAGACTTGGAGTGGTTCAGTATCAAATCCATGTAATGGGTGGTGCTCAGGGTTTCCATAAAATTTGGGTTTGGGTACAGTGTACATCATGATTTGAGGTCAAAGTGTTACAGTCGCAATTTTCACCTGGCTGCGACAGCAAGGGGAGCTGGAGCACCAATTTATGTCTCAAACACAACAACCAGAGAAATTATTTAGAAGTGAGTGAGATATACAGGGAGCTGGAGACCACTGAAAATCTTGTCAGAAACAGTGAACTACATTGGGACACATTAAAAACAAAAGCAGCATAAAAAAGGACGGTCAATAAATATACAGGTACATACTAAAAACCAACACAGAGCTAGAGCAAGGCAGCTCTCAGATTCCTATATGAATAAATGGGACCCAACGCTCATAAGGGACCTTTTCCTTCAATCCCTTCACTGCTAAATGCAGAGCCTCAGCCGTTTCGATGGCCTGAGGCTGCTGGCCATTGCGAAACAGGTGAGAGTATACAACCTCTGCAACTAGAGGTCCATCTTGATCATCCATGGACCACAATGTACCGATGGCGGCCCGGAAACCTGCAGCAATGAATCCACCACCAAGATGGAATGACTCATTGACCAGTTCACTGTCTCCCATGGCCGTCTGGCATGCAGCGAGAAATGCAAACTGGTGATTTGAGATCGGCATTCGAAGAATTGTTTCCAACTCCAAAATGCCTCCATAGAGTAGCAGATGGCTTTTGGTTGGCTGGATTAAATCCTGTTTGCCATGACAAGCAAAATGAATCCAGGAGCAATCTTGGATTTGTTGTTGTACTGCATCTGGTGTGGCATCCTCACCCTGAAGACACTGCACTGGTGTTCCTTGAATGATAGGGAGAATTGTTTCAACTTCCTTCTCTACACCTTCGAGGTGATTGAGAGCCCAACCTCCAGTGTGTGTCACTCCAACAATACCAACTTTGTTCTCAGTCCTAGATGCCTTCTTGGAATAGGCTTCTAGAAGAGAGCCTAATGTAGCTGTGTATGAATGTATGAATTGATCAGATGGAGGGCAGGCATGCAGAGGCAGTCCTGCAAATGCCCCAGTTGGCAACCACCACATCCGGCCACCATGGATGCCATGCTGCAAATAAAATCAGCTCATACCTATATATTAAGATTTAATGTACTCACAGATTCCAAAACCTTATAGATAGGAGCAACAACCAAAGTCCAGAGCCAGGTCAACATATCTTGAAATGACTCCTCTTTGGTTTTGTATCTGAAATCCTCTCTCAGGCCAAAGAGCCTTGTTGATGTAGATTCTCCCCGCACATGGCGATATCCAATTAATTCTCTAAGCTTGGTTCGGTGTGATTTCAGCATGTCAGGGGTTACTCCTGGCAGGGGCACATGAATTGGTTCTGCTGATGGATCAGGAATTATGACCCCATCACAACCCTTCTCATGACTATTCAGGATTATGACTGGACCCCCCTGTGATGCATGGCAGAGGACAGTGTATGGTTTGGGGAGGAGAAAATATTCAAACCCTGGTTGCTGACGGACTTTTGCTAGTAGTTCATTCCGCTGGTTCACAATGTTCATTACCTTGAGTGGATCATCACTGGAGGCTCCAGTCCGAAGTGCATCTGAGAGTCTTTGGAAATCAGCAGTCTGATCTGGGAGGAGCTGGTTAACATCTGTTTGCAGTTGGAGTGTTTGCTGAAAGGTAGTGGCTATCCCTTGCTCCATAAATTCCACAGCAGAGGTAAGCTCAGAAAGACTGATACACATCCTGAAGACCCTTGAAGTATGGTTTCCGATCTCAAGCCTGCGAAGGGTGGCATGACGCACTGAGATGGAATGACCAATCCAGAGGAGTTCTGGCAGTAAATTAATGGCTGCTGTGTAAGCTGATAAACAATATGTGGGATCATATTCTTCGGAAAAGGAAGCCCATTCAAGTGCTGCATTCCAGGCGAGCTCAGGATTGGCTGGGGATGCATTAAATGAAGCAATATAATAAGAACGAATGGTTTTGAGATCCTCTATATTTTTGAACTTGATATATTGGTATGTGAAGACCAGGGCAAGATCCTGGTACAGGGTAAATGTCATGGGATGTGCTTCAGGGCTGAGTTTAACTGCCTCCTTCAACTCATGCAGTGCAGTTTCAAGATCCTTCAGGTCACCACAGTGCTGGAAGCGTTCTTTCAGTGCAATCCCAAGTTCCCGCATGAGCCCAGGTCGATCAGGGTGTCCTGCTGGGATTAGTTCCAATGCTCTTTGGAATTTCTGAAGTGCAGCCTCCAGATCCTTGAGATCCCCCAGCCTCTCAAATTTATTTGCAAAAGAAGAGCCAATATTCCACATGAACCCAGCCAGATTAGGGTGTCCTGCAGGGGTAAGCTCCACTGCAGTTTGGAATTTCTGCAGTGATGCTTCAAGGTCCTTGAGGTCACCAAGGCGCTCGAATTGAGTTCCAAGAGCCACACCGACCTCCTGCATGAGTTGAGGCAATTGAGGATGTCCTTCTGGGATCAATTCCACTGCTCCTTGCAATCTCTGCAGTGAAGCTTCAAGATCATTGAAGTCCCCCAGCCTTTGGAACCGACTCCCAAAACAGGAGCCCAAGGCCCACATGAGCCCAACCAGATCTGGGTGTTCTGGAGGGGTGAGTTCTACTGCTCCTTGGAAATTCTGCAATGCTCCTTCAAGGTCCTTGAGGTCACCAGTTTGCTGGAATCGAGTTCGCAGACCAGCCCCAAGATCTCGCATAAGCCCAGGTATACCAGGGTATCCTTGTGGGGCCAGTTCCAATGCATGTTGGAATTTCTGCAGGGCTGCCTCAAGATCCTTTGGATTCCCCAGCCTCTGAAATCGATCCCCAAAACACCCTCCAAGGGTGGACATAAGCTGAGTGAGATTTGGGTGTCCAGCAGGGGTTAGTTGAACTGCTGCATGTAAATTCTGGAGTGCAGATTCAAGGTCCTTGAGATCCCCAAGGCGCTGGAATCTATCTCTCAGACCAATCCCTAGGTCCCGCTTGAGCCCAGGGAGAACAGGATGTCCTTCTGGAGTGAGTTCCAGGGCTCTTTGGAAGTTCTGCAGGGCAGCCTCAAGATCTTCAAGATCCCCCACCCTCTGGAATCGATCACCAAAGCACCAGCCAAGGTTGCATATAAGTGGACCAAGAGCTGGGTGTCCAGCAGGAGTTAGTTCAACTGCTGCATGCAGTTTCTGCAGTGCAGATTCAAGGTCCTTGAGATCCCCAAGGCGCTGGAATCGAGTCCTCAAACCAACCCCTGAATCTCGCATGAGCTCAGGTACACTGGGGTGTCCTTCTGGGGCCAGTTCCACTGCTACTTGCAATCTGTCCAGTGAAGCTTCAAGATCCTTGAGATCCCCCAGCCTCTGGAATCGATCCCCAAAACACCAGCCAAGGTTGCACATAAGTGGACCAAGAGCTGGGTGTCCGGCAGGAGTTAGTTTAACTGCCGCATGCAGTTTCTGCAGGGCAGATTCAAGGTCTTTGAGATCCCCAAGGCGCTGGAATCGAGTCCTCAAACCAACCCCTAAATCTCGCATGAGCTCAGGTACACTAGGGTGTCCTTCTGGGGCCAGTTCCAATGCCATTTGGAATTTCTGAAGGGCAGCCTCAAGATCTGTGAGGTCCCCCAACCTCTGAAATCGATCCCAAAAACAACAACCAAGATTGCACATAAGTGGACCAAGATTGGGATGTCCAACAGGGGTTAGTTGAAATGCTGCCTGTAACTTTTGCAGTGCAGATTCAAGGTCCTTGAGATCACTAAGGCGTTGGAATCGAGTTCTCAGACCAAGCCCTAGGTCTTGCATAAGTATGGGATGACTAGGATGCCCTTCTGGTGTCAACTCCACTGCTACTTGCAATCTGTCCAGTGAAGCCTCAAGATCTTTAAGATCCCCCAACCTCTGGAATCGACTCCCAAAACAAGAGGCTACATTGCACATGAGCCCAGCTAGCTGAGGGTGTCCTGGAGGTGTGAGTTCTACTGCTCTTTGGAAATTCTGCAGTGCAGATTCAAGGTCCTTGAGATTCCCAAGGCGTTGGAATCGAGTTCTCAGACCAACCCCTAGGTCTTGCATAAGCATGGGATGACTAGGATGTCCTTCTGGAGTCAACTCCACTGCTACTTGCAATTTTTCTAGGGAAGCTTCAAGATCCTTGAGATTCCCCAGCCTCTGGAATCGACTCCCAAAACAAGAACCTACATTGCACATGAGCCCAGCTAGCTGAGGGTGCCCTGGAGGTGTAAGTTCCACTGCTCCTTGGAAATTCTGCAGTGCAGCTTCAAGGTCCTTGAGATTCCCAAGGCGCTGGAATCTATCTCTCAGACCAGTCCCTAGGTCCTGCATGAGCCCTGGGAGAACAGGGTGTCCTTCTGGAGTGAGTTCCAGGGCTCTTTGGAAGTTTAGCAGGGCAGCCTCAAGATCTGCAAGATCCCCCACCCTCTGAAATCGATCCCCAAAACACCAGCCAAGATTGCAAATAAGCTGACCAAGATTAGGGTGTCCTCTAGGAGTGAGTTGAACCGCTGCTTGTAAGTTCTGGAGTGCAGATTCAAGGTCTTTGAGATCACCAAAGCGCTGGAATCGACGTTTCAGTATAATCCCCAGGTTCTGCATGAGCCCAGGTACATCAGGGTCTCCTTCTGGGGTCAGTTCCAATGCATGTTGGAATTGCTGCAGGGCAGCCTCAAGATCTTTGGGATTCCCCAGCCTCTGAAATCGATCCCCAAAACAGCTGCCAAGGGTGGACATAAGCTGAGTGTGATTTCGGTGTCCAGCAGGGGTTAGTTGAACTGCTGCATGTAAGTTCTGCAGTGCAGATTCAAGGTCCTTGAGATCCCCAAGGCGCTGAAATCTATCTCTCAGACCAATTCCTAGGTCCGACTTGAGCCCAGGGAGAACAGGGTGTCCTTCTGGAGTGAGTTCCAAGGCTCTTTGGAAGTTTAACAAGGCAGCCTCAAGATCTGTGATATCCCCCAGCCTCTGGAACCGATCACCATAGCACCAGCCAAGTTTGCACATAAGCTGACCAAGATTTGGATGTCCTGGAGGTGTGAGTTGCACTGCTGCATGTAATTTCTGCAAAGCAGATTCAAGGTCCTTTAGGTCACCAAGGTGCTGGAATCGAGTCCTCAAACCAGCTCCTAAATCCCCCATAAGCATAGGAAGACTAGGATGGCCTTCTGGCATCAGTTCCACTGCTCCTTGCAATCTGTCAATTGAGGATTCAAGATCCTTGAGGTCCCCCAACCTCTTAAATCGATCCCAAAGACAACAACCAAGATTGCACATAAGCGGACCAAGATTGGGATGTCCAGCAGGGGTTAATTGAAATGCTGCATCTAATTTCTGCAGTGCAGATTCAAGGTCCTTGACATCACTAAGGTGTTGGAATCGAGTTCTCAGACCAACCCCTAGGTCTTGCATAAGCATGGGATGACTAGGATGCCCTTCTGGTGTCAACTCCACTGCTACTTGCAATCTGTCCAGTGAAGCCTCAAGATCTTTAAGATCCCCCAACCTCTGGAATCGACTCCCAAAACAAGAGGCTACATTGCACATGAGCCCAGCTAGCTGAGGGTGTCCTGGAGGTGTGAGTTCTACTGCTCCTTGGAAATTCTGCAGTGCAGATTCAAGGTCCTTGAGATTCCCAAGGCACTGGAATCGATCTGTCAGTGCAATCCCAATGTCTCGCTTGAGTGCAGAGAGACCAGGGTGCCCTTCTGGAGTTAGTTCCAGGGCTCTTTGGAAGTTCAGCAGGGCAGCCTCAAGATCTGTGAGATCCCCCACCCTCCGGAATCGATCACCGAAACACCAGCCAAGATTGCAAATAAGCTGACCAAGATTTGGGTGTCCTCTAGGAGTGAGTTGAACTGCTGCTTGTAAGTTCTGGAGTGCAGATTCAAGGTCTTTGAGATCACCAAGCTGCTGGAATCGGCTTTTCAGTGTAATCCCCAGGTTCTGCATGAGCCCAGGTAGATCAGGGTCTCCATCGGGGGTCAGTTCCATTGCATGTTGGAACTTCTGCAGGGCAGCATTAAGGTCCTTGAGATCCCCCAGCCTCTGAAATCGATCCCCAAGACACCAGCCAAGGCCCCGGATAGAGCGGGCAAGATCAGGGTGTCCTTCGGGGGTGAGTTCTACTGCTGATTGGAAATTTTGTAATGCAACCGCAAGGTCCTGGAGGCTACCAAGCTTCCCATATCGAATGTGAAGCATTACACCCAGTGTTTGCAGTACTCCTGCTCTATTTGGGTGTTCCTCTTGAACAAGATCCATAGCTTCCTGTCCCTTCTGCCAAGCTATTTGGATGTCCTCTGGGTTCCCAGATGTTTGATATTGATATGCAAAGCACATGGCCAGGCCCTGCAAACACCTTGCTTCATTTGCCTGGTTTTCCAGAAGTTGTTCGGTGGCAGCTTCATATTTTTTCAATGCACTCTCAAGGTCCTTTGGGTCTTGTGATTCTTCATACTGCTTTAGAACTATGTCTGCCCCATTGAGGAGATCTTCTATAACATCTGACAATGATGTTGGTTGAGGTTGTAGCTCGTGGATTGAGGCTCCGAAATTCTAGAATATTTGAGTGTCCCCTCCATTAACCATAAATTGTTGGAACTCACCACATCCTTGACCCTATTTCTGGTATCTGAGTCGACTGCTGAGACCAACTTAGGATCTGAATTCTGCGTGACAGGATCCTGAACGAATCAGTTTACACTCCAGGAGTCATTTGTTGGAACTCACCACTGTGTCCTTTGTCATCTTACTGTCCTCTGATCCAGCCGCAGAAATTAACGCAGCATCAAAATGATGCTTGATGGCCTCCTATTCGGCAGGCAGTCGGCTTATATATATGAACCAGCCAACTGTTGGAACTCACTAAGGCATTGGCCCCGGAATCTGAGCCAGATCCGGAAATCACCTCAGAATCAGCAGCACCGTGCATGGGATCCTGTTTGGGCACTCAGTTTATATGTGAAGCAAGAGGGAAATACGGCTATTCACAGCGTGTCCGGGCATCTTTACTTGATGGGAGGAAAGAGGGGGGATCACTGCGTGGACGAGCCTTAAATACCTCAGACATCAATTAGACGCCGAACTGTCAGTGTCAGCAATGACAGTCCAAATATCTGTGATCATCTGTTCATTATAATCATTGCTGCTGTCAAACCAAGTTTTCCCTGCCATAATTTGTTTCGTCAGAGCGGTAAAGAACATTACTAGTTTCTTGAGTACTGTATTACCCGTGAAACAAATATCTCATAGATTCAGTGCGGCACGAGACTGCAAAATACAATACAGCGCGCCCAAGAAATGAGGCTCCAAAATAAGCGCGCACCAAAATAGACGAGCGCCCCCGGGGCCCAGAAAAGACATGACACTAGCACCGTCCGCCCCAAGTCCCCAGAGCACAGACACCGGAAATAGAGTAAGCGGCGACCGAAGAGAGAAGTACGCAAGCGGAGTTGACGAGTGCGGGGGAGAAGAGAGATTGCAGCACGACAGGTTGAATCCCATGCAAGCGGGTGCAAGCTCCGAGCCGCGCGGAAAGCATGGAACGCGTGCAGAAGACAAGGGCGGAGGATAAGCGCCCGCGGGCGCTTCGCAAGTCAAGCGCCGCGGTTGCGGCCAGAAACATGAGGATAGAATGGTCGCTCCGGAATTTGTGACCATCTCTTGTGGGTGTCCCTGTCGACCAAAATGAAGTGATGATCTTGCAGCAGAAAGATTACTTACTCTATGAACAGAGCAGGACGAGCGATGTGTGGGCTTGTGTGGAGCGAAGCAATGGGCAGCACAGGACGCATGCACTAAATACCCTTATCAAGACTCGCGAGTTTGACTTGGGCAATGCCCCAACGATTATCTTATTCAACTGGAATAATAATGCACAAGACAAATAAATATGCCATGTTATGTTATGCATGACGAGAAAACCCGCAGGACGACGCGCGCCACTGCAATATAAGAATCACCCGAAACGACAGGGCATAAGCGCAACGACATGATGAGCCCTCGCCAAAAAAAGGTAAGCGCCCGTGGGGAGCGCGGCTGAAAAAACGCTCCAACTGCGGTGCCCAGGTCGTGGCACAGATAAAACACGTCTGCACGCCAACAAAACCACGGGAAGGAATAGGCGCCGGCCAAAAGATATGAGCCTAAGCTCGAACAGACGAGAGTTCGAGTGGCTCTCCCAACGGCAGCGCGACACTGACACGCTTGCATCCAGATCCCAGTGTAAATGCAGGTGCAAGCACGAGCACAGAGCCACATGCAGGACGTGACGGAAAACACGCCCAAGGTAAGCGCGCAGTGTGAAAAAGAAAAGAAAAAGAAAGAGTGCCGATGGCACGGACGCGACTCCACGAATCAACGCGCGGCTGACGGGGGGAACGACGCGTAAGGGCGTCTGCCAAAAGAGATGCGCGCCACTGGGAAGAGACTGAGTACTTACTCCATGACCCGTGAGGTAAAGTACCCCATCGATTTAGTGCAGCGCGAGATGGTGCAAAATACAATGCAACGCGCACAAGAATGAGGCTCAAAATAAGCACCAGACAAAACAGACAAGCGTCGCCCGAGATAATTCCGCAGAGCACAGACGCCGGAGAGATGAATAAGAGCACAGACGCCGAGAAAGGGAATAAGAGTACAGACAGAGGGAATAAGCGCCGAAGCGGAGTTGACTAGTGTGGGGGAGAAGAGAGATTGCAGCGCGACACGCTGAACAGAGATCTCATGCAAGCGGGCGGAGGTTGAGCCGCACGAGAAGCACGGAGCGTGCTCAGAAGACGGGGGTGGAGGTAAGTGCACACAGGCGCTTAGGCCGCAGGAAATTCCCAGAGGCGCGCGCGAGGCAAGTGGGTGTAAACAGAGACACAATTGCGAGAAGGACCCAGCGTGTCTGCAGAACGGAGACGCGGGCGCACGGAAAGGCTGCGCGCGCCGAGGGACGGTAAATCATGATAAAAGACCCAGGTCGCGAAACTTCGAGGAGCATTACGGGCTGGCACGGGAACGCTGCCTCCAAAGTCCCCAGCACGCGTCCAACGCGAGAACAAAGTCCCAGCATGCGTCCGAGGTGAGGAAAAAAGCGCCGCGCGCCGTCGCGGAGCCAAGACGCAGGACAAATGCGCCGCCACGGAGCAACTTGGACGCAGAAGGCCACCGCACATCGCACATCTGTAAAGTCAATTTCACGGGCCTGCGAAGCATGGCACACGTCTGCAGGAAGAACAAGCCACACCGCTAGTGGAACGCAAGGTCTAGACGCGAAACACAGACATTGCGACGAGAAATGAATAGACATTGCGACGAGGAAACGAAAGGCCAGACAGGAAAAAGCGGGCCGGGTAAGATGCGTGCAGGGACCACCGGTGGTCCGCACGATCGGCCGAAGACGCAAGGCACAAGGCACCAGACAGGGCAGGGCACAAGAGGCTCCGTCGCCCGCTCCCCGCGGGCCGCATCTCGAAATGACAAAACGCCTCCCATTAAAGAAAAAACGGAATCTAGAAGTAATGATGATAAAAAGACGAATAATGACAAGATGGGAGAACACACCTCCCGCCGTGGTGAGGAGTTAACCTCATCCCACATCGCCCGGGATCGCGTCCTGCCCATCCTCCTGTTCATCCACCAGCCGGAAATTGCGCCCACTTCATCGCCATTCGCATTCGCGGAAATCGCACCCCCATCGGCATCTAGTGTGCGATCGGGAAAGGTGAGTATGAATTATGTGGCTAGCGAGTAGAACGCTGCTTCGAGATATATCGAGCGCAGATCAAGCGGATCACAGATGATATCGAGCTCGCTGTGGATGTGAAATACTGAACGCGGCGTCGAGCACAGTCGGGTGTGGAGTCTCAGCTAGGATGCGCACGGAGGGGAGATAAGAATATAAAGAAGAAAAAGAGGAGATAAGGGGGAAGAGGGGCGGATGCCGATACAAGAAGTGCATGCGGGTGCGAAGGAGAGTATACGGGGGAGAGAAAGAGAGATATGGAAGGATGGGTTTGGATGGGACAGTGAGCACGATGAATGGATGCATGGGGATGGACGCGAGATGCATAGCTGGGCTAGCTGGAGACGAGGAAGGGAATGAGTGGAAAGGGAGACAGGATGGGGATAAGGAGAGGACGGGGACGACGGCCGCAGCAACGAGATGGAGGGGATATCAATCCGAATCGCCGACAGAGGGGCGCCCGCACGTAGAAAGCGCATCGCGGAGCAAGAACGATGCATGTGAAGGTTCACGGACAGAAGGACAATACGCGCTCGAGCTGCGCATGGCCGGCATGCATTGCAAAGGTGCGTGGGTCTCGGCGTGGGGAGAAAAAAGAACTCGAGATTGACATGCATGGTAAAGGCGATGGTAACATTGGCAAGGGCGCTAATAGAGGGGCGTGCGCCAGCGCAGCGATAACAGCAGCAGAGGCAACGAGGGCCGAACACGAGACGTGATGCCAGGCAAAAAGAAAGAAGAAATGAAAGGAAAGACGAAAGAACGAAGAGCGGGAGTGCGAGACGCAAGACGCAGCATCACCGTGCACGCGTAATGCGACGACTAGCGCGCGCTCCCTCGCGCCGCGTCTCGAAACGGCAAACCGCCCGCCCTGTGCGACCAGAAACGAAATGCAGAAAGAATAACAAAAGACGAATGATAACAAGAGAGCGCACCTTTCTGTCCGCTTTGACGACAACTCTCGTTCCACCATGTCCCAATATCCCATACTTCCTCTATATGCCCCGCATCACCCCGCGTCGCGTCCCGCGGAAATCCTCTCGCGCTGGTAGCCCTCATTCGACGTGCCCCCGCTGCACGAGTACGAGAACCCTCGCCCGCCCGCTGCCCGCGGCGAGTAGCGCGACACCGATGGTGATGCCTTGAGGGCGGGACGTGCTGGAGAAGGTGTCGGAGGCCCTAGAGGTGGAGTTAGCTAAGATACGTGCGCATAAAGGCTAAAATGATAGAAGAAAGGTACCGCGCCCAGGCCCCAGGGGCAAGAGGAGAGAGGGAACACGGGTGGAGATGGGACGCGTGAAGAACGAAATGAGGTGGGTCAGGGGCACGAAGGGCGGAGGGAGACGTGTACAATGCATATGTAAAGAGACGAGCGCACGCAAGCCTGGGGCGATGGAGGAGGACAATGACAATGCGTATGATCACAGAAGGAGGGGGACGAAGCCGTCGAGAGGGAAGTGGGCGAGAGCATGCGGATGGAGAGGATGTGGACGGGGCAGGACGGAAAACCGATAAGCGCCCAGATAAGCGCCGGGCGCTTCGGGAGGATTGGAGGATTGGGCACGGAGGACGAAGGAAGGAGGGGATGGGGACGGGGAGATTCGGGGAGAAGGGGCAGGAAAACAAGGACGTGAAAGAAAACGGATTGGACAGGGAACCGCATGGACAGGGGAAAGGAAACCGAGTGGATCGGCAGGACGGAAGGAATCAAGAGAGAAACGTACCGTGAAGGCTGAGGTGCAATTGCGATCACTGTTGGGGCGAGCATGTCCCCCGCTCCGCTGGTCCCCGTCCCTAACCCTCGCCCATTCCCAGAGCCTCTCCGGGTCGCCCTCTCCGCGCGCTCGACGACTCAGTAGCTCGGCATCCGCCACCACGTCGATAAGCGGCTCGTCGTCCGCGGCTCGACATAGCGCAATCGGAACCAGCTGTATGGAAGCGGCGGACGCGGACGGGGAAGGAGGGACGGACAGTGAATAGGGCGAGCGCGCAGGGATTCCGACGCGCCGACGACGCGCAACGCCCAGAGGGCCTCGGCGGGGCTTCGTCAGTTGGGTACTTGAGGGGGCTCGTCGGGGATGGCTATCGGTGTATCGTTGTCGATTTCGATCGGTTTCCTTGGCACGGCGCCGGCGCATTGCATCTGGGTCCTTTCGTGCGCTGGTGTCGTTTGTCCAAATGGCGCATCACTGGTTGTCGTCGTTCGTGGATGGACGGAAGTCGGATAGGCATACATTTTCCATCGCCCAATGCGAGAGCAAGTCGCAGAGATGCCGCCGACGTCGCTGATTCGAAAGGGAAACGTTGTAGGGAGGGATTGAAAGACGGAGCACGGCCCTTGATCCGAGGATAGCGTGGGAGGGTGATGTCATCACCTCTCTTTCTCCTATGTTTCTTTTGTAGACGCTTGACTGGAAGAAGAGATGGGACGTGGAAGCGGTTTTCAAAGGCTATGGTCTCGTACACAGCCCATTCTCTCGCCTGTCGGTATGAATATCAGGGTGGTTCCAGTGCGAGATCGAGCAATTCGGTGCAAGGTTTGAACTAATGAGAATGCAGTGTAAAGTCTCAGTAGTGCGTAGGGCAAAACTCTTATTCAAATACCTAATGTGAATGTAAATTAATCTACTGCGAGTATAGCAAAGAACGAATAGGTATGAATACTCACGTCTACCAGTAACTGGTAAATAAATAATAGGACGCCGAATTTGGAAGTAAGTAAATTGTCGACAAACCAATATATGTAAGTCCATCCATGGATCTTACCAGTCGGTACGCGCAGCAACCTGGAGCGGTGCTATCGATACCAGGTCAGTGTGTCTAGAATAGAAAACTAGGAGGGACGTACACATCAGCCATTTTAAAAAAAAGTTGTGGCTGGTTTGGCCTTGTGAGCTGGTCCCGCAAGCTCACAAAGTCAAAGCGTACGAAAATTCCTCTCGGAAAACTCAAAATATAACTGGCCGGGCCTGTTTACGCTAACTGGAAACTTTTATGCAGTACCAGGAATAGAATCAGGAACAGCACCTTCATGAGGACATCACATTATAAAAAGCGCAGCATTCTGCACGGTTCGTCGTATGTGCACTTTGAAGAAGCTGGATGAGAAGTGGATAACTATATGAAGCCAGACTCGAGACAGACGTTCAATTTTGCGTGAGAGAACGACGGATAAAAAAGGATACAGCGGATATGAATGGCGCGGGCTCGGTTCGAATGAGGATTGTATGGAGCGCTGCACGTAACTGGAGACATGTGGGGAACATCCGAGACCGCATGTTACCGCCTAGTTTTTAGGGCACCTAGCAATGAACACACACGCCGCACGGGATGATTCAAGTCCCTATGCGATACCAAAATAAATTAGAGCTTGCCGAGCGAACCAAAATAGCGAGATAAGATAGGTAGAAAACAGTCACCTGTGCTTCGAGCGCCGTCACCAATGTAGTATTCTGGTTCAATCCGCTGAAGGATAAAAGTACAACCACGAGTGTCCCGGGCTCGGATCGAGTTCCACACGAATCGTCGAAATGAAAAATTCAGCTGGGTGTGACTGTGGACCATCCGCCACTGGGACTGTTCTGTGTATCGAAATGTACTTGGATTGAACGAGCGTAGGCGGGGACTTGAACTGGCACGTGCGAACTCGGATCAAGCCGACACGGCTGTCCGGCACGTGAGCGCGATTCAAACTCCGCTCACTTGGACCTCATAATATTCGGTGATCCGCTGCACCTTCAGCTCGCAACAGCAATAGCAACATCTCAAACGCCGATTTCGGCATGGCCAGCTTAGCCTCCGATAAGTGGTGCGGATGAGCGGGTCTCGTCGTTCGATGTCCGAGTCGGACGACTCGGAGGCCCATTTGGGAGGGACAAGTGATGACATCATGACCATCTCTCTTCTCCTGCCACGTTTCCACGACGAAGTTCGAATCGATGGAGAACCTAGCGTCATTCTATCTCCAAAAACAGCCTTTCCTACCCACCCTACGTTGCCATTTTCCCGAGGTAATGCATGTTTTAAACTCCATATCTCATATTCGGTTCCTATTCCGGACCCCCTGCCCCTGAATGTCCTCCCCTTATCTCCGTATCGCGCAAGATACCACTCCTAAACGGGCACGTTCTGGACCTAAGTGTCAAATTTCACCCAGACTACGCGGCATTGTGGTTCAAAAACAACCTCGGCGAAGTCCTACCCCAAGTGCCCGATTATTGGCTACGTCAGGAATTATTTTATGCCTGTGTTCAATAAACTATAATCTGATCATTCCCGTTCATGTCGTGCTAGGCCGTGCTGTCCAAAAATTTCATCAGTACTTCGGACCTTCATATATAATGAGATGCCATTGAACGCGCTCATTTTGAGCCCTCACACGATGTATTCCGTTCAGTATTCTGCTAGATATCTAACCTCCTGTGTCGGGGGGCGGCCAAAATGGGTCGGTTACGTAAATGCCCACCCCTCTCTCGCCCTACGCGCTGCCTACGCAACTATCAACTTCCTGACGTCATCCCGCCGCGTCATTAAAGAACACCTACGCGCCTATGTCCTCGGCTGCTTCCGGCCCCGACCCCCCGCCTAAGACTCGAGATCCTATAATGCTGAGGACTCTGACAAAAGCTGCAATAATACACCTGGCTTGATTTGGCTTGGCCTTGGACAAAATCGCTTGGGCATGCGCAAAGCGGCTTGGGCCTACCAAAATAGAACTTAATCTCGAGTCACCCAAACAGGGATCAAAGAGCCTCGCAAATGGCATGCCTACGACTCTGCAGTCAGGTTACTGTATCTTTTCAATTCGACAGGGGGTGTGATGAGTGACACCTGGAACCTATTCGACACCTCGACATGGCCCAGGTTGGACCGTGACACCCCCCAAAAATTTGACACCGTCCCAAAAGGATGTAGGACATCATACAGTCAAATGGGGCTTTTTTCCTGAAGCATGGAGAGCCAGGCAGATTCATGTTCAAATTAATTGTTTTGCCCAGTGACTTTATTTATTGAGTTCAGCCTGATATTTGCCTGATATGCAGTTAGAAATTGAGACAGAACAATAAATTTGGTCACTATTGATGCAGGGGATGCACGAGAGATTCAATGAGGATTTTTGGGCCTCAAAATACACTTTGTACAATTTTCTGAACTATCCAACCAATTCGACAGCCCCCGCTGTGACGCGTGACAGCGAACCAAAGTTCGTATTCGACAACCCCCCTGTGATGCGTGACTGTCGAATTGAATGAAAAAATACAGTACTTGCTTTATACTATGAGTTGAAATTTTGTAACCATTGATGGTGGAAATCTATCCTGTGAGACTGTGTGAGTCATATATCACCCACTGGAAACCCTTGGCCGTGATATTTGAGCCCATAAAGGCGATTCATGGTGGCCAGGGAAAATTGGCCATTCCAAGGGCTTCATGTTGCCCGAAATACCCTCAAATTGCCCAGGGTTTTGTCCCAAAGATCGTCGGATTTGGACAGCTCTTGGAATGGTGGAGTTGCCCCTGTAGCCGACGTTCAGCTACAGGGGGCCGGAACGCAGTGAGTGGTATAGTATACTGTAAATACATTATTATGGATTTATTTGCTTTTTCCCAACTTTCTCCCATTTTTTTTTGCGATATTGATGATGAGACAAGCCCTGCAGCGGCATTCTACGTTCTGTGGAACGACTCCGGGAATTTTTACACCCATGTGATCTCCCACTCCAGTGACATTCTGGTGGACAGTCTTTGTGGGCACTCGGGCTTGTTTCTCCTTTTCGAAAGATACAGATTTTAAAATCTCTCCTGAGCCCTAACACGGCGATCATACTTAGATCGCAAATTACAGACAAACGTTGCAAGTCGTACAAAATATCAGACGAGTGGAAGTCACCCGTTATCACAATACATCGGATGCCGATGTCGAGCCTTTCCTTTGTGCCCAGGTTGCTTCATGCCTGGCCCAACACCAAGCTAAGTACTTTCTGCCCATGTGCCACGGCAGATCAAGACTTGGCTGCCATTCCTGAATATTGGCAGCGCACTCAATGTAAGTCAACGTGGGTACATGCGCACTGGGACCCGCATAGTTCGACATTCAGTTATGCTGACTCAAGCCTTATGCTTGGAGTTGTTCTCGCTGTCCTAATTTCCACGGCAGACAAGAACCGTCTCGAGGACGTGGAGGAAGCACCTGTGGAGGACTGGTCACGAGGTGGGAGCGACAGCAGAGCGGCAACAGAGAACGTTTGGCCTATAGAGTACAAGATAGTACGTAAGCAAACAGATAAAGGAAAGTGCTATAGTGACGCGTAAGCTATATATATGTAAAGGGCCCCACATTGATTTCCGTGAGTCGGACTGTGATGTCCGTGAGTGCGTAAGCTTGTACGTAATTCCAGATTGCAACAGCACCGATATTCGGGCGGCAATTCCACTGGTGAGATTTTTCTTTTCTTTTCTTTTTCCTTTTCATAATCTGTTCAGAGTGAGTCTCAGACTTTCGCACTTTGTTCTCGCTGAAAGTGAGACCCACTGTGTTCGAGACCTACATCTGAGGCGGAGGTCCACGAGTAGGAACTTAGACGAACATTGAAAGCACCAAATTATGGCTGGAATTCACCATGTTGTTTTATCTGGGCATGATGCAACTCACGATGATCCCGAGTGTAGGTGTGCTTGACTCCTATTTAAAATTGTGAGGTATGCTGAATTTCCCAGTTCTTGGATGTAGCTGACTGGTGGGGCTATGTGCGGTAGTCGGTGGATGTGGTGTGGTGGGCATTACTGTATTCGTGCATGAATTGAGCAGCTGACTGGGAAAATAAACTTACGATGATTACATGTCGGTTGATATATTCCTGTACTAGATCTACTAAAACTGGAACTTGAAAACTTGAGAGAGTTGACTGATCAATTGTTGCATTCAAGCTGTCAATGTGCAACCTCGAGAAATTTACAACACTGATATCCATGCCATTCTTACAGTTAGTCCAAGACGGCTGGAAATAAGTTGACACTTATGATTAGGAAATTCCAGAGAGAAAGAATCAGCCGGTGTGGTTCACAGGTGTTCGGACTTTGAAGGATAAACCAAACTTTCAACATATTTTATTGACTCGTAAGTGAAAAATGAACAACTACACGGACAGGTACATACAAACCACATATATCAGATTCCCATATGAATAAATGGCACCCAATGCTCATAAGCAACCTTTCTCTTCTTCAATTCGCTCACTGCCAGATGCAGAGCCTGGGCCGTTTCTGTAACCTGAGGCTGTCCACCATTGCGAAACAGGTGAGAGTATACAATCTTTGCAACCAGTGGTCCATCTCGATCATCCATGGACCACAATGTCCCGATGGCAGCCCGGAAACCTGCAGCAATGAATCCACCACCGAGATGGAATGACTCATTAACCAGTTGACTGTCGCCCATGGCAGTCTGGCATGCAGCGAGAAAGGCAAACTCATGGTTTGAGATAGGCATCTGAAGAATTGTCTCCAGCTCTAGAATCCCTCCATATAACAAGAGATGGCTTTTGGTTGGCTCAATCAAATCCTGTTTTCCATGACAAGCAAAATGAACCCAGGAGCAATCTTGCATTTGTTGCTTCACTGCATTTGGTGTAGCCTTTTCCCCTTGAAGATACTCCACCGATGTTGCTTTGGTAATTGAAAGAATTGTCTCCACTTCCTTCTCCACTCCTTCAAGATGGTTGAGACCCAAAGCTCCACTGTGTGTTACTCCGACAACACCGACTTTGTTCTCATTGCCGGATGCCTTCTTAGCATAGGCTTCTACAAGAGAACCCAATGTAGCCGTATATGAATGTATGAATTGATCTGTTGGAGGGCAGGCATGCAGAGGCAGTCCCGCAAATGCCCCTGTTGGCAACCACCAGAGCCTGCCACCATGAAGACCATGCTGCAAAACAAAATCAGTCCAGACCCATAAAAGAAAATCCGATATACTGACCAATTCCAAAACATCATATATAGGAGCAACAACCAAAGTCCAGAGCCAGGTCAACATATCTGCAAAGGATTCCTCTTTGGTTTTGTATCTGAAATCCTCTCTCACAAAGTGCCTTGTTGACGTTGATTCTCCCCGCACATGGCGATGCCCAATCAGTCCTTTAAGCTCAGCTCGGTGTGATTTCAGGAGATCAAGAGTTACTCCTGGCAGGGGCACATGAACTGGTACTGCTGTTGGATTAGGAATTATGATTCCATCACAACCCTTCTCATGACTATTCAGAATTATGACCGGACCACCCTGCGATGCCAGTCGGAGCACAGTGTATGGTTTGGGGAGGAGAAAGTATTTGCCATTGGGCTGCTGACGGATTTTTGCTAGCAGTTCATTCCTCTCATTCACAATGTTCATTGCCTTTAGTGGATCGGTGGAGGCTCCACTCCGAAGTTCATCCGAGAGTCTTCGGAAATCAGCTTTCTGATCTGGGAGCAGCTGGTCAACATCTGTTTGCAGTTGGAGTGTTTGCTGAAAGATGGTGGCTATCCCTTGCTCCATAAATTCCACAGCAGATGTGAGCTCCGAAAGACTGATACATATCCTGAAGGCCCTTGAGGTGTGGTTTCCAATCTCAAGCCTGCGAAGAGTGGCATGTCGCACTGGGATGGAATGACCAATCCAGAGGAGTTCTGGCAACAAATTAACAGCTTCTGTGTAAGCTGATAAACAATATGTAGGATCATATTCTTCGGAAAAAGAAGCCCATTCAAGAGCTGCATTCCAGGGGCGTTCAGGAAATACGGGAGAGGTAGCAAATGAAGCACTATAATAAGAATGAATGGTCTTGAGATCCTCTGTATCTTTGAACTTGATGTATTGGTATGTGAAGACAAGGGCAAGATCCTGATGCACGGTTGATGTCTGGGGATGTGCTTTAGGGCTGAGTTTAACTGCTTCCTTCAACTCATGCAGTGCAGTTTCGAGATCCTTGAGGTCGCCAAGGCGCTGGAATCGATCTTTCAGTGCAATCCCAATATCCCGCATGAGCCCAGGTCGATCCGGATGTCCTACTGGGATCAGTTCCAATGCTCTTTGGAATTTCTGTAGTGCAGCTTCTAGATCGTTGAGATCCCCCAGCCTCTCAAATTTATTTGCAAAAGAAGAGCCAATATTCCACATGAGCCCAGCCAGATTGGGATGTCCTGCAGGGGAAAGTTCCACTGCAGTTTCGAATTTCTGTAGTGAAGCTTCAAGGTCCTTGAGGTCACCAAGGCGCTGGAATTGAGTTCTCAGAGCAATGCCAACCTCTTGCATAAGTCGAGGCAGTTCAGGGTGTCCTTCTGGGATTAATTCTACCACTTGCTGCAATCTCTGCAGTGAAGCCTCAAGATCCTTGAAGTCCCCCAGCCTCTGGAATCGACTCCCAAAACAAGAGCCCATGGCCCACATGAGCCCAACTAGATCGGGGTGTGCTGGAGGAGTGAGTTGCACTGCTCCTTGGAAATTCTGCAGTGCACCTTCAAGGTCCTTCAAGTCACCAGTCATATGGAATCGAGTCCTCAGACCAGCCCCAAGGTCTCGCATAAGCGCAGGTATACCAGGGTGTCCTTGTGGAGCCAGTTCCAATGCATGTTGGAATTTCTGCAGGGCAGCCTCAAGATCCTTGAGATCCCCCAGCCTCTGAAATCGATCCCCAAAACACCAGCCAAGGTTGCACATAAGTGAAGTGAGATTTGGATGTCTGGCAGGGGTTAGTTGAACTGCTGTGTGTAAGTTCTGCAGTGCAGATTCCAGGTCCTTGAGATCCCCAACGCGCTGGAATCTATCTCTCAGACCAACCCCTAGGTCCCGCTTGAGCCCAGGGAGAACAGGGTGTCCCTCTGGGGTCTGTTCCACTGCTATTTGCAATCTCTGCAGTGCGACCTCAAGATCTTGGAGGTCCCCCAGCCTCTTGTATCGATCCCAAAAACACCAACCAAGGTTGCACATAAGCAGACTGAGATTTGGATGTCCAGTGGGGGTTAGTTGGACTGCTGCATGCAATTTCTGCAATGCAGATTCAAGGTCCTTGAGATCACCAAAGCGCTGGAATCGAGTTCTCATAGCAATGCCAATGTCCCTCATAAGCATGGGTAGATTGGGATGTCCTGGTGGGGTCAGTTCCACTGCGACTTGCTATTTTTGCAGTGCAGCCTCAAGATTCTCTAGATCCCCCAACCTCTGGAATCGAGCCCAAAAACACTGGCCAAGACTACACATAAGCTGACCGAGATCTGGGTGTCCTGGAGGGGCAAGTTCTACTGCTCCTTGGAAATTCTGTAGTGCAGATTCAAGGTCCTTGAGATCACCAAGGCGCTGGAATCGATCTGTCAGTGCAATCCCAATGTCCCTCTTGAGCCCAGGGAGACTAGGGTGTCCTTCTGGAGTCAGTGCCAGTGCTCTTTGGAAGTTCAGCAGAGCAGCCTCAAGATCCGTGAGATCCCCCACCCTCTGGAATTGATCACCAAAACACCAGCCAAGATTGCATATGAGCTGACCAAGATTTGGGTGTCCTGCAGGTGTTAGTTCAACTGCAGCATGTAATTTCTGAAGTGCAGATTCAAGGTCATTGAGATCCCCAAGGCGCTGGAATCGACTTTTCAGTGTAATCCCAACATCACGCATGAGCCCAGGTAGACCAGGGTGTCCTTCTGGAGTGAGTTCCAGGGCTCTCTGGAAGTTCTGCAGGGCAGCATCAAGATCTGTGAGATTCCCCACTCTGTGGTATCGATCCCCAAAACACTGGCCAAGACTGGACATAAGCTGACCGAGATTCAGGTGTCCTGCAGGGGTGAGTTGAACTGCTGCATGTAAGTTCTGAATTGCAGATTCAAGGTCCTGGAGATCACCAAGGCGCTGGAATCGAGCTTTCAATGTAATGCCAAGGTCCTGCATGAGCCCAGGTAGATCAGGGTTTCCTTCTGGGATCAGTTTCAGTGCTCTTTGGAATTTCTGCACTGCAGCCTCAAGATCTTTGAGGTCCCCCACCCTCTGGAATCGGTCCCCAAAAGAACGGCCAAGGCACTGGATAGAGCGGGCAAGATCAGGGTGACCTTCAGGAATGAGTTCCACTGCTGCTTGGAAACTTTCTAATGCAGCTGCAAGATCCTGCAGGCCACCAAGCTTCATATATCGAATGTGGAGCACTACACCCAGTGTTTGCAGCACTCCTGCTCTACCTGGGTGTCCCTCTTGGATGAGATCCACAGCTTCCTGCCCCTTCCGAAAAGCTATTTCAATGTTGGCAGGGTCTCCTGAGACTAAATATTGATATAAAAAACATTTGGCCAGGCCCTGCAAATGCCTTGCTTCATTTGCCTGGTTTTCCAGGATCTGTTGGCTGGCAGCTTCATATTTTCCCAATGCACTCTCAAGGTCCTTTGGGTCTTGTGATTCTTCAAACTGCTTTAAAACCATGTCTGCCATATCAAGGAGATCTTCTTTGATATCTGATGATGTTGGTTGAAGTTGTAACTTGTCAATTGCGGCTCTGAAATTCTAGAATATTTTTAGTGTCCCATTCCATTAATCATAAGTTGTTGGAACTCACTACATCCTTGACCCTATCACCGCCGTCTGAGTCGAATGCTGAAATCAACTCAGAATTCTGCGTGACAGGAACCTGTCGGAGTCAGTTTCCACTCAATGACTCAATTGTTGGAACTCACCACTGTGTCCTTTGCCATCTTACTGGCATCTGAGCCAGACGCGGAAATTAACTCAGCATCGGATTCATGCTTGATGACATCCTGTCCGCCGGGAAGTCAGTTTATATATAAACCAGCCAACCAAGGGATCGGCCCTGCAATCTGAGCCAGATCCGGAAATCACCTGAGAATCAGCAGTATCGTTCATGGGATCCTGTCCGGGTATTCAGTTTACGTATGGAGTAAGAGGGAAATATGGTTATTCACAGCGTGTTCGGGCATCTTTACTTGATGGGAGGAAAGAGGGGGGATCACTGCGTGGACGAGCCTTAAATACCTCAGGCGCCAATTAGACGCCCGAGCTGTCAGCATTGACAGTTGAAATATCTGTGATCACCTGTTCATTAGAATCATTGCTGCTGTCGAGCCAAGTTCCATGGCGTTATTTCTTTCGTTGGGGGATGGCAAATAACAGTATTAGATTCCCGAGTACCGTACTACCCGTGAGGCAAAAGTATCCGATCGATCCAGTGCGGTGCGAGATGATGCAAAATATTATGCAACGCGCACAAGAACAAGGCCCTGAAATAAGCACCCGCCAAAATAGACAAGCGCCGCCAGAAGAGACGCTACATCAACGCCGACCGAGATAAGTCCGCAGAGGAAAGACGCCGGAGAGAGAATATTAAATAAGCTGTGGTCGCAGAGCGAAGCGCCCAACCGGAGTTGACTAGAAGAGAGATTGCAGGACACGCTGAATCTCATGCAAGGGGGCGCAAGGCCGGAGCCGCGGGGGAAGTATGGAACGTGTGCAGAAGGGAGTAGAGGATAAGCGCCAGCGGGCGCTTCGCAAATTAGGCGCCGACCGAGAGTCCAAATGCCGGGGGAAGCGAGCGCCGAGCGAGTGGGGGCCAGAGACACATGAGGATCCCAGCGTGCCGGTGGAAGGCACGTCCATGGACAGAATGGTCGCTGGTCTAATAATTTCTGACCATCTCAGGTGAGTGTCCCTGGACCCTGACTACCAAATGGAGTGATGAGCTTGCAACATGAATATTATGAGCTGGGTGAACCGCGCAGGACGAGCGATGTAGGGCAGGAAGCATAATTCTCTTCTTGAGACTTACGCGTTCGACTTGGGCAATGCGCAACAACGATTGTACATTGTTCAGCGGGAATAATGCACAAGACGAATGATTATACCATGCGTGACGAAAAAACACGCGGGACGAAGCTATATAAGGATCGCCCGCAACGACGGGCAGCGCAAAGGGAAATGCGCGCAAAGACAGGATGAGCGCGCGCCGAAACAAAAAAAGGTAGACGTCCACCCGAATGCAAGCCCTACACGACACAGATAAACTCGAAGTACCGATCCGCGGGAGAAGGCGAAGCGCAGTCCGGCACGGTGCATCGTAATCCAACCACAAGTGCGCAGGGATGGAGCCGCACGCAGAACGCGTCAAAGACGCGCGGAGATACATAAGCAGGGGCAGAGGAGCAGTGCGATACGGCCACCGCATGTACGGGCATGAGAGGCACCGAGAGCGCGCGGAAGGGGAAATTTTGGGGTGAATAAACGCCCGTCGAAACATATAAGCGGCCGCGATAAAAAAGGCACCAAGGGCGCCAAGATCAACGCACGTACAAGGCACTGACGCTGAAGTGCCGGCAGCGCGGCACCGCCGGAGTGGCCAGCCAAGACACCCGCGAAGGGCAGACGAAACGCGCGACACCAGAATGATAAAATTAGTATAAACGAGCCCGGCGCCGAAAACGAAACCGGCGCTGTAGCAGCACCGCAGCGGGCACCGTGAAAGTGCCGCTGCTGACGCAGACTGCCGCAGCAACAATTTAGATTGCCGCAGCAAGCGGCAGCACTGCCGCAGCGAGCTAATCAAGTGTGTCACACTGCCGCTGTGTCACGCAACGCTGGGTGCGCACTATCCATGGCCTTTGTCCCTCATAATAAGTATCGCTCCTATATACAACCCAATCACTATTGCACCTGCGGAGTCGCCGGTAATACATTGATTTTCAACTGTAGGTACACCTGGTATCGTAACTTAGTACATCTCCTCAAAGTGAGTCGGACCTTGCACAGTTGAAATACAGAACAAAGTGGTTCGTCGCCTACCTTTGCACATCCAGGATCTATAACATGGCATAGTCCATTAATCTCAAAATGATCTGCGAACATGTTCAATTATGTCGAAAACTTCTTGCAGCAGAGGCATTCTCATTGCTGCACACTGCAGCAAAGTTGTGAAAGTCAAGTCACTTAGTTATCTAAAATGCATACTAAAACGTACCTGCATATTCTGGACCAGCGGAAGTTGAAGTTCAGTCCAGATTGCATATGCAACAGGATGACATGAACGAGCGATCTGAACGAGAAGAATAAATCAATCTTAGTGATATTCAGTCTGTATAAAAAACACAGAGTCTGCCCACAGTCATTCGGACACTGGACTCGAGCTCAGGCTTCCCGCCGCATTCAGTTCAATCTTTTTGAAGGTCTGCCGGCATGCGCCATCCACAACGTCCGATTCATAGCCCTGTTTTAAACTTGGATTTGAGGCACATACCAACGACTTTACTCCCAAGAATTGGTGGGTGAACCGCAATTATCCTTTGGTTTGCAAGAAATTGTGGCAGAAGCCAAAATGAAAGTACGATACAACCTGGAAAGAAGAGAAGAAAGCTGCGCCAAATCTAGACTTCCTTCAACAGATTAATTCTCCCCGGCTAAAAGCACCGTTTCTCGTTCAATTCGGGTCTAGGTCCTGAGGCTCTCTTGCATTTTCTTTTGCCCCAGCAGGTTCCCGAAGTAGGCTCTTCTGACACTTCGCTATGCATATCCCCTTTCAAATGTTCCAAAGATCACATATAAACAGGATGTGTGGATACGAAGGAGAACAGACCGGAAAGAATGTATTACATGTATTATTTGAATATATCGTCATTCATGATATCCCAATGACCCGCTTGGATGAAATTTTTGGTCAGTGGAGACAATTGGGCCTTTCCGAAGCGATTGCAAGACCTATTTACACGAGGTTGAACCTCGGAAAACCAATGTGCTACCACTATGTAATGGATGTCAATGCTTATTTCTTGAACAGCTCAGTTAAAACACTACAGCGGGGATTTTTATGCATGCTATGATGTTCAGTAACACCATGGGGAAGCTCTGGTCCATAAATCTGAAAAATTATCAGTCATTCGTCCGTGGTGTAGAAGTGGTACTTTGCCGCAGAGTGGCTGTGCTGCCGCAGAGACTCGACATGAGTGCCGCAGGCCCCGTGCAGTGAAGGGAAGAACGTAAATGATATCTTGCAAGCATATGGCATGCAGATAGTTGAAATTGACAGGACTTAGAAGATGTACAGGGTATAGATATGGCCAACATAGAAAACATGTTTTGGGCAGTGTTTGAACTTGAACAGTGAACACAGTGACCGATACAGTATAGCAGCAATGTAAGGTTGAGATAATATTGTACTCGATAGGTAAGGACGTCTTCCCAACCTGGAGCTATCGATTAACCCGGGAGGCAGCCCACACTTGACAGAAACACAGACGACTGCTGCAAGAAACTGCCGCAGCACAGATTAAAATTTGCCGCAGACATGTCACACTGCCGCTGTGTCACAGCATATTAGTGCCGCATGAGACCGCAAGACTGCCGCAGAGAAAAGTCAAACTGCCGCAGCATTGCATAGCATTGCCGCAGTGAAGTGCCGCAGACTGCCGCAGCGCAATGTTTGTATTTGTTTGGCTGCCGCTGACTGCTGACTGCCGCTGCACCAAGTTTTAATTCATGTTTAGACCATGTTCATCGGGGGTTGTGGGCATCGAATTTATGTACAACAATGTATTAGAGCCTGTACTACATCCTTACATGTTGTCCAAGGTTAATTAAGGTCTTGGTTGCTGTTTCAACATGTACCGCGAACCTGACTGCCGCAGACTGCCGCAGAGACTGCCGCAGCATGCAGCTGCGGCACTGCAGCGTCAAAATACCTTTGCTCCACCGCAGCGCAGACGCGACGAGGAAATACGAAACGAAACGAAAGCGGGGGATGGGAGACGCGAAATACGTCATCCTTAACTCGTGCACAGACCACCCGGGGAACGACACAGCGCGCACGAGACACCAGACGCGGCGATCGTCCTGCAGTCGGCTGGAAGACTCAGTGCCGCCGTGAAATAGCGAGCACGCCGTCAAATGAGAATCGCGCGCGGCGTCGGGTGTGGTATCAGGAGCGCGGCGTCGGATGGGATATCGAGCTGATCGGAGGTGGGAGACCCAGCTCGTCGGACGGCATATCGAGGTATATTGAGCTCGCGGAGCTGGTGCCGACGTCCAGCGTGCTGGGCGTGCTCGCGAAGCGAAGAGCGCGCGGTGGGGCTGCTGTGTGGAGTTAGTTGAGATGCGCGCAGATAAAGGATAAAAGATCAGAGGAAGGACACGAAATAAAACGACAAGAGGAGAGAGGGAACAATAGTTGCGGATGAGACGCGTGGAGACGATATGCGTTAGGGCACGACGTGGACGATCGGCATAAACGGATATATTTATGGATAAATAACTGGATAGATACAGAGAGCCGCGGGAAGGGGTGCGATGGAGAAGGAATGACGTACACGGCGAGAGCAATAAACCCGGGGCGAGAATGCCACGCGGATGGAGGGAAAATGAATGCGGAGGATGTGGGTGGAGGAGAATGAGAGTACGACAGAATGCAGCGGGAGGATGGGAATGAGCCCACATGACAGCAGAGGCAAGGGCGAGAACGACAGCGGGGAACGTTGAGGGGGAGGCAGGAAAGTATATGGACGGGATAAGCGCGAAGGAGGATTTTGGCACGCAGGCGGGGATGGGGCACAGCGGGTGAATGCGACGGGGAGGCAGGAGGAAGAGTAAAGCAAGGAGTAAAACAGGGCGGACTGGACCTGGAGCGGTGCCCGAATAGGCGAAAGGAAAGCAGGTGGATGGTGGAGGGGGGGGGGATCTGGAGGCATTGGGAGAAGGGCAAGGACGGAAGGAATCGAAAAAAAGAAACGCACCGTGAAGCTCGGTCTCTCGATCTGCCCGTCCCGTTCCGTGGTATATCGAGCGCGCGCGAGCTCCCGGCACTGCCATTTCGGGCGTCGACGTGCTCGCAGCACTGGTACCGAGCGCGTGGACGTGCCCGAATCGAGAGGCGGAGCCGGCAGTGTAGTGGAGAGGGCCGAGTGCACACAAGGCGGAGAGGCTGTGGGGCGCTGGGGGAGGAGTTAAAAACGATGGATGTGAGACGGAGGGGAGATGGCGGGGAAGATAAAAGAGGAGGATGAGAGCTGTGCATGTGGAAGAGATGCCGGGAAAGGGCCGAAAACATATGAAGGGCGGATGCAGGGAGACGCAAACGTGCGGGGTAGTACTATGATAGGACGGACGGGACGGGAAAGGATGGAGAAGGGCGTGCGAACACGATGGATGGATGCGAGGAGGGAGACAGACAGCCAGAGGATTCAGGAAGCGGAGGTGTGAATGGACGTGAGTCGGGTTGCGGACAGAGGTGATTAGGGGGATGCTGCTGTGAACGCGATGAATGCAGGGAAATACCGGCGGAAACACGGACATAATGGATGAGACGAACGCAACGTCCTCGTTGTCGAATCAATAAGCGGTCCATCGTTGACACCCACGAGCGCGCGGCGTCTCCAAGGACCCCCACGAGCACGGGCAGAGTCTCCTAGTCCGGCACGGCGAGTCGTGGTACTCGCGTTCTTCGTCGATCCCGACCTATGCCATCAGATATGCACGCTATTGGTCCTCTCGTCGGCGTGGCGGCGGAATGGTTCTTGTCGACGGGCTGGACGCGTGTTGCGCGGTGCGAGTGGAGGAGAGGAGAGTGTCAAGTAGTTTGTGATTCGATCATCGATCCTATGACGTCACATGTGCGCCGTCTTTCTTCCTCTGCTTCCTTCCACAGCCTAGACTCGGGCTTTTTGCAGCGACTGAGGGAAGGTCAACCCCATTTCGTAGTGGCCGGGTCTTTTCTTGCCCAGCAATGACCAACGACGGACGCTGGCAAGAGGAATCCCTGCGATACAGTCCAAAGACACGACCGTCTTCTCTGGCGGTTAAACTATTCAGGAGCACCATGGCACAGGGAGAATCCTCAGTCTGTTTCGCTGATGACTGGTCTTCTCGGACTCGGTGGGTTTTCTGGGACCAGGTCCTTCTGCCGGCTTCGAACGCTTTCTTCCTGGCTCTCAGCGCTTCATGGCAAACTCACACGCATGTCCTCGACCTCTAAGGCTCGGCTGCCAGGTTAATTTGGTTTTCATCTCGTCCCTGCGTCTGCACAGGCATCTTGTGCCAAGTATTTCCTCGCACGGTTTCAACGCGCCTCATACATCCCTTCAAGGTCTGCTGAGATGTATGCCTGTCCTCGCAGACGGAGTAGCAGTGTCCTAATGTCCGCACAGCAACATAACGTCTCAGTGTGGGCCGGGGTCGTACTTGATCTTCGACCCACTCCGCTGGCACTCTCTCGTCCTGCGCACGCGTCCCTGGCCCATCTTTCCCAGTCCTGTTTCTTTTTTGCTTATTGGGCATAGTTCAGTGAATATCTCTCTTGGCGGATCTCTCGGAAATCCTATCCATCTCTTCGCGTGTATTTGCTCGTAGTAGTCCTACTACTCGGTGACCTGGTGCACCCTCTACTCGCAAACGCCTATGTCGGATCTTTTCGGTATGGCCAGCTTGTCCTACTTTGTCCACTGAATTCTCGGCCGACCAGTTTCTCGTTGCGAACATCATCCAATCGACGTATACACGCAGCGACGGCCCGGAAACCGGCCTGAATATCTCGTCACGGACATGCATCTTTTCCAGCCTCGGTTCCTTTGGTTTTTGCATTTCTCTTGGGACGAACTTGGACCAGCGTATTCATTCAACGGTTCTTCCGGATCGGACCAGATTCGCTTGGTCCCAGGCAAAACTGTCTCCAGGAGCAGTGTACTATTCTTGAATTCTGGGCACGCGGTTTGCGAACCACTGGGAACGCGATCCGGACGAAATACTCCCTCCTGCCGCTCGTTGGCCTGCTATTCATCACCGCTGTTCAGTCAGCTACGGATCAGATTGCATCGCAACACGAGTCATTCATATCGCTCTGGGAGCCCGTCCTGCACGTGGATTAATCTCAGGCTGCTTTCCGACCTGGCAATTGGGACGAACTTGCACTTGGGAGGCGCAGCTGTTCTTCGACATTCCTCTACGGGGTTCTTCCCGATTCTCGAGTGCGCGGTTTTCGAGTTCTGCTGCCGTTGTGCGCCTCACATTCTGGACGAGCACGGAACCCCAAGTCTCAGCACTCTGAACAGCGCCGCGCACGTTCAACCAGCCTCAGGCTCGCAACATCCTACATTCCGATGTGAATCCTTGGCCGGACGGATCAATCTCAAACTCTCGGAGGACCTTGGAATCAGGAGCAGCGTTTCCTTTATCGCTTCTTCGAGCCGGCTCTGAACAGATCCTTCTTGGGTATCAATGGGCACTTGCAAATCTCGACGCCTGTTAGGTCAATAATATTGGATATGATATTGCGTCAACCCGTACGAACCCTGCTGTGTCCAGTTCTCTGGGGTGTATTCACACGAAATAGGCAGACGTTCCTCTTAGGTTAAATGCCGGTATCATGGACTGTGAAGCCTTCCGGCGTGTCTGCTCTTCGCCTCCTCTGATCTTTGCGTGCCCTCTCTGCAGATCTGTTTAACCAAGTTGGTCTTATCTCTCGCTGTAAATAGCAATCTGTTCCTCAGACTTGCTCATAAATCGCGTCTCGCCCGAAAAGACCCGGTTCCTTGCACAGGGGAAGCAGCCCTGGATCCAACAACGGTTGTCCGACTTCAAGCTTTCTTTACTGATTCTTGAATATGCTGAGGATTCCTTCTCACACAGGCTCCATCAGCCTCGAAACCAGTCGGAAGTTCGGAGCAACACTAGACTCGATGCACTTGGGAAGACGGCGGTGAACTCGGGGCAATAGATATCGCCTCGGACTGGGCCTGCGTTCGCGGCTCATTGACAACGCGCAGTAATAATAATATTATATTACCTGCGAAGCTTACTAGATCATGCGCGTTCCTCTTCACGGTGTTCCAGGTTCCGTTTGGTCAAAACCTTGAATATTAGCTATTAACTGCATTTCTTCAAGTTCAACTCAAACGCCGTCTTCTTCTGAATGTTGTCATTTCACCCGTTCGACCGCCAATGCCCTCCGACGACGCGGCGTTCCACGGTCAAGAATACAGGGGTGGACTCGACTTTTACATTGATATTTCTGTGGGCGGGTACGATCTCGCATAGGGATCTCAAGCTGTTCCGATCTGTATTCTGGGCGTACTTGGGACCAGGGCAGCGTATCCTCTCTGCGCTTCCTCCTACAGGCTTGGAACGGGCTCTTCCTGGTTGTCAACGGGTCTTGGTTGAATCTCAAATGTCTGCGCCTGCCAGAGAGCGGGTGGAGGAGAATAAAATGAAAAATGAAAGATGAGAGAAACGCACAGTAGAGCTTCCGAGTCGAAGAAATACCGTCGACGTCGCGGATTGAATCTAAAGGGGAATGCAGGGGAGTTCGAATCTTGAAGCTTGTGCAAAGTTTAACATTCCATGGAATGCGGAGAGGAGAGTCGACATGAGATACTTAAAATATTATACTCCATTTCTACTGAAGCGCGACTGATACAGCGGACATAGCTAATCAGTAACCTGGTGTTCAACCGCCCAAACACCATTCTGAGCTGCACCCTCCGCACCGTTCCCTATATCGAACATATAGTGCGGATCGCCCACGTTGACCGGCCCATCTGCTGGCTCAATGTGCCCAAGAATCCAAGCAAGGGACGCAGTCATCTGCCGATAGTCTCGGATAACAGTGTCAATTGTCGATAGGTCCACTCGGCGCTCGGTGCTTCCCGACCGAATGAGCTCCCAGTTGAGGATTGCTGTCTGGATCTGCGAGGGCGGCTAGATTTCGAGCCATAAACAAGCCCAATTGGCACAGGACTGACCCAGATGACGAGCCGTCGCAGGAGGGGTCCGTCGTTGATGAGGGTGCAGATCAGCGGGAGGTGAGGTTCCAGACGCATGGAATTGTAGTAGAGCTTCTCGCAGATCACCCTATACGTGATCTCGTACATCGGGTTGACGACAACATTGGGTGTGGCTTGCAGGAGACCTGTAGCTCCACGCATGAGTGGCATAGCGCAATAATTCAAGAGCGCGAAGTTCGAACATACGCTCCGGGGTGTATTCTGCCTGCAGTCGGGCGATGTGTGCCACAGCTTCTAGCATACGCTCTGCGCTGCGTTGTACGAAGAATGTGGCTATTTCGTTGTTCATGTTGCTGAAAGGGAGTGCGAGGTGGCACAAGAATGAAAGAATAAACAAAGGCAGTTCCATTTTCCCACGGAGTAGTTGCTAATTCCATTCGTCCGACACGAGGCTTAAGCTTCCCGGTCCGAATACCGAGATGAAATACATTACATTCATTAATATTCATTGGGCCCAGTCATTTTAAATTTACCACATGCCAGGCGACGTATCAGCATTATGCGCATAAAGAACCACACAGGAATGGAAGTATAGAAATGGAGCGTAATATTCGAGCAATAAATGAATGTTGAGTCTATGCCGAGTCTGAAAGTCAGACGTATCATATGAGGGACATCTTGATTCACTACGGCCTTCAATACTTGTACGTTGTTATGACAGGTTCATCATTCTCTCTTCCAGAAAAAATACAATACGTTGGTTGATTTTGCTTGGCAAATGTGGCGCGTCACGTCGCGACCGCGTTAAAGTTCAAGTTGCAAATTGCAAAAGCTTTTCGTCGATGCACGCTGAGCATAATGCGCTCACAGCGCTGGTATAATAAACGTGAATCTATTTCTAGTTCATGTGCGCTTTCCCTCATCTCGTCCGTCTCCAGCGAGATTTCCACAATAAGCTTGGCTCGCGTCACGAACACGTCGAAGTTCCAGTCGCAAAAGGTTTTCGTCGATGCACGCTGTACATAATTCTCAGGGCTGTTATAATAAACGTGAATCTATGTCTAGTACTGTGCGCTTTCCCTGACATCGTTCGTCTCCAGTGAGATTTTCCAAACGCTGATCTACAATGCGAAGTTCAGCAAAGACGAGATAACGTACTCAGGTTTTATGACCAGTTTTCATTGAAATTTCCTTTGGGTTGACAGGTACTATCTGCGACTGCCTAGTGGGCCACTTCGCCTCTAGATGGGTATGGATACGTATTTCTTGTCCAAGCTTGTTTGCATGTTGGAAGACATGTAGAGGCGCCCCTAAAAACAAAGTTCGACGCTGGTTGATGGAGTTGACGTGATGCCGTGCCGGCTTTGCCGGCGGGGTGGGTTGCCGAACACGTGTTTGCTTATTTTTGGCATGGCATCGCTTGTGAGAAACCGCCTCGTTCTCCACGACCTCTTCATCCTTCCACGACGTCCGGGGCTCGTTCTGCTCGGCGGATACCTGGCTACGCCCCGGAACCTTATCCAACCCACTGGATGCTCTATCCGTCCTGCTATCATGCCGAAGATTCGTGCAAGATACCAAAATTCATCTCCCAGGCCATGCACTCGCCACCGCTGTATTGGATTCCATCGTGGTGCTATGACTGTGAAACTTGGCATGGGCAGTGAGCATGGTTAATGAATTCCTTTGATGGTGTCAATATGATTTTATCGATTTTATTCTTCCCTCATTGCAGCGCACAGTGGAAAACCACCATTTACACATATCCGCCACTTGGGATTTTTTTTGGGAGTTCGACTAACCCGGTCCTCGAGCGGGCGATTCATGTACGTTCATATAGCTCCTCTGCGGCTGATCCTTGCTCACTTTGGATATGCACCTCATTTTTGCCGCCGTACCGGTGCTCGCTATCGGAGGCTATCGGCCGGTTTTTTCGTCATATCGTTGACCGATATTCATGTTGATTCACCCATCTCTGCATGTCGATTACCACTTCAATATGATGCTTTCCATCCCTCAATGTCAATTTAAGGAGCCTTGGGCACTCTGTCGTTGCATATAGCTGGCTTGCGGGCCTCATCTTCACTCGCATTTCTGCCAAATTTTCACCTCACTCCCTACACAATTTGGTATGCACACCGCGTGAGACTTCGTTTGAATGAACCTGACCCTCAGGATGAGCCTACACTTGTCACCGCCGCTCCTGAGGAGGACCCAGACTCGCTCTGACAACACCGAGGAGGACATCACAGATCTCCCTTGGGAGAAACACATGCAGCTTGCTGTCACCGCTACTCAAGCGAACCAAGCCGGGCTGAGGGCCATGAACGAGTAGTTTTGGATGTCCTATAGGCCTTTTGTATCCCTTGAACTATTTTATAGCATTTATGGTGGTGTGAGGAAAGCAGAGCGACGAGGAGCGTCGCCGATTGAAAAAGTTCCCACGATCGGCCCACTACCGCGTTTTTTCCGATTTTGGACTTGCCCCGGCAAAATATTCGCCGAGCCATCAATCCGTGACCCAATCCCGCGCCGCTGCCCACAACTCACTCATATGATGCCAGACTACGTTTTGGCGTGTTACAATACCTGGTAGCTCAACATGTTGTGTTTTGGGCAACAAAAAACCCTCAAGGTGGCCCAGTACCCAGTCGCTGATAGTACATGGAGAGGCATATACATATATTCGAACGGGTACTGTTTTTTTTCCGTTCAATTCGACAGTCACGCGTCACAGGGTGGGTTGTCGAATACGAACTTTGGTTCGTTGTCACGCATCACAGCGGGGTTGTCGAATTGGTCGGACGGTTCAGAAATTGTACAAAGTGTGTTTTGAGGCCCAAAAATCCCCATTGAATCTCTCCCGCATCCCCTGCATCAATATTGGCCACATATATTGTTCTGTCTCAATTTCTAGTTGCATATGAGGCAAATATCAATAAAGTCACTGGGCAAAAAAATTAATATAAACATGAATTTGCCTGGCTCTCCATGCTTCCAGAAAAAAAGCCCTAGTTTACTGTATGATGTATTGCATCCTTTTTGGATGATGTCAAAGTTTTGGGGTGTCACTGTCCAACCCGGGCCGTGTCGAAGTGTCGAATATGTTCCAGGTGTCACACGTCACACCCCCTGTCGAATTGAACAAAAAAAATACAGTATTGCCAAATCGTGATCATCCCACATAAGGAGGTTCTAAATAGAAAACAATGTTCTTGTCTGCTTCTGATGCCGCGTCCACATCGATTTCACCCGCAGTCCCCGCCCCTCACACGGTGAGACTCTGGCCACGTGTTGCGCACAGTAGCTCTGGCAAAGGGGTCCTGATATCATTCGGTTCGCGTTCGTCGTTGACCGTGCTCCCATGCGCCTCCAATGTGCGCATTTCGCTTGCAAGTGGAGAAGAATAACTGTATGCGGCTGAACTTGGTGTCTTGGCCACAGGATGGCAAGAGCAAAAAGCTGCGGTTTGAGCTGCGGAGAGATGTGCGTGAGATAAAAGAGGCGGGCCTGCCTAGAGTCGGCACGGAGATCTAACCCGGGGCTCTCGTCGTGTCCTGGCGAACAGATGGTCAATTGACGACGGTGTCGGATTATTCATGAGCATCAGATGGCGCATCACGGCAACGAACGCCGGCAACGGTAGTGCAGATACCGGATGGTGGTCGAATGCTTTCCGTGTGCCAGCTTGCTGCGGAAGACCTAGCCGAGCAGTCGGGATTTGAAGCGGCGGCGACTTCTGATGGACTGTTTGGTCGCTGGACGATCGAGAACGCCGGCGTGAGAATTGATGCGATAGTTGATGCACACGTGACGCATCGCTGTCAATTCATGCGTCTCCACCACCAAGCGACTGCGGAGGGCTTATGATGACGGAGACGTGCTCTGCAGCGCATCACGTCCTACTGGTCCTGCTGTCGATATATAGTCCCTAGTCCACCATGGCGTTGCCTGCATCCAACCACAGATCCACGTACAATATCGCCAGCAAATCGTATCCTGAGCATGAACTCGGATAGTTCCAACAAGAGACAACGCGGTCAGCCTTTGCGAAGAGGAAAGGCATGCCTCAACTGTCGGTATGTCGGTGATGTCTTCTATAATGGCGTGTACTGATCGGTGTAGACACCTGAAGATTGTGAGTTTTTATCATTTCATTGTGTAGCCCTTGCTAACCTGGTACTTGATTTTGGGTAGAAATGCGATGGGACCGTGAGTTCACCGTTTCAAATTATCTGTCTCAACTCACATGACTCTGTAGCGTCCAGTGTGCGGTCAATGCAAGCGAGTTCCGAAGGAAGATCAATGCGAATTTACCGACACGATGTCCCGCACCCAAGAACTGGAGAGCACAGTATTCCGGCTGCAATCCCGCATAAACGAGCTGCAAGGCGCCGCCGGTCCCTCCAGCTATCCAGGACCTTGGCGCGAGCAGTCATCCCCGTTCAGTGCCAGTGGATCTTCAACAGGTATGCATCCCACGTTACTTTATCTCTTGTATTTGATATGCGACCAGGATCCCAATCGGCACCGTCCTCGGAAACTTCGTTCCTTGACGCACAGGTAGACAAATTCCCGTCTGTGATCCCTCGTACTAATTTAACCGTGCAGGAACCTCCGTTGGCGATGATACGGATGCTGTACGACGTCACTCCCACTGTTATTGGCCGTCATCTAACTCGAGTCCACAGCTTACAATCTTTCATGCCTCACGCTACGCAATTCGGTTTTTTCCTGCACCCCCAACGGTTTGGTGAAGCGACACTACTCCCGCTCCCTATGGGGGACGACCGTCGGCCCTCTCCAGCCCTACTATGCGTGGTGTATCTTTGGGGAGTCCATCTTTCCCACTCGCAACCCTTTCTTTCGTCAGAGCCCATTTTCCTCAAGCGCGCGCAGCAGCATATATCCACAGAGATCTCGGCCCATACTCACCCAACGCATTTCCTGCACACCATTCAAGCTCAGGTCCTCCTCGCCACGTACCTCTTCCGTAACAAACGCTTCCTCGAAGCCGAGTTCCACGTGAATGGTGCGGCGACGCTCACGCTCGGGTACCAACTGCACAAGATCCGTTCCGCGCGCCCCGGGACGCCCCCGCTTCTCGGTGTGCCCGTGCTGTTGGAGGTGTATCCCGCCCCTCCCGCGGACGCGGTCGAGGAGGGTGAACGCATCCGCGCGTTCTGGGCGGTTGCATGTCTGCAAAGCAACCTCAACATCGCCCTCAACTCTGCGAAAGGGTCGTTCTGCATTCTCGAGTCCCCCGGCTCTGAAATCGATACGCCGTGGCCACTGGAGATTGCCGACTACGAGGCTGGGCTGCTCCCGCGCGGCTACCTCGGGCAGGAGAGCATCAGACACTTTATGACCGACGACCCGCTGGCTGCAAGTCCAATCTGCATGCTGCACGCAAAGGCGTCCGTCTTGCTCTACCGCGCTGCGCGTCTCGGTTCCAACTGGGCCCCTCGTACGTGAACGTGAAAAGTATAGTAACCGTGTCTTATCTATCCACTTCATAGATCTCCAGCCGCAGGAATTCGCGTCCTACCTGGAGTCGTACACCCGGCTCGACCAGCGCATCACGCGCTTCTGGGAGACGCTGCCGCCGATCTACGCCTTCTACAGCGACCCCGCCGCCGCGCGCACGCTCGTCCTCACGCACGCTTTAACCGCCGCCGCGGCCATCCGGCTGCACCGCAGCCCCGCGGCGGCGGACCCCGACGCGCAGCGAAAGTGCGTCTTTGGTGCGCGCGCGGTGCTCGAGTGCCTCGGCGACACGCGCATCGGGCCGTCCCTCACTATCGCGCATCCGATCGCGGGCGCGCTCGGGGCGCTGGCGTGCCGCGTGCTCATGGAAGATGTGCGGAGGGTGCGGGCGGTGGGCGCAGTGGGCGGGGCGGAGGAGGGCGCGCTGCGTGCGGATCTGCGTGTCGGGATGACGATGATGGGGATGTACGCTGGGGGGAGCCCGCTAATCGGTATGTAAATTCTCGCCTGGTCAATAATAGGACCTGACGGATCGTAGAGTACCAGCTGAAGAAGCTGCGGCAGCAGTATGACGCAATGTAACGGCTTCGCTGTTTCCCTTCTCGTTAGATCCGAGTCTGGAGACAAGCTATTTCCCTCAAGTTCTGCGCATTTCGGTGGGTGATTCCAGCATATTTGCCAGTTATCTCTAGCTGACCACCGCCCACAGAGACACATACGCACTTTTCTCTTATACATACGTCGTTCACAGTTCAGTTCTGCAATCATCCTCATCTGACTTTCTTCCTCCATATATCATTTTTGCTCCTGTCGCCATGCTTCCCGAGTCACATCCAATCGCTGAATCTGTTCTGTTTTGCTCTCCGTACTCTGCTTCCGGGATATTACAATTTGGTTTCGTCACAAGTCCCAAATAATTCACACGTACCATTCGATTCTTCTTCCATCGTTCGTTCATTCTCTCGATATCCCGCCTCTGCCCGCATATCTCAGTAAACTGCGCGTCGTATATTTGTATGTGGCTTACTTTGGCGCGTTCGGGAGACGCGACTGGATCACGTGAATGTGTTGGGATAATTTACTGTATGGACATGTATGGGAGCAACGGCCCAGAGACCGTGACATTTTGTTGCCTTGTGGTTCAAGGCAACGGGCTCTTGGTGACCGTGACTGTTGCCAGATTACGCAACAACCACCAAAAAATGTTCAAGTTGTATGAGGAAATACTGAACAATGGCGTGATAGAATACTTATCAGAGCTGAAATATAGTATGTCTCCATCTATAAATTATTGGGGGGTTTTTTTCTCATTTTTTTCGCCCAATTGTTCAAAATGTCACGGTGTTTTTTCAAGAAACGGCCCTACCGTGACCAGGACATGGAAGGTTTTGGGCAACGCAACGGACCCCTCCGTGACCGTGATCGTTGCTCCCATACATGTCCGTACAGTAGTAGGATTCGCGTTGTTGTTTGCGGTTAACATCGACTTTAGCTTTAAAGCTGGTTGGTTCTTCCTCATTCATTCCGCGGACCACCTCCACGTCGCGAGCGGGAGCTTTGCGGGAGGTGCATACGAGGGACGCAAAGCATGGGCAATAGAGGTAGTGCGTCGGGGTCATTCATATAATATGCAGAGATAGTAGCAGCAGTTGGAGCGAGCGGACATCGGTGACAAAAATTCTAGCTTGGGATAGGCGCCTACCGGGCAGTGAAAAAGTCACGATGCAGTCGGGCTTTGAAATTGGGACAAGGGACAGAAAATCAGAAAGATAAACGCCCGCCTGAGTCCTCCTCGGTAGTTCCATCTTTTCGTCAGGGCAGACTGAGTATAGATATTGAGGATGGAATTGGAGCATCGTGCTAGACCAGGGGCCAGTCCGAGGCTGTGAAAGGAATGTGGAAGCCCTTCAGACAGGGCGGGGCGAAGAGAGGTTACAGTATAGCCAATATGCAAAATCTCATCGCAAATAAGTTAGATCTATTAAATTTGGAAGTCCTCAGACTCGACGTCTCTTCGGACTCGGTGTTTCCTGCTCCATTTTCTCTGCAAGTGACTTTCATTCAGATCCCGGCCAGAGCTCCAAGCTACCACCTGCGATTATTAAATGCTTGCCAGCCGGTATTCCGTTGGCGTCTATTCAGATCCTCCGGGCGGTTGCTCCCTGTCTCTGGCGCGATGAAAATTTGCAATAGCAGAAACGCAATTCAACTATCGATTCGGCGAGCCTTACGTGGGAGAGGAAAATGGGGGTAAAGAATATCAGACTAGAGCGCACCCGCGCGCGCCGAAACTAGGTCTAAGACACACTCGTCATCGTCGGGAAATGCTCGACAAGCAGATCGCGAGTTGGAATTCCCAGCCCCATGGTGATTGCGGCCAATGCTGCACTTGAACTGTGGGTTGTAAGAAGAATTCGGTTAAATGAATCGGGATTTAATTGGGTCCTAACGGCAATGCAAATCTGAACCGTGGGTGCGACTCAGAGCTTCTTCACAATTCAATTCCGAGAAAATATCACCGCTCCTCCAGATGTGGGTTTGTTCTTCTTTTGGAAGCAGTGCAGCTTCAACCTTTTCTGAACCTTACTTTGACAGGAATGTCTTCTCTTCCTCCGATCTTCGAATGTCTGGTGTTCAACTTCTTCCTCACAATTCCGACGACCGGAAATGCGTGCGAAGTGTTTACGACAGCCCATACATTCTCAGCACCAATTACGAGCGTTGGATATCACGTTTTCAGGGTCAATAACTAGGGCAGTGAAGATCTTTACCCCGTTTGAATTGGCCCCAAGAAGCACATCATCTTCGCCTTCTAGTTCAACGAGCCGTTCTCACCGCCCCAGAAATGGTGTCAATGGCGGCGATACTGTGGAAATTAGATATTTGCTTCGAAACACCCCGCGATGATTACCCTTTCGTTTCCTCTCGCCCATCTACGCATTCTTCAACGGGCTACTCCTCTCGCACGCCAGTCGGTCGGCGTCTTTTTCGATTGAACAGTGGGTCAGGCCCTTTGGCTTTCCATCAAAGAATCATTGCACAGGTGCTGTGGAGACCCCCGGGGTCCTGCTAGCGTAGGGAACCAACCCTCTGGATTTCGGCATCCCCGGGCCCCAGGGGTGAAATCTACTTATACAGTGCCCAGCTCTCTGAATCGTTGTCTTGCCGGACACACTTCTCCGCTGGTTGAAAATGTCCGTTCCCGGTCGCGCCATCCGACTTCTGTCCTCATTCACACTCCGAGGCCCTCGACGGTACATCTGACGTGAGCGATTCCGAGGATTACAAAAGATCTCCGTCCTCTCCGCCGAGGTGTGGCGCGCAGGAGGTTCCAATGGTGCACGATGCCATCCAGTTCGTAACTCTGACGAATTGTAGCTGTGCAGTAGAAGGCGGTGAACAACGCCTAAAACCCTAAGGACCTTGACGTACACAGGGACCGCGAACTCCTAAGACCAGACTTTAATACCATACTGGAACAGGTATGGACCGCGATCCACATTCGTTTCGTGATAGGTCATATAATATTCATCAGCTTATCAACAAAAAATTCAAGGCTAAAAAGATGAGAGGGAAAAGCCGCAGCGAACGGATTATTAATAAGGAGAAGAAGGTCATGGTAAGTTTGCGCTTAGTTTCGAAGTTGAACTTGGATCTGATCGAGTCCAGAACATTGTTGACCACGAAGTGCGGCCTGTGCACACTTGGTCAACTTTCGAGATGGAGGAGGCCAGAGTGCGTTACGTGATCAGGTTGAAATTATAGCTGACGACGACTCCAGCATACTGCTCGCCGCAAGGGGCCCGCTGTGCTCAGGGATTCGAGGCCCGATATGACCAAAAATGTGCGCTGGCGGCAGGTCAAAATGGGCTCAGCCTCGAGTTCAATGCCCGATTCATAACTAACATTGACTCCAACACACTGCTCCGAGTCGCTCTGTGTATAAGTCCTCCACCCTAGAGCTGACGATCATCGGCCCCCCTCCCTGATGGCCCCCGGATCCATGCCTTGTTCAATCACCAGTGAAGAGAGCTTTTTGGGCGACTTCCTGGTACGCGTCCCGCTCGACCCCGACGCGCGGTATCCCGTGATCAGGCAGGCGGGGTTTACGCACAAGAAACTGCACCGAATGGCGGGGGATTGCCCGTGAGGACGTGGACGAGTTTCTTGCAAAGACCTTCCTTCCCTAGGATGACGGTGCTGGATAGGTTCCTCTTCACGAACACGATCAAGGGGTTAGCTATTCCGTTGTAGGTGTCATTTTGTCTTTTGATTACACTTAGTATGCCGTTGCGACAACCAACAGTAGCTCTAAATCGATGTCGCCCTTCTCGTTTCTTCGTGTTCGAAATCAATGTCAATCACCATTATGGCCTCGAGGAATACATTAGGAAATATGGATTAGTAGATTATACCGTTGTGTCTGCATGTCGAAGATTCCGCATCCTGAGCGCATCGTGCACCGCACCGTTGGAAATCCATTTCTCCCGCACCGATCTGCGCACGCTCCGGAACCGCTCCTGCCATCCCGGCGACGCATCGAAATGAGTACGAGCAGCGTCCGGCTCCTTGGCCACCTCGCGGGCCGCCCTCGCGGACCAGATCTGCCAGAAGAAGACCACCGCACCGCACGCAAGCGCGACGAGGAGCGGTAGGAGGACGAGGAGAAGGACGTGCGCCGCAGTGTGCGCTGTCGATGTGAACGCGAAGGCCGCGATGGCGAGGGTGAAGCTGAGCACGGACCACTGCAGCGTCGCGAGCGGCAGTGCCAGGATGCACGCCATGAGCGTGAGGTCGAGTGGGGTGAGCTCCTTGTGCTTGGGCGTGCGGCGGAAGCAGAGCTTGAGATAATACAGGTATTGGCGCTGAGGTCGTTAAGAATATATAAATATGGAAGAGGGGGAGACCGGAGGTGCGGGAACTCACGGCGTCTTGGAGTTCGGTGTCTGTCCGGTCGCGATGTTGCCATACGTGGTGGAGGCCGGTGACCATGCTTGCCATCGCGCAGAGGGAGGACACCAGGGAGAATGCGCGCTGCAGGCCTGTGATTTCCTGGGTATATATCGTGAAGTATCGAATATCGGACTCCGGACGTGTGTACTCACCGGAACTGAGAAGAATCCCACGTTGACGCTGGAGGGATCCATCAGCTTATTATATATCGGAAGGCGTATCAAAAATAAACTTACGATACAAGGACTGTGGCGACAAGGTTGGAGTCTAAACAGAAAGTCAGTCGGATATATGGCCTAGTACAGTAGTTAAGCCTACCTGCCCACTCTGATAGCAAATTGTGGACGAGCTGCCGGAAATCCGGAAGCGACACTGACCCCTTCGGCACTGTGGATTCTAGGCGCGTCCGGTAATTACTGTGCGTGCCACAGAGGACGACACCGATGAATAGGTCCCATATGATGACTTTCCAAGTAGGTTTGTGGAGCACTACTTCGCGGCGCAGTCGCGCATGTGGAGTGCCATAGTGGTTTCTCTCACGGGCCGACTCGATGTCGAACATCACCCTCCCGACGTGGTAGCACAAGGCAGGGACAAGGTCTTTGTGCATGAGCCGTTGAAGGCCTAACAGGCGTCAATAGCGAAGCCGGGCCTCGATGCTCTGAGCTCACCTTTCAAATCCCTATACACCCGCAATAGTTGCTGTATTTCCGCGTCGTTAAACGGAAATGTCGTGTCCTTCATATTAAGAACTCGTTCTGAAAGCGCTATATTACTATGCGTGAAATTTTGGGCCATTAACTCGCGCTCACCGTTGGAGCCAAAGGCGAGTCCAGCAAGAAATTGCTCCTCCAAGAAGCACGGAAGGTAGTCACGGTGCATCGGGAACTCCCAGACCCGTTGCCAAAACTCCGCCTTACTTCCGGGGACGACTTGTTGAGTTACACGTCAAGAACTAAGAAGAGACAGTCGGATTTAACATGCATTACCTCGTTTACCACCTGGATACTTCACACGATTATATATCATCCCCCGGATCCACGACGCACATATGACACGAGCACTACTTCCAGCGTGAAATACGAGCATCTCTGCATCAAGGATATGTGGATGGGAGTCGTGGATTTGTTTGAGCAGTCCATGGTGCTTGCGGTACGCCTCGAGGACACTCAGCCGCATTTTCGGGTTGTATACGTCGTCTTGTGTCAACAGCCGATGGTGGTCAAACGTGTAATAGACGGTTCCATTCATGTGAACGAACTCCTTCCATCCGTCCGGTAGTTTGCTGATGAAATCGGTCAGTATTGCGAATTCGCCAGATGGATTAAAACCTGTCTGTGGACACGGTGACCACGGAAGTGGATGGAGTGGTGGCCGGAATAGTGGAGGTCATTGAGTCACTGTGTGGAGTGGGACCCATGCGGACCCACTTATGAAGGAAACGTGGTGGGGCATTGCCCATTCCAGACAATGTCGCGGGTCATGGTCGCAAATCAATGGACCAAATATATACATAGAGTGCCGCGGGGTTTGTAAGGCCACAGATGTCCACCGTGGATGCAACAGCGGGGGCCGCCTGTCACAAGTTGCTATGAGAAACAAGAGCCAGTTGCGCCACATTGTGACCCGTTGCCGTTCTTGAGACAAGAACGGAGCGGGTGGAACCTGTTGTAACCGGAGAACAAGGGAGAAAATGATCCCATCAGGATCGTCGTTGCAGTCTGCAGATTTGCTTCCGCTTTCGCACGCCGTCACAGACAGGTCTCCGATGGTACGAAGTAGGCTCAAATCGAAGAAAACAGCGTGGGTGTACAATGCCCGTGGACACAATTTGACTAGACAGCACATTTTAGAGGTTTTATCGAGAAGCCGCTGGGGATGCCGCTCAGCGTGCCGGCAATGCCGAATGGATGCCGAGTGAGATGGTAAATTCAATTCCTGCATACAGGCCTGGCTGCTCTGGCCTCTGAAATTTGGGTATGTATCCTGGTCATCCTCCGAAATTGCCCTATCGCACACATCTTGAAGCTAGCTATCCACTGCGATGGAATAGCGTGCTCCACCGTTATACTCAGAGGAGCGGGAATAAATTTTGTGCACGCCCAGGCGACTGGGTAGAACATGATACAACGTGAATTCCACCACAGACTATGCATTATAGTACACTTGATAGGAGATCACAGCTTCAAAACTCGAAGTCTCACTTGGTAGTAAACGGCAATAGAGGATTCCTTCCTCCGACATTCTCCGCCATTATAGGATTGATTCTGATTTTGTTCCCGGAGGTCAATAGAATAAATTGAACAAGTTCAAATAAACAACATCAGGAAAAATTCAGGTAGATATGACACACAATGTAGTCCACGTAGCGCTCGTAGCGCTGTCGTTACCCCCCTAAAATATAGGACGATGTAGCTGAGGGGGAAAACTATAAATTGCTATGATAGTCATCATAGTCACGCTCGTCATCTACAGAGTACCGTAGCTCCGTAGTCATGTAGCCTACATAGGTCAAAGTTGTATGTTATAGCTCAATTGCAGGTTAGGAATTTTACAGGCATACGCGCAAAAACCGGGGGGAAAAAATAATATTGCGCTAGCTACAGGATACAGACTACATACATAGGCTTCCGACTCCGGATCGTCCGTGCACGTACTCGAATGGAGATGGCCCGTTCCCCGGGAACACGACTCCCCACAGTGCGATGCGCAGACACGGCTAGGGGGGATGCGCAAGGGCGGTGGACCCAAGTGTGTAGTTGCACGACATCCACGGGCGGGTCCTGCGTGAATGACATGTACTTATGAATGAGTATCAGTACAGGGTCGCGGAAGTAATAAATACGCACACACACCTCATTCACGACCGTGCTCCCGGTGATGGAGAAGCATGCAGACAAAAATTAGTTATGTGCATCTCAGACAATGATGAGAACACACCAGTCAAATTGAAAATATCTCGAACATTGAGCTAGAAAGGCCAATGGATCATTACAGGCGAGCAGTAGACAAGCAACAGAAAGGCGGGACCGGCCATGGATGCGGGGCTTGAAGAGACGACGAGGGGTTGCCGCAAGAGACATATTGGCTTGAGGACATAGGATATCTTGCATGGTGGGGGGGGGAGCGAGGTTTGTGAGGTTTGAGGGCAGCGATAGGGTGTTGCAGGTGCAAATACCTGGCGCGCGATGCGATACAAGACGGCGGAGTGCTGCCAGCATGCCGAGTTTGGGCAAAGGATGGTAGGCATCACACCCGGCGTCGAGGATGTTGCCAGGACGGGGGATGGTGGTGGGAGAAGAAGAGAGAACGATGCCATCAATATCAACCATTCAGCTGAAACGTGATGCGCACGGACCTTCCGCAGTTGATGGCGGACTTTCAAATGGACTTGGCAAACTTTTTCGTGCATTTTCCGACTCCGAGTTGTTGCAATGGATTGCCCAGTAAGTACACTTCAATTCCTCATGAGCCCCGTTATCACCCTTTTTTTTTTTGGTATTATACATTGATCAACGACGCACCCCAGAATTGCGGATTCCACTGTGTTTGTTTAGCAGATAAAAGGTACTGTTACTACTAACCGGGAATGTTTTTGTTTTTAGCCCAGTTGGTCCCAATGTGAAGCACGCTTTGGTATGTGGCTGCCGTACGTCGACGTAGTCTTGGCGCTCCGAGGCGTAGCCCGATATATCTGCATCTGAAATCAATGATGTGCTACAGATGATTCGGCTATTGCTACAGAGACTACGGGGTCTACATACACGACAGCAAAGCTATCATACACTATGCTCCACACTATATTTAACCGGGCAACAAATTCCTGAGGGGTTTTTCCTGATGAACAAGACCCATCTCATGTGGCAGGCCGGACCCACAAAGACGGCATTACCGCTTGTGGCCAAATTGTGCAAGATGAAGGGAATTTGGCCGCAGAGATAACACAATTGATGAGAAGATAATAAACATTCCCGCGAGAATGGACATTGTCTGCAATTCAGCACGTCCTCTAAAACTGTTCGGCGTCTCGACAACAAGGACCACGTCCTTGTCATGGTTCATCTGATGTCACTGGTCACATGTGGAGCCTACCCTTGATCCATAATGGGCCATATTCATTGTTTTCGGATGCCGTGGAAACGAGACTCCCAGTTGCACTCCGGTATAAAACGAGCTCCATATAGAGCGAGACAATCTTACCCTCTCTTCGTATAAAAACCCAGCATGGACCACCACAAATCGAAAGCCATATTGCCTTCAAAGGCACTGAAGCAGGCGCACACGATCATCACAGATACTTTTGTACTCGTTCAGAACGGAATAACCAACGACCCCCTCGTCTTCCAAACCTTCGTAAGTGAATTGCTAAGGTACGTTAAAATAAAGAGGATTCTTTTCCACCGGACGCCGACGAGCATCACACCTAATAGCGTTATGGACGAAATCAGAGTCCTCCATCAAGATCACGGCTCGACAAATATATTAAACCCGTTCAATATCATGGCACACCGCCGGTGCCTCAACCACGCAATTAAATTGCGTGCCCGCGTACGGACTCACGTGGTGCGTGCTTGCCTCTCATATAGTACTATGCAAAATTGACACAGAACCCTTCCAAGGCGGCGGCGGCTATGAATAAACGACATCATGAAATCAGCGCTCCAATAATGCAAATAAGTTGGGACACGGCTCTAGGAATCCTAGAATTCGCTGATGCCTCGGATGCGGGCTCGTCCAGCTCACAGCGCCGCCTATCTTCGGACTTGCCAGCGTATGAAGAATCGCTGACGGTCGGCCTGACACTCGGCCCCTCCGAATGTGGAGATGACGTCCCTGGTCTCATCGGCGCGCTCCTCGACACAATGCCTCGACATTCTGTCAATGGGGACCAGCAACAGATAGTCGTGGGAAGGAGGGATGAGAATGGCATGGTAGTGGTTCAATTTCCGAGCGCGGATAGGGCGCTCGCTTTTGAGAATCACTGGAACGCGCAGCCGCCGCCGGGTTACGAGGATGTACCCGCGTTCCTTCAAGCTGTGCCTGTTCCGGAATATTCTGAGACTCCAGTGTATGAGTAGACACAGGAACATAGCACGAGATCTGGAATCCGAGTATCTTTCTTGCGCCATAATCAGATCTGAATCAGCATCGTACGTGGGTGGAAAGGAACTTGTTGGACGGAATTTACAACCAAGCCTTTCGCCGTATTTCCTTATTAATTTTGTAATTGTTTGCTGCCAAGTTCAGGTTGCTTTTCCTTCACAGCCCTTCTGGAGCTCAAGCCAATGTTATATGCGTATTCATTCACGTTGACCAGTCCGCACAACTTACAACAACCCCTCAGATCATACTGCCGCACTTGATTAAGCACTTCACCTTCGACCAGCTCAGCGACGACTTTTACGTCGAAGGGGGGTTTTTGCGGCTCTCATTCCCATTATAAGAGAGTAAGAGGAGAAGGACGCGTATATGCCTCTGAGGTTAAAGCTGTATGAGTCAAAATGAGTAAGATTATATCGTGCGGGTAAATACAGCACGGGTTGGTCGAATGGGGGCAACAGCAATCCCTTGACATTGGCATACAACATAGAGGCTTCATAATACAATTGCTAGATCAGGACCGCGTGTGGTTGCTACGTAGGTGGTGGTGATGACCTTGAAATACACTCTACCAATCACATACGAAGTCGCCCATCAACTCAAAGTGTTATGGAGTCTCACTATCGGATTCGGACGGCCAGGAGGCCTTTGGCGTATATTTGGGGGAAACAAGATCGCAAGAGAGCAGGCTCATTCGCAGGCCAGTCCTCCTCGCCAGTAGACCACATCTTGAACTTGCGAGGTGACGACATTGGACGCGCCACGAGGGTAGCATCGAAACTGTGAAATGCCGCAGTTACTTCTTCCGTGGGCTCGAAGATGTAGATCTCAACAGCGATTGTCTGGATAATATTTTTCTGGTCGTTCAGCCGCGCGATGGCCAGCTCGACCTCTGGGAGATCGTCTTTCGGCCCGTTTATAAATATCTCGTCAACGCATGAAAGACGTTGAGGTCGAGGGTCGCCATGTCCGCTGGGATCACGTGTGTGATAAGGGAGGGTGAGAGAATTGGAAGAACGCATAGGATGTTAGTCTCAATCGCTGAATAGTATTCGCCGCGGCGTGGAGGATCGACAGAAGGTTGGGCCCCACGGAATTGTCGATATACACGTCTCGAAGACGAGTCAAGTCCACAGGCATCCGGATTGTACGAACCAGTCCCCGAACTGCAACGACACGTCGAGACGCAGTTCGGTGATGGGAGATCGCTGCGCGCTAGGCTGTATAGACTCCATTTAGCCGAATTCGAAGAGCGCCATGCAGAAGAAATGGATGCTACATAACTATGCACTGCCAACCTTGAACAAGGTGACGATGGACGCCGCGTTCTGAGGCGGGGTCCATATTCTGGCCCGCTGAATGGTGGGCAAACCGACGAGCGCCTGCGTAAGGCGTCGTCAAGGACTGTGAAAGCGCGGTTCTTCAGGTATATCTCTCGCAGATTGGACAGATGAATCCCGATTATCCGAGTCAAACGCTCGGTGGTGAGGTGCAATTTGATGCGGCGGATATAAGGAATCAATGAGGACATTCGCGGATCCGGAGGATGTTGCACAGCCGATTGCACGCAGCGACCTCATCATATCCTCGGCTGCTCTCCAACCGTCAGGTGAAGGTGGCGGGAACGCGATGTCGCGGAACAGCTGGGACTGCGACCCAGGAGCACTTAAATGACCGACAAACAGAGGTAGGAAACGGGGGCAGTGGGCACGAAGTCCAAGCACGAGCTGATGAACGTCACCGGACTCCGGACGTCAGGCCTTCAAGGTGGGTCAGCGGGCCCGTAAACTAGAGTTGTGAGACCACTAGACATACCTAGGCTCTCGTGTTCAGACCCTTCAAAAATTGTTGTTCTGACTCGGAGTCGTATATTGTGAAATACTAACCGAGGGACGATTTTTTGCACAGTGTGGTGCAAGTGGCAGGCGACCGAAACAATGAAACCTTGCGGATGGATACCTCGACTTGAGGGATAATATGGAGGTGGAGATTCGAGTATCGAAATACGGTCTTTTTAGTCGCGGTCCATGAATGGGTGAAAGAGAAGAAGAAAGACGCCGAGATTGGTAAGGCGCCTAATATCATGGCTGTGCATATTGCACAGCCGAGTCCGCTCGGCTTCACGCCACTTCTTCCTTCCTGCAAGCATGACACCTGCTTTTCCACCGGAACTGGAGCAGGAGATATTTAGAATCACCACTCTCAAGCATCCTAAAGCAATCCCCATCCTCCGCGTTGCCCGTGTCTTAGTGCGACATCGTCATTCTTTTTATCTCGCGGCGCACTATCAGGGCCAAATCAGGGCTGAAGTGGTTGTATATCCCAGGATCATGATCAGTGAACCCTTGTCGTATCGAGTGGTCTGGGCTCATGACGAACCACCACGTTCCTCGAAGGCTACCGCAATCCTCCAGGCGATAGAATCGAAGTCGGCAAGCTTCTTCCAGGATGTCGTGCGCCATCTATTCCTCAACGTAACGTCGGACTGGTACAGACCGTTCTCCGGCTTTTTTGCGAACATAACAGACTTTCCGTCATCTGTCACTTCTTCGGCATCCTGGCGGGCATGCGTTTGCCGGTCCGTTGCATCACCTCTTCGGCAGCTCTTCAGCCACCGAGCTAACGCACCCGTCTCTCGCCTGTATGACGTACATCGATGTTTTTGACCCCATTCGTAGCGAGATCGAAGCGTAACTTGGCTCCCTGCCCGCTCTCACGCATTTGGCGCTGCACAACAGCGTCCCGGGGCCCATTCTTCGTGCTTCTCTGTCCGAATGCGGAAGCCTGCAGGTCCTGGTCAACCTTTGGTCCCATCCAAGTCCCATCGCATTACGTCCACCTCTGCACAAGAATTTGTGCGGAGCCCGCCGGTGATGGATCCGCGCTTCGTCCTTGACTGGGAGATCGGCACCAATGGAGGGGAGGATTTCCAGGTCGCCGCGGATCTGTTCATCGCAAAGAAACAGGAGAGATACCCGGTAGGAGCTCACACCTGCCAGTGCCGCCGAACGCTGATAGATGACGTTTCTTTGTAGAATCGGTGTATTGGATGGAACGCGACAAGTCAAGTGATGCTTGGAAGTCCCCAACTTGGCCGAGTGGTTATTCTTGCATGTTGTACAACGGCGGGATTCGAGGATATTGTTGACCATCAAAGACGGTGGCTTGACTTAGTTGTGGGTTGGTCACGGTGCCCGATTCACGATGATCTCCATTTCCTATTTCGGTGGTCAATCCGACGAATTCACGTCCACCTCGGCGGTCAAGGAGACTCGGGCCAATCTTCATCCCTCAGCAGATTCCATCCTACCCCTGCACGAGGCGAATTGCCTTTCTGGTCGTCGTTACAACGATCAGCAAGAACAGTAACCATCCATCTCGTCGGCGAGGGGGAACGGATTGGCGCTCGAAAAAAAACCATGTCATGGGTATGAACCCTATAATTTTCTTCGAGGCTGATCCTTGTGGGGCGGTGGATCCTCCGAGGTGAAGATCATGCAACTATCCGCGCTGCTGATGCAAGGGAAGGATCAACTGTCCCAGTAAGCCTAGATTCCCTCTACGAGGAAAGCCTTGAGATGAAAATAGGCAACCCACAGCAACGTCCGACAGAGGTCAGCGCCATTACGCATTTGCAGAAACACAGGGAGCAGCGCTCATTAGGCAATTATTGAGGCTGGGAAATAGTGGTACACGGGTGACATCCGGGATTATGACGACCTCTGCCTGATATCGCCGCGGCTGTTCATCTTGCAAAACTCGACGTCGTTTAGCACTGTTCTCCGCACCAAGAAATAAATACTTAGCGTGTTACAACTGTCGGTGGAGCTTTCTAGATGAGAGGGAAGTATGGGCATTCGAGGTACATGAGTTATACATTCCTGTGAATTCACTTTCGCAAAGCGCGCTGACATCCAAAATTAGACGTATCCCGGGCCCTCGATGGTCCGGACGTACCTGTGGTGCTCCAGAAGATCCCACAAAGATCAAAGCTGCTATTCATATCTGTGGCCGTGCACATCCACCGCGATAGATTGCGTTTCTGAACAATTCGAGGCCGTCTATCATCGATGGCTGGCTCTATACAGCCCCGATTATCGGGATCGGCGCTGGGCTATGAAACTGTCTGGCCACTCCGGTCTGATTTTCACCTCAAGCAGGCAGGATCAGGGGATTGGAGTAGATTAGGCGAGGGGGAACCTGATCGGCCGAATCTCGAAGTCTTCTGTGGGTCCACCTCATGGTGCATTAGTTGCCGTCCGCCAGATAATTGAGGTCGGACATCATGTATGACGGAGACTTCTATTGTGTAGATGTAGGCGCCGACCCAGAGATGCAAGTTGGGCTGTACACACAACGTTCCGATGGATCCGTCCTCGATTTCCGAGTTGCGACCGCCCCTTGTCGTTAACTTGGACCAGAATCCAAGGCATCCTAGTGGAGGCATCAGGATTTTAGTATCTGAAACCGTATATCAACGGCGCACTTTGCATAGGAAATAATGCAAAAAAAGAGTCGAGGTGGAAAGATGCCGATGCCGAGCGCAAGCCGAAAAACAAATAGACGTAACGCGAAGCGGCGGAGTTAGAAACCCGTTCCTTGATGCTATGATGCTTCCACAGCCGACTCCTTCCTTGCAAAAAAAAAATGGTTTGCTTGGACAGGTGTAGGCTTCCCCCACGAGTTAAAACCATGCTATACGATCCAGGCCGCTTTATGCTTCTCTCTAAAGCAAGACGTCCGGTTGGAGCGTGGAAGCCATGACTCGACACGTTGATATACGGCATCGCCTTAACCGATCTTCTGAAGTCCAGTGCCATAGATAGACCTGATTTGCACCCTCTTCCACACAAGGTCTCCCAGCAACGTTGAATCACGTCAGGCATTACTGTGTGTGTTTCACCCTTCTCGACTGCGAAGATATTCCTGGTCTAGGTATGATTTCTCGGCATTGGATGCAACATGGACAGCTCATACCTTCGGAAGAGGAATCATTGCTCTCGGCATAGTTCCGTCTTCATTTTCAATTGAAATGGTATCCGACGGGGATACCTAAGCGCTGTTGGTCTCTCCTCCAGCCCCACCGAGAACAACGGGATCGTTCCATCGGACATTGAAACAATAATTGTTGACGCTGGTGGGTCCATGTTTACGTAGGCGAACGCGGTCTAATCCGATACTTTGGCTTTTCGGGCGCCTCATAAAGACTTCGCTGTTGTTCTTGCAATGCCCTTCTTCCAGAGAAGGAATCCTCCCTGACAGAGCATCGCACGCCCTTCCCGCCTTCCTCCGCCATGCATTCCACGCAATTCGACCCCTCACTTTCCTACTGCGTGCTCGATGGCTGGTCCGCGCCCCATCAGGGTTTGGCGTCGGCCCCTGCAAATGGGTCCAGATTGCATTCATTTGATGCCTCGCACACAAATCATCACCGACGCCGAGGCACAAGCGATATCTTCAGCCAGCACATGCCCCACAGCCGGCCTGTGGTGCTGCCCCCGAGGGGAGACTGGAGACCCGCACGTGGAACACTTTTCTTTTCAGCCGCCCGCCCCTACCAGCATTTGTCCGCCGAGCTTGAGGTGCGCCACACTTACTCTTTTCAGACGTATATTGATTTACGCCTAGCCTCTGCCGCAGTACGTCGCTTCTGTGAGGGAAGCGCAATACTATCCTCCACGCGTCGCCGCCTTCGGGAGCACCGACGACGACGAGTCGTACGATATCTCTGCCCTGGCAGACCAATTCCTCGACCTGTCTGAGCACTGTCCAGTTCCCTCACGCTCGACGTCGCCCTCCGCGGGCTCTGCGCGTAGCTGCGACACCATCGAGGTCGAGCTGCCTCCCTCCAAGCGGCGGCGTATTAACGAGGTCAGTTTCATCCTTTGCTGGGTCCTGGATTTGACCTGACGTTATTGAAAGTGGGACTTACCGCGGCTACCGCCTGTGCAAATGCCTGACGACGAGGGTGATCAACCTGAATACAGCGGCGACAGACAGACTGGCCTCTCGCCTTTCTATCATCCCCCATCCCCATCCCCATCCCCCTCGCATGACGTCGAGCTTCCTGCCTCGCTACACCACTCTCACGTTCACACCCACACCCACACCCACACCCATACCAACACTGCCTACACCCACGCCACCCACACCGCCTCCCGCCCTGCGCCTCCCGCATTGAAATTCACCGAAGCCCGGAAAGACGGCCGCTCGAAGCGGCAGGCACTCGCGTGCCTATTCTGCCGCGCGCGCAAGATCGCCTGCGGGCGCCCGAACGACGGGTCGGGGGACCAGACATGCAAGTGAGTTTTTCTTTCTTGCAGTGCCCGAGCTATCGCTGACGGCACTATAGTCAATGCGCTCGGCGCCGAGTCCAGTGTGTCTACCCGACGGAGTCACGTCGCGGCCAGCACTCGCGCATCAAGAGCCTCGCACGGCGGGCACAGTTGACGCATAATGTTGGGATGCTGCTACCCCTTCTGCCCACTTAGCATTATCTTTCGTTCTGCTTGCGGAATGAAAGTCGTGGACATTAATACTCACCTCGGAACTCTCCCTTCTCCCACGGATTTTTGATTTTCAGTCGACCTGTATACATCGCGCCTTGTATTCTATTCCTTGTATCCCGTACCGCCCCTGTAATATCCGCCTCCGAAATTGATGACCTAATACATTCATATGACCGCTTTGGGAGATTTGTGACTCTGAGTCAGTCTGATATGATTAGGTCGGTGCTGACAGAGGAGGGATGCGCGTCCGCAGATGACTCGGTGACAGTGGATATATAAGACCCTCTCGCAAGTCTTCCCCACATCTCCACTATCCGCCACCGCACTCAAAGACAGACATGACACGATCAGAACTCTCTGCTCATTCACCCCGCGTCGTACGCAAGGTGCGTTCCATCTATGCCTCGTATTCGATTGCTGACCGAGCCTATCCAGGCATTCCGCGCACAGGCTAGCAGCGCAGGATTATCGTACCGAGCGGCTATCGCCGCGACAAAAGCAAAGGACGCAGAGGACGGCAAGAAGGTGGAACGGCCCACAGGGCTTATACGGCGCAACCCAGGTCGCATGGACGGCGTGCAGTGGAACGGCGACTCGTTCGTGTGTGCGCGCCAGGTGGACGGCGACGTCACGCGACCCCTTGATGTCGGTGCCTGGGATGCGGAGGACCAGGAGAACACGCCAGGATCGGAGGAACGGGGGCCCCAGGAGAGAATGGTGGTTTCTCTCCTCGACATTGCGCGGCCGGCGAAACGACGAGGTACGTCGCTTCGAATATTCGTGAGACAGCGGTACTGACCACTTCGAACAGGCGTCGCGAAGAAGTATGAGGTGCTCCCGACGATAAGGCGAGTTATCGAGCTTGAAGATGATGCGGGGAGCGAGCAGTGGGAGCAGTGGGAGTCGGGCAGCGACATTTGGGACACCCAGAGCGAGCGGTGGGAAATCCAGAGCGAGCAATGGGAGATCCCAGCGAGAGATTTCGCGGCAGACGAGTGGGAGGAGCTTTATGCGCACAAGCTCGAAGAACCGAGATCTTACTCTTCAGCGCTTCGAGGTGATCAGCGATAGGGGTCGACTATCAGGAGACGATAGCTGTACTATAATGTGTCGATGTCGATGTTCAAACGATCTGAGTGTCGAATTTCTGACGAGAGATTTAATTGGAAGAACGCTGGCGCTGAGGTGATTGATGAATGGTAGCAAGACAGATTCGAGGAATACTATGACGTCCACGAGAACCCTGCGAAAGAAGATAAGTTATATAGGCTGAATGGTAAAGGCTGAATGGGAGTTGTGAAATACAGAATCACAAACCGTAAACAAGAAGATTGCTTCCATAAAGACGAATGGAGTAGTTGTAGGAATTAACGGGGCGGAAGCGGGTGAAGAGTGGAAGAGCTGCAGCTATGAATGCGAGCCACCGGACAATCGGTCGGCGAAAGAGTGGGAGGAGCTGTCCCGGCAGAATGCCCGAAGAGCTGTTTTGCATAGCAAGATAATTAGCGAGTGGCTGTGGACGCCGGGAGTTGGAAGGACGTGGCTCTACTCGGTTATATTGCTCGCAAAGCCCTTGAGTATCGGTAGATACGATCTCGGATATGCGCAGTCACCAATGATGAGATTTGAGGGAATTGAGCGTTTCGAAGAGGGCAGTTCGACATCGGAGATCATTGATAACGCATTGACAAGTCTCCTTCATCTCGCGGGGACTCCAATCGTGGAAAATCGGTTAAAAGATTGACTGCAGAGATATATAGATACTCGCCACGGATGAGATTTGCGCCGCTGTAGTGACTAAAGTGGGTGTCGCGTGGATCCAGAATTTAGACGTCAGGGTTAAAATGATAGGTGATCCAAAGCAGTTGATGTCCGTCGTAAGATACGAACAAGACAGCCAAAAACGTAGAGGAAGTGGCTGAGAAAGAATGTATTGAGTATCGATTGCACCAGATACAACAGCTAATCCGCCTCATCCACAGTACGGGGACTCCAGCGGATAGGGCAAACCATGAGGGCATTCAACGGCTAGCACATGTGTAGTGCGGGATATCGTGCAAGCTGCGGGGGATACGGCGTACCTTGAGGCAATAGTCACAGGGAATTGACTCACATATACCCACAGAGCGCAGAGAAGCACTGGTGATCGACGATAAGGCACGCGGAGCAATGCAATGAACGAAAGTTAGGAAGTGCTGCGCGAGGATTGGGAAAGCCAGAGAGCTCTATAGAAGCAAGGGCGGAAGGGTGGGAAGAGCTGTGTCGCGAACCGCTGAAGTCGGGATCTGAGATGCTTCGCGGGAATCCGCGATGGCCTGCGGGGGATGGGGTGCGGAGGATGACGTGCAAACGGATTAACATTGCGATAGGATTACTCGTTTGGTAAGTAGCCTCTTCTGCCATGCCGATCCGTGGACCAGGTGTCGTATCGTCTCACAGCGAGTTTCATTCCGGTGGACCCGGAAAAAACCTTATTGTGCTATATCGGTTGCCTCCTGGTTGGTAGGAGGATCATCCAGACTGGGAGACGAATATTCTCAAACCGGTATCCCTTCTAATTGCGATGCACGGCAACCCGAATGAACGGAGATATCGCAAGATGAAGAAAGCGAAACATGTCTGGAAGCCCATCTTTCTGCCATTTATTGCTTAATGTTCTTTCGAGTCGCAGTAGTCCCTGGAAATGCGAGTTGCTTCACTCGTCTGCGATTTTTCTGCCACATTATATGGGATGAAGAATGGTGGTCTAAGGCAGATATATGAGATCCAGCAATCCAAATATGTCCCTATCATCGGTTACAGCCCAGAGTAGCCACACCAAAAACCGAAGATGACGGTTTGGAGAAAGGAAGGATTTCAAACTCCGCCATCAGCGAAAATGTGTTATGTGGCTGTGCACTGATGCGTCTGTTCGTCCTCGTGACCTTATCTCCGGACTTGCAAAGAATATGCGTTTCCAACGATTTATCTAGCTCAGAGCTATAGGGTTCTGCCCTGAATTCTGCGATTTTGCCTTACATAACGCGCTCGACGTGGCTCGTGGAAGTGTGGATATTTTGGGACTGTTCAGCATCTTGCTTCCGGTCCTTGGTGCAACGGTATATATGTATGTCTCAAATTGAGTCTACAAATTGTTAGCGCAGGATACAACAATAATTTTAATCGAAAGCATCTTTCTGAATCAGACAAGTATTAAACGCGCCTGCACCGACAGACAACCTCGTGGATCGTGCCTTTTTCATTCGATGCGGAAACCGACACAGTGATATTCTTGCGTATTCACGGTACCTGTAAGCCTATAATAAAGTACCTTCGCGAAATCCCGGTGCACGGATGCATCTGAGCATATCTGATATTCTGATTTCCCGAACCCTACGGCGCCCCGTCTCCCAACTCCCGGCTGAACTCCGCCCGAGCCTTCAAACGGTAGAAATCCCACGCCTCCGTCGTAGCTGTCTATTTATCCCGTCCTTCTCCTTCGTTCGCCGGATAATGCAAATTGGAGTCAATTAGCACTCACTTGCCGCGGCGCCTTTAGACACGGAATGCGTGATTATAAACTTTCCTCGGGAACTCGTTAGGCCGGCTGCGAATCCTGATCTGGTGCTCTGCGCACCTGTCGGCGACCCGAGGCTCGGAGCCGTCTCACTGAACTGACCTTTGGCAACGGAGTCGGAATGTAACCCTGCATCAGTATTTTGACAATTTGGTTGCAGGTTGTTTGGGGTTGTCAGGTTGTCGCAACCTCACAACCTCGCGACAACCTCACAACCTCACAACCTCGCCCATTCAGCAATATATCTAATATATTGAATATCGTGTAAATTATGCCAGAAATTCATACATATGGTGGTCTGCGTAAGGATTAACAAAATAAGTATTAAAAGCATCGAGCGAGTCAGAAAAATGAAAGTCTTCCGGGAGCGCAGCTGTGCCGTACACCCCGACAAGATGTGCCGCACGGGCAATGGAATCCACCGGGATGATCGCCAGGGTCGGGACACGCCGGTGGTGCTCGAGCTCGACAACCCACATGCCGGTGTCAGGATCAGGAGTGTCCCCGACGGGCACAAACCAGTTGACGAGTGCGCATTCAAAGGGGCAGTCCGAGAAGGTGAACGAAAAGAACAATAGCACCCGACCGATGACGAGTCCGCGCATGACGGTCGTACCGACATCGACCAGGACCGTGTCGCGCCGAGGGTATCCATGGTAATTGGGATTCGACCGGATTCGCTCTCGATACATCCCCCCCGCACCGCCGAGGTCGCTGGGAGCGTAAAAGCGTGCGATGGCGGAGTGGTGTACCGTGATTCGGCCGACAAAGGTGGGACATGCTTCAAGAGGTATTGGGGGAGCGTTGTCGTCCGGGGCGCCGTGGAGCTCCTCGTATAAAAAGCGGCGGAGGAGCGAAGGGAGTTCAGGGTGCTGAATGTAGGCGGCTAGCGCGTCTATTGTTTTGGGATATCCACGTTCTGTCGTCAATGAATAAACATTAAGAACAAAAATAGAAGTAAAATGGCATACGTGGGGTTGGCGCCAACTCAATGTCAGACAACGACTTGGGCCCATGGACGACACCGTCGTCGTCGTCCTCTTCGTCCAAAGCAACTGCTGCAGCCGCAGCCGCATCGACCTGGGGCTGCTCCCCCGCCAAAACCTGCCGAGTATATGATGCTGCCGTGCCAGTCAGCATACCACGCAAGGTGAGTACAGCCTTGAGTGCCGCAAGCTTATCGAGTCGCACAAGGGTGCGGAGCATCTGCGAGAGTGCGTTGAAGCGGCTAGAACGGCGCCAGGGCTCTTTGACAGCCTTGATATGCTTCGACTCGGTGATTGAGGAGCACAGTCCGTTTGGGGACCCAAAGAGGCGTATGGATCGAATGTAGTGCTTGAGGGAGTGCTGCCGCGGAAGGGAAATGTCGACACGGACTCCGACGTCTATGAAAATTTGCCGATATCTGTGGAAGCGGTCGAGGGTGTCTTGGATCTTTGTGAGGTCGGGAGAGGAGATGGCGTTGCGGCGGACGAGGTAACAGAAGTCCATGAGGGCTGAGAGACATCTCGTCATGTCTGAGGGCAAGTAGCCTGCAACGGCGGCGAGGTAAATCTGCGGGAGAGGTCAATACCTGGAAAAGAAAACACAGACAAATACAGACCTTCATTAACGCCTTCGAGTCATCCCCCGTCCACTGGCTGAAGTCCCGCCCGTCGGGGAAGCGGCGGAGCCCTGGGAACTCAGGTGCTGCAGATATTCTGTTATAAAACAAAAATTAATAAGGTTCTTGAAGCACGAGGAAAAGAAAATGTACCGCCGGTCAATATCTTGAATAATCTCGAACGCTCGCTTCTCTCCGTGCTCGCTGTGCAGGTACTCGTTCACCCACGAGACTATGTGGTCCTTGAATGTGCCCTTGATCACCTGGTGTAGGAGGTCAGATGACAAGAGCTCGTGAATATCGGCGCGGGGGAAGTCGTTCGTAAAGGGCTGGAAAAATACAGTAACTCAGCGGTGTCAAGAGAGGAAGGGCGGGGGAGCATACAACAACGTCAGAACGTACACCGTACTCGTCCCAGAGAATGCCGGGGTCAAAGCACATGATGAGTGCCTCGGTCTTGGTGCGAGTACGCAAACGAGCACCGTCCGCGTCGAGGTTATTTGGATGTGCTTCGCACCTTGAAAGCAGTCAATAAGAGGTGCGTAGATTGAGATGAAACAACATACTTTGGGCACCAGTTCTGGACGACCGCTGCAAGCCAAACCTGCTCGGGGTAGTCTGCAATGTACGGCCCAATGCCATAGATGACACGGCGGAAATGCCCATCGGGGCATCGAACGACTTCCGGGGTTTCCATGAAGGGCTTGAGCGGCTGATAGATGAGGGCCAGGCTTGCATGGTACATTTGACGGCAAAATGTTTGGTACGCTGGTTTTGACCTATGCTTTTTACTCGCTGCCCAAAATTCATCAGCGGACGAAAGTAATGAAAGAAAAAAAGGTACTTTTAGGGATCGCCAGAAACGCGACAGGTAGAAGCCCGTTCCCGTGGGCGCGACGAGCAGGATTGGTCAGATTCCCCGGGGATGCATACACCGGGTGATACTCCTGATGCCCGGTGGCGACAGACACGGTGGTCTTATCGCTCCCGGCAACGACAGGAACAAAGGTGCAACCCAGGTTGTCGGGGTCCTCGGCGAGAATATCCTGTCGTCGCATTAATAAACTGAAGAAGACAGTGGATGTGCAAAATTACCGCCTGCTTCCAAGCCCAGTCCCCGGACATGAGATTCGACCAGACACGTTTGCCGGCGTGATTAAACTGACGGTAGGGGATCATGTCGATGGTGTCCTTGAAGCCCGTCGTCTCGAGTTGGTGGTGGAGTACGGCACGGAGGTCGCGGGTACAGACTTCGTACGTTTGGGTCATCCATCTGGGTGCCGCTCCTGGCGGCAGAGGGCCCGTGTAGCGCATTTCGTATGTGTTCCAGGGCATATGCCCGCTTTGGATTTCGTCGATCGTGGCGTAGAGCTCGTCAGAATTTTTCCAGGGCACAGTGCCGCCATATTTCAGGACAGAAGCAGCCCAGAGGTCGAGAGCTGTATTGATATCGGCCGCGGAGCTTTGCAGCCGGACGAAATGAAACTGGGCGAAGTCGAAGTCTGTCCGAGACTCGAAGGGTGCCCAAGCTGCCGGATCTTGACCATCGGCGGGCGGCGGCGGGAGTGGTGGGGGGACCGAGAAAGGCAGTAAGTACTCTCCATTGGCGTTGCAAGGAAGCGCTGTGAAAATATCAGTTTAAACTTGCAAAAGCTCGCGAGGACATACCATTTAATTTAGGGTGATGCACCGACTGGAATGAGTTCTCGTCCTCGCCTTCGGAAGCGGGAGTGAATTGGCGATGAACAGTGTTTTGGTGACGCCGAAGACCACCTGTTGTGGTAAAGTTGCGGCCACAGTTGCCGCAGGTATAGGAGAAGCCGTGCACCATAGAGAGTATCACTAAGACAGAAAATGGACTTAGTGAGATGGCGTCGAAATACGGCACACGTGTAACACTTGCCAGCACCACGTCATCCAAGACTTAGAGTAAATTTTCCTCTCCTCCTTTCGTCACATAGGAAATGTCCTCCGACCGTCCTCTCACCGGTCCTGGTTCTCGCGGAGGCCGTGGTGGTCGTGGTGGTCGTGGCGGTAGAAAACCTGCTGCGACTGCTTCCAAGCGTGCATCTCTGCCAGATTCAGATTATGAAGATACACCTGCACCCAGAAAAAAAACCCGCACCAATGCTGCTGCAACTCCCGCACCGGCCCCTTCTGCAGCAGTCACGATGGCGTCGACACGCGAACGCCGGCCTGGCGCTGGTAACAATATGAAGGCGCTGGTCGACTTCGACAAGCCCAGGGCCAAGCGCACCCACGACGAGGTTGTCGCAGAGGAAGCGGAGCGTACTGCCGCTGCGCAGGCGCTAGCTCGTAAACGCGAGGAAGCCATGGCTCTCATCGCGTCCATTGACGTGCAGCTCGATGCTGCAAAGATCGCAGAAGAGGCGGATGCCATCGACGGTGTTTCTGACCTTCCTCGCGACGCAATGGAAGAGCGTGATAGTCCAGCCCCTCACGGCTACGACGAGGACACCCCGATGCTAGACGCAACTCAGGAACATTTCGATCGCATCGAGGACGACGATGCCTACCTTAGCGAGTCCCAGTGGGGCCATCCAGAGGTACGCAGGCCTCGCGAGCTTCGAGTTTTGAGGTGTCTTGTATATACTGACAGTATTTCTTGCAGGGCAAAGGGAAAGCCGTTGCAGTGCCGAAGCGCGCGAGAAAGCCCGGAAAGTATGAGACCAGGAAGACCATTGAGGTGTTGGGCAAGACGTTGGCGATGCAGAATGCCAGCGCAACGGACGTGGTCAAGAAGAAAGGTGTCCAGAACAGGTAATCTGTTCACGTCAGATCGGGCACGTGTACTGACTTACCTTTCTCAGCGACGCAGCTGCTGCTTCCACTAAAGCAGGCCTCTCCAAGTCCTGGACCACCAAGGCGTCTACCGGTCCTAGCGCCATCGGTGGCCTGACTGACGAAGATGCTGAAGCCGCGCGACCCGAGTTTGAGGCCCCCGAGACGGTTCACGTATTGCGCAAGAATACTGTAAGTTCGCTGTGTTCGCTGTCGATCCCGAGTCAGGCTGAGGCTTTGGTGATTCAGATGGTTGACTTAGTCGACCTCTCGAACGACGATGACACTCCCACCAAGCTTCCAGCAAGACTTGTACCCGCCAAGGCCGTGCGCGCCCCCATCAAGGTGGAAGCCCGGACATCCAGAATTCCTGCGCTAAACGTTCGGCCCCGCAAATCCAACAAAACCCCCTCCAAAGCTGTGGTAAAGACCGATTCCTTATCCAGCTCATACTCGCCGTTCACGCCCCAGTCCTCCGCCGACGTCAACGGTTTGCCCAGTTTTATCACGAGAACTTGGGTGTCCAAGTTTCTGCCGAGGTGCTACCTGATTTTGTACATGTCTCAGGATCCCATGGCGCTCGGAGCGGTGGGCGATGACCCCAAAGATCCTGGGAGAGCGACGGTCAACGCTCTTCAAGCCGTCCTTGATGATTTGTACCCAGAGATCAGGTATAACCTTGAGTGGGAGGACATGATCTGTTCCAAGGTGCGTTGTGAGCTGTTGTGGGTCCGATGTGATAATGATTACTCCTTCTAGGCCGTCTCTCGCATCCGGGAAGAGCGTTCCAAGTTCGCGAAGCGTGGCATGACCTACACCGACGCCCAGTTCGAGGACCCCAAGTACTATAAAAAACCCCGCAAAGGAGACTTGCCGGGCCTTCGCCTCAGGCTGTCGACACTCGTCGCCAGCGACGCCAAATATGCTGTTCGACACAATGGCCCCGCATTCTATAGAGTCGCGACCCCCGCAGGCCGTTGGTCTCCTCGATCCCAAAAATCCGGAGTATATTGTATGTACTTCCACTCTCGGTTATGATACCAGCACGTCTGATTCTGTATTAGACCCCCCGGGGTTATTTCGAATCTGCGGCGATCATCCACGCGGGATCGCCAGTAATCGGAAGCCGTGAATGGACTCTCCGCGTGTACAAAGATGATCAAGACAAAGATAAGGTCGATCTTTCTGGTTTGCCTGTCGGTGCGTTAGGTCTTGCGGCTGCGGGGGTAGGTCGTGTTTTATTATGTTATTTTGTTACTTCACTGACAACTATTGTGTTCCAGGTCGAGCGCGCGTACAAGCTGCATACCACCGGCATTCGCTCGAAGCCGCTCGAGTTTTCCGCGGCCTATTTCGGACCAGCCGTCAAGGAATGGATAGAGGGCATCAAGATTTTGAGGGCGTCACACTGGCAGAGCATTATCACGGCCTGTGGGGCCGCCCTTGCCGAGCCCGAGCCCGCGGTCGAAGCGGAGGAGGAAGACGCTGAGGTCGAACAAGACTCGCTTGACGGTATCCGCGACCGGATGTACATCCCCAGCAGCAGCCCGTGCCGTGATTAAAGTAAGTTACGCTCCCTTTTTTCGTCTGTTCGCTGATAGCAAGTGCGCAGAATTTTTCTCACCCCTTTCGCCCGTAAAGGCTCCTGCCGCGATGCGACCCAAAAGTCTCCTGAGACATCTGTTCCATTCTCGTTTCATGTATATTTCACCCGAGCTACCGCAGATACACATTTATTATACGCCGCAGTACAAATAAAATAAAATAATTGAGGTTGTCAGCTTGCGAGGTTGTTCTGCTCAAAATTCCAGAGGTTGTGGTCAAAAGTGACATAGGGTTGTGAGGTTGCAGGTTGCGTCGAGGTTGCGCCGATTTGGGTGAGGTTGTCAGGTTGTACAACCTGACAACCTGGTCTGTCAAAAGTCTGATGTGCGGTGGATGTGAACGGACCTTTGATGGTATGTAGGTTCAAGTCTATACTGTATTGTAGCGGTGAAGTGATAGTTCTACTCGGACTTTACGCAAGTACTCTTCCCCTTCCTTCTGCCGAAGGATCTCGGTGTTGGACATTGCACATTGATCGAGGAATCGCCACCACGTGATTACAACGCGTCATTTATCCGACCAAATAAGGACAATTATTGGACGCGTTGTAAATGTAAGTTCCTTCCTGGCCCATCCAGAAAGTCTTTCGCCAGTATAAGCAAAAGCCAGATCTGGCCCACGTGGAGGCAACTCAAGAATTACCCCGCACTTAGCGGGAGGCACGCACATATAAAGCGATGATGCTCACGAAGATCCGTATCCAACCATGCAATAATAGAAGACTTCGAAGACGTGCATTTCCTCGTGAATGCGGGGGGCTAGCAGTATAGCTAGACTTGAATATTTCATTGCTTTATCTTTAACCATAGGCGTAGACTTCAATCGTGATAATAGTGTGAGAGCGATATTAGGATTTGGGCACGCCGAATCATTCCAGCTCCCTGACCTTAACCCCAGTACTTATGATACCCTAGATCTTGAAATCTCTTTGAATGGTCGATTTCAATCTACATTGGGATGTACATACAACAAAGTATAGAAGTGCTTCGAAATGCTAAGGGAAGTCGGACAGTGCATCTTATAAGTTAATACACGCGTAGGTGGGCGTTCAGGTCCGTAATCGTGATCATGTAGTTAGTAAAGGAATGGGGTCATCACCCACGCCCAGTCATGCCGGCGTTTTGAAAACGAGCGTAGCAGTGTCGGAAGCGACACCATCTTTCGGTGGTGGCATCTCGACGCCAACGAGGCGCGTACGACCATCGAGCCAGTCTATGCGCCGCACGCCGGACTCCCATCCGCCGCCGAGCTTGACGCAGCGCTGCTCGTATGCCCGCGAAATCTTGCGCTGGGAACGGCTGCCTTGGCCCAGACGCGCCCATTCTTCTTCCGTCACGCGTTCTGCGAGCGCATCATACAATGCAAAGAGGACGTCGAGGTTCGTGATTGGGCATCGGCGCGCGAAAGGGAAGCGGCCGGATTTAGTCGACGATGCGCAGATATTGGACGCGCCAGGGTGGACAATGACCTCCCATGGGAAAAGATCGCACTTGAGGACGAGCTGCGTGTATAACACGGGTTCCGTCGCGGGCTCGTCGAGCGTCTCGTATGCGATGGGCTCACGCGTACTGCGTTCAAGGATGCTGCGCGAGGATGGTGGGTACAATATGTCGCAAGAAATGGGTGCATGGTCGAGGTGTGTGTATTCGAATAGGGGGTGCATGGCGAACGTCGTGGGATCGGGCCGACTGGGAATCACGAAGGACACGTGGAGATCTGGTTCATTAATTCAGTTCATGGGGATACGGGCCGTGCAGGGTGGAGGGAAGGACGGACCATGGCTGTTCGAACGCGTCGAGGTGGAGTTCCAGCTCGTCGTTTGCTTGAGGGCTGGCCGCAGGGGTTTAATATGCGGGCGCTGCGGACGGGCGTATGCGGGTGGAGATGCAAGAACCGGCGAGAACTCTAAAGTTTGACGCGAAGAGCTCGCATCGGAGTGGGAGCTGTTCGACTCGGAATCCCCGGAGGAGTCTTCAGACGCGGATTCTCGTTCAGCAACATGACCGAATGGAGGAATATGAGGGACTCACCGCGCTGACAGCTGTCCGCAAAGAGGGAAACGTGCACGGGCTGTGCAAAGTCGAAAAGCGAATTGGAATCCATCCGGCTCTTGGAGCAGTTCGTCTTTGGTCCCAATGAAGTAAGGGAAGACGTGGAGGGTTTGTAGAGATCGTTGAAGCGCCGTAGAAGAGACGTTGAAGCCCGCGAGGGATATTGGAGCTGTTTGTCCTGTGAGGCGAAGAAAGGCATGGCAGGATATGTGGGTGGTGACAGATGATACGCCACCGCTAGTGCGTACTTATACACATTGGCACCGCGAGTGGCGGAAGCATTGGAGCTGGGTCCATTTGATCGATACTTCCATTTGCATGTATCATCGTGAGGTATGGAACGTCGCGAACCGAGTTTACTGCGGCACCGTGTACCATACCTACGGCAGCAACGTGAGGAGTGTACGAGCAAAAATAGCGCGCTAAGATGTTAATAAGGCCCGGGGATACGTCTTCAGCATTCCCGAAAGTCCGTGGGTCGAACAAGCGATTGGGGGAGATGAAAGCGTGCTGATCCAAGAAGCTGTGGAACGATACTGATCGATGATTTAGTAAAGCCAGGGTATTCCCAATGCGAGGAACCAGGACCTGATATTTCCAGAATCCAGGATGGCATCCTTCTGTGACGGACGCACGGTTATTTAACGTCTAGCACCAGCGACGTTTCTATGAAGTTTCGGTAAAATCATGCAGCTAGGAACTGCGGGGTGAGGCTATTTGATTACGTGGCAGAGGAACATGGGGAGAACGTGATTTGGCCGGTTATCCCAGCCGAGAACATCGTCCTCGTGGTCGGGAGGAGGCCGTTCAGGAGGACTTGGAAGCCCGATAATGATGGAACGACATGTCCAATGCAGTCGCAGTGATCCAAGGAGGCCGTGGGGAAGGCGAAATCCACCCGAGGAGCGAACCTACTTGGATGGACACCGGCCTAGAAGCGCCTTAAAGCTACGCACTCGATGGAGGGGACGTCCGGAGCCTGTGTGCTACAGCGTGAAGATCGCAGTGCCGAGGGTCCATGCATCACGGGTGGAAAACCAATCGGATTGAAAAGCCTACTTAGCATTGACATCTTCAACTGGGGCTTCAGAGAACAGCATGGGCGAAGTCCAAAAGGGCTACCTGGACGTATCTGAAGACCGGTTCTTCTGGTGCTCTATACGTACGGGATCAGGCTGGGATCTAAACTAGAAACCACAGGCACAGGAAGGGAAGATAACCAGAGATAAAGGGGAGAAGCGCCGATGCAGGAGAGAAGAACTCAGTGAAAGCGTTGCAAGTACGTCAGATAAGGATTGCATGGATACTGCAGGAGGCAATATGAGTCAAGACTTGGACGTTCATTTCATCTGGAGAAGGGACGTTTGAGGACGTGGCCGTTTCAAGCAAGAACGTGTGTGGCTAGCTCCGCAACGCCAAAGCTGCGATGCCACGCCAAACACGGGTAACCCTAACCCAGAAGACATTGTTGCACGTGCAAAAAAGCCAGGGATTGCATTCCCAATGCATTCCTGAACTTTCAACCACAGATTATGGAAATTGTATCTCTTGTGAACGCGGACTCTAGTAGGACGATCAAGTGGGCTCAGGAGTGCGGAATTTGACAGTGCTCGCATTTACTATCCTTATCCCCCCTGTGTCCACGGCCGTGATGGCAAGCAATAGCAAGTTGCTCGCGGGTCTGAATTCCTCCGGCACGCAAACTTAAGCTCTTGAACATCTGTTCCGTAGTGTCTCAAATTTTCAGAATTTTCAACGACGTCTGTGGAAAGATATAAGTGTTCCGAAATGGAACACCATGTGGAAGCGAGTTTTGGCAGGCGTTTGGCTGTGTCACAAAATGTCACAAATTCTTCCATTCGATTTATTGTGTGGGCTCTAGGCCTCTGATCCTCTAGATATCTTGTACACTGATAGGTTAGAGATGAATGCGGTTCCCAGATTTTTGTGGAAGCAAACGGAATGGAAATAATCTTTCTATCAGCCAAAATTCCACATGGGGGTGCGTGGACACAGGGGAGTCTAGGATACTAGCATTCCATTAGGTCAAGGTGGAGGGAATTTCAGCTCAATGGCTTGGTTTGGTACTCAATTCGGGGTCAGTCCGAACACAAGCCGAGTTGATACGAGAAATTCATCGCTCGGCCGAGATCGCCGAGGTTATCCTTGTTAGTTGTCACGCTCTGTATTTAGATTACTGCTTCCAATCATCCAATGGTGTAGGGCACTTGCTGCCTACTACAAAACGGTTCCCAATTATCTTTTACCGTCCTCTGTCAGACATGGTTACGAGTCTAGGAGTCAACATTCGGATTCAACCACGTATTACGCCTCGCATCGCGAATTATTCAACCAATCTACTGAACGTACTTCAAGTACTTGATGCATCTGGAATTACAATGCTGACCAAGACTACCGCCCGTTTGTTCTTGGTTCACAAATTTAATACGTCCTTAGAATCCACATGCCCCATGTACATGCACTCATTCATTCAATCATGTAGTATCGGCGATCGCACCCGAGACTAGACTATCGGACAGTGTTGTTCGGGGCCAAATCGCTTCCTCACACGCTGAGACTCAGATCTTCCTCCATCCAGAACACGGACGCTACACAAAAATACACCTATCAGCAAAAAGAGGCCACCCGGACGGAACTTACTTGCCCTCAATTTCGCCCCCCTGCTTGCGTGCAATGAACTCCTTCGCTCTGATCCAAAAATCGGCCCCGCCCCTAGCGCCGCGTTCCCAATCGCCGGGTTGATTTGGGCAGGTCGTGACGATGAAGCGTATGTCGTTATTGGGTGGCTTTACTCTGCGTGCCTCTTCCTGCTCCTCGACGGTGCCTATGTTCGACCAGAGGTTCACGAAGACCTCGAGGAATGCATTTTCCGACAAAATAAGGGAGATGATAAGGTCCGGAATCCTGTCGGGCAATGCTAGATGAGTGAGGGCCTTGAGGCATCCCAAGTGAGGCCAGATATGCGTGTCATCTGTTTGGATAGAGTCAAAGATATCGATGTGGGTGAGGGAAGCCAAGGATTTGTGAGTTAAATCTATCTTTTCCGAACTGCCGAAGAGGGAGCTCAGGTGGCCCCCGAAACGACGGAGCGTCTTGTCTGACAAAATATTCAGCAGCTTCGGGCCACAGACTTGGCCGAAGACGAGTAAGTCCGTGAGGCTGGCAAAGGCTGGCATCAGCGCTAGCGCAGCTTCCACGGAACCGTTACGGCTCTCCAGGTCCATGTAGACATGATGCACAGTGGACTTGAGAAAGTCCGCTCCCTTCGCTCCCTGCCTTTGTTTCGCTTTCATAGCGACGAAACTCGGGACCGGTCTTTCGGGGTGCACCCGATCTCGCGTCGCAACTACTACTCTGTAGAGCAGTGACTCAGCCCTGATCGTCTTTCGGTCAGCAAATGACTCCGGAAAGTAAACGCCACACAGCGAATGTCATACCAGGATTGCACATGTGTCGCAACGAGAATGAGGCTGGGGATTGTGCCAGGATGAAGACTCGCTGCGAGTTCTACGATCTCCCGTTGGAGTTCTTCAGGGAGGGTAATTGGTACAGTTGTGTCGTCCGCCATGATGAAGGTGCGTGTCAAGTTGCGTGGACTTCCTAATCGGGATTGTCGGCGCTTTTATAACAGTGGCGTGAGTGGGGGCTGTGCGAGCATTGAATGACACGCCACCTGAGACACACCTATATGGACGATGGCACTCCGATGGCTTCGTCTTTCGTTGACTCCTTTCTCAGTTATTAGCTGGAACTCCGATTCATGACGCAAAAATTCATACACCAACTTCGTCCGCTAGATCCGAGCGTTTGCACGATGCCAGGGTTGGATTCAGCGACTTGGACAATGGAAGGTGTCTTCTGGCAGATCCGACGGTGAAGTTGACGACAGCACCAACGCATATATCGCTATACTTTCGAAAATTAAATGCTGTTGAAAATATGACTTGAAAGCTCAGCAAGGACATCCTGGACGTAGCTTATGCAGCGGTTCTTTGATGTTCAACGACTTATTTACGAAAACAGTACGTAGGAATATCCCAGGCTGCGCGTTCGTCAAATCTAAACTATGATATCAATGTCTAATGGCGTACAATGAAAGCAGGCTCATGCTCACCGGCAGTGAACATCGGCAGTAGTTCTTAGCCACCTTACTGGGAGCGAAGTAGAGGACTCCAGGAGCAAGCAGGAAAGTTAAAATCACAGTGTTAGTCGTCGCGAGATTCACTGGATCATTGCACACGGGATGCTTTTTTGATGATCCTTTTACTATTGCTCCGGAGGGTCGTCAGGTCATACACCTCCTAGTACAACTCAAGGGATTACAGGTTGGACCGAAGAGAAAAGTCCGGGCCCTTCTGAAATCCATTGACGGGCGCCCCGCAAGAAAGACAGATCAGATACGTAAGACAATAATGAGAGCGCGGATCAGGTAGTGGTGTTTCAGTGTGTTCCAGAATGTAACAACGGGAAAGACGATGAGAAAGAGAGCGAGCTCGAGTAGACGTTACTGGCACTAGTTAGCCTGACATTATGATTCACCAAAGAACTTCGCAAGATCTCAAGCTGATCGTGAATAGAGGCGCTAGAATCGACGCAGGCTCTTCTAGCGTTCAGAATTGATGCAGGGATGGATGGTCCTCAAATCCAGGAACAAAGAAATGGCTTCTTGATGCTTCCGATTAAGGTCGACGTGGCGACAAAGAAGAGCAAACCGGGGTGCACCGCCTTTCACTATTTTTGTCTCCTCCCTCCACCGTAAACAAATCGGGTTTTGGAGTGATTGAATCCAGAGGGCCTCGCCTGCTCCTTCGACTCGCTGTATGCTTCGACCCTTTACCTGGCAATAGGATGTCGGCGTCGGATGGACGACGCCATTCAGGCTGATCTTGAAGGCCAGCTTCTCCTTGGATTCAGAAGACCACTGACTCACAGAGTGATGCAAGCGCCGGTGGTCTTGGAGCTGGGGCTTCTAGGAGGTTTATCACTTCACGCATCTCGCGTCCAAATCTCTGATAATCTTCCAATCGAATCAATGCCTGCGATCCGCGCGGACTTCGTCACTGACGCCGGAATTAAAGGGTGCCAATTATTGACGACTTTATTATCCAGAGCTCCTGTCTCACCCAAGGCACACGGATGCTTCTTCACGCGCATTCTGGTCAACTTCTGTGCGTGGACGGATTTTGTAGTCGGTAACAAGTTACCCGGTTATCCTGGCCGTGTCACTTGTACGTGATGCCTCGTCCGCTGTGAATACGATGCTGATACTTGTCAGCGATCCAATCATTGTCCATTCAGGATTCCGTCCTCGACTCTGATGTGATTGACGGACAGTACAAAAGACTTAGCAACCGATATGAAATGAATTTTATCAGCCTCCCTGGCTCCCACCTCAACAATATTAATGAGGTGAGGGCGGAATACATTTCACCATTTAGAGCCAGAGAATGTGTTCACCTTGCGGGAAATCAGTCTATGCCCGCTATCTCGTTGACCGCGGCCCAGCGCTGGTTACAAAAGATGGAGGATTTTCGAAAAGATTACCATTCCTCAACGCGACGCAAAACTTTCAAAAATAGGTTGTTTGCCACTATTTCCAGATAACGTATAGCATCCTATTGATGGTGACATGCAGCCTCAAGGCGGTACTGCAAGTGTCTGCCCAGCATCTTCCTCACACCTACGCGGCTTAGCATCCCCACCCCACTGTCTTTCAAATTGACGCCAGCCACGACTCTCAACGGGACTCCGACATCCATCCCCGGGCGGCGAGGATTGTTTGAGCCCACGATTCCAGCAATGCCGCCGAGCGGGATCGGCTCATCGGCTGCGCCCCAGGCAACGATCGCAGGTCTGGGCGAAGGAATGGATTTGCAACACTGGCCCCGGATCCCGATCGTAGGTTAAATCACGTTCTTATCCAAGCCAAACTTACGTAGCCTCAGAATTTGATTATGCATGCAATTTCAGTTATGAGCCGCGGCTCCGACAGGTAAATCTGTTCCAGTCCGAATACTAACATGCCTTACAAACAATTCAGTCGTCTGGATGAACTTCGTGGCTCGGTTAAGGCATGGGAGGAATGGGACGCTCTGACCGCTCTTGCGAATTATCATTCTGTTGTGGAAATACTCTTTGGATTTCTGAAGAAGGATTCAACTGCGGTATGATTCGCGATGAGTTCGCTGTCCCCTGCTTATCACGTTCACAGGATCGATCCAGCCACGCCATTGCGACGGAGATATTCGAGAAAATGTCGCAGGATGTTTCTGCAATTTCGGCACAGATGATACTCATCTTACGCTACTCGGAGACTTACAAACAATTTTTGGCTTGTCGGGGATCTCTAGCTCAACAGATTTTGGATCTTGTTCAAGACGTACGTCTCACCATCATTGCCTGAATTATTATGGTTGAACTGTGGTTCCTCAGCTCCTGGATTCGTTCGCCGCAGCTAGGCCGTTACTCTCCAAAGCCTTGATTAGACTGTCTCGTGTATCTGGACTCCATCCAAGATGCTTCGTACTATCGGGTCTGGAGAAAGAAGGGCATCAAGTGGCAGCTGGTGGATACGGTGACATTTGGAAAGGCCGGGTCCGCGGCCAAACCGTCTCCGTCAAAATGATGCGAGTATTCCGAGACAAAGATATACAAGCTGCACTAAAGGTGAGCGTAACTTGTTCGCTTGACCTTGACCTTGTTAATCCACATATCTTCAGGCGTTTGGTCGCGAGGCTCTCATTTGGCGCCAGCTCTCTCACCCGAACTTGCTGCCTTTTTTCGGTCTGTACCACCTTGAGAACAGACTCTGTCTTGTGTCGCCGTGGATGGAAAATGGCCACGTGTTGGAGTTCCTAAAAAATTCGCCCCCCGACACTGATCGCCTTTCTCTTGTGAGTGCACTTTATTTCCATCTGGGCGGATTTGACCTGAGTGCTTTAGATTGTGGATATCGCGATAGGTCTCGAATACTTGCACACAGAGCAGATAGTTCATGGAGATTTGAAAGGAGTATGTTGCCTATTGCCTCGCCCCGAAGGCCCCCAATCACCGCTCATTGTAGATGAACATCCTGATCACCCCCTCAGGCCGGGCCTGTATTGCAGATTTCGGCCTGTCTACCATCGATGTAGTCAGCCTAGGATTTACCCACTCGACATCCAGTGTACAGGGAGGTACTGCACGATACCAAGCCCCGGAACTGTTATTGGGGAGCAGCAACCACTACGCATCAGATGTTTACGCATTCGCTTGTGTTTGTTACGAGGTCCGTCAGTCATCTGCACTTCGTTATTCTCTCTCTAAGGGCAAGCCTCTTAGATATTGACCGGGAAGGCCCCATTCTTCGAACTGCGCAATGAAATGGCTGTTAGTCTCAAGGTGATGGGAGGGGCTCGGCCTTCCCGGCCAGGAACGAGCGAGTGTAATCCTATCCTCTGGAGCCTCCTTGAAGATTGTTGGAACCCAGATCCTAATATACGCCCCTTGATGGCTCAAACCAAAGATCGACTTATTAATCCTCCCATCAATGGGAAAGCAACAGAGTCCACTAGAGACTGGGACGAGACGTCCACCTCGAAATTCCGTCGCCACTTCCAAGACTGGCCTTTGCTTCCATCGATTACCGAAATCGAGCGCCGAATGTTTGGAGATGGTACGTGGCAGCTGCACTTCGATTTTTTTGCGTTGCCCAATTTCGTCAATGTAGAGACTGTTGAAGGTGCAGAAATCTTGAAAACGAAACTTATACGACTATGGATTGATTGGCTCCCAGAATGTGTCCATTGCAAGCCTATGGAACCAGAACTGACTCCACTTCCTTGGCTGTTTGAAAATGTTTCTTCAGCCGAAATCCCTGTACGTACAAGCTCTGAACTTCTAAAGAGTGTTAACCCCCAATTGTGGCAGCCATTTTCGCAGGACGAAAACCCTGGAGCGTTCTCGTCGAATCCAATGCTTCCCACAACTGCCTTCGGCGGCAGGGATACGGTTATGGACGACAATGCGCCGCCCGGCCCGCCCTCTGGTCCCGGGCAAGGCGCCGTCTCAGTCTTAAACGTGATTGACACGCCCGCAGATTTACCGGTCGGCCGCCCGTCGACGAGGAATGGGATCGAGGATCGTAACGCATCACGCGAAGGCCGAGAGACGCCAACTATTGCTTTAGTGGAAGCCAAGGAGGGCCTGAAAGGCGAACACCAGAGATCGCTCGCAACTCCGAGGCAGATGCGCAATCTGCAGAGTCAACAGATAGCACAGCCTGAAGTCATTCCGCCGTCGAGGTTTCCGAGTCCCGCGCCAGGCACCCCCAACAATTTTAAACCCGATCGTGTATTGTGGCCAGAGAATGTGTTGGACTACGAATCGGGTTACACTTCCTCCTGGGTTTGGGGCCCTGATCACGGGAAGCCTTCGTGGCATGACCTCGCCCCCACGCCTAATCCTCCATTCTTCGGGGCTGAGCACAAAAAATACTCGCCTTCGTACGGCGCCTCCAAGGTGCCGCTCCCGCCGTCGTGGGTGAATTCAGCTTATCTCAACCTCACCGCGGAGAGGCAAATCCATCCTTGGCTCGATGGCGATGCACCCTCGCCAGTCTTCCACTTTGATCTCTCACCCGGGACCTTCGCCCCGCTTCGCCTTGTCAGCACCAACCCGCACGGCGCACTGTCAGACGCCGATATGCGCGAGCCTGCGTTCCACCCTCCGCTGACCAAGCTGCGGATCCTGTTCTCGGGTGTCTCATTATGGCACGTCGACCTTCGGCTGCGGGAGACACTTGTGCAAGCGCCCATTGCGCTCGGGGACGTGCTTGTCACGGTGCACCACGCAATGCACGAGCGCATCACACGGGAGGACTGGGCCGCGCTCAGCCCGGAAAACGAAAGGGCTGTGACGAAGGCTTTCACCCAGCGTTGCCACGCGGAGGCCTTACGCAATGGAGTGTCCCCTGGGCAGTTACGAGAGCAAGTAAAGGCGAAGAGAAATCAGGGCGTGAAGCGCGTAGATTTCCTCCTCGGGAAGACCGTGTTCAAAGGCCTTGTACGGAAGCCCGGGGATCCAGAGGAGTGTTTGCTTATGCTGACTGTATGAAAAGAAGCTGAGAATGGCCTTATGGTCCGTTTTATTGCCGGCGCTCCAGGAGAATGCCCAGTGTTAGCCGACGGTATGTTGATTACTACCTACTTACAATAATCCATCTTCCTGTCGCTTTTGTAGTACTAGTATGTCTTGATTGATCTTTCCGCGTCACCTCATGTGGAAGTTGGTAAGAAGTTAGAAGATAAGTTTGAGATAAGTAGATTTTTTCCCTCTCTTTCGGGATACATAATGAACATTCGAGATTCCGGAAAATCAACTCAGTAAGTTACCTTGGCTTTAGCGCCCAATCGGCGCCCGACAGCTAGGGCCCACATCGCGTTTTCCACACTTTGCTTGTTTGTGCTTGTACGTGCTTGTACGTGCACGTACAAGGTCCGAAAGCTCGCAAGCTCACAAGACAACAAGCCAGGTCCAAAATCCCACAAGACATCAAAAAAAAAAAAATCCTAACCTATCCCATTAGATTACAGGCATCATTTCTGCAATATAATTTTTTCAAAACAAGATAAAAAGGTCGCAAGGTCACAAGTTTTTTGTGATCTTGCTGATGCAATCGATGACCTGGAGGAATGAATCTATATCGGCGCCCGATCAAGCGCCCAGTTAGCGCCCGCCGTCCGACACGGAGGCAAATTATCGATGGTATCAACCATCAGTTGATTTTGATCTCCGCAGCCAAACATTGCACAGCCTGAAACCTCTCTTTCTCTTCCATCATCTCCATCTGCGCGAATCCCGCCTGGGTCCGGTATTTCTGTACCAGCTCCGAACCGGCTCCGAGATATCAACAGGTGTGCGGTAAGCGCAAATCCCATCCTATGCTGCCTCGTGTGCTGAATAAGCACCAAATAAGCGCCTCATCATTAGCGCCCAAGTTTCTGCATAAATTTTCGTCGCAGAGTTACCCTCACCGAAGTGCTTCTACGTCGACTTTGGGTATTCCAACCACCTGGGTTATCATTCGCAATCCGCAGACTCTCCCGTCTTTCTAGCCAGTGTTGGATCGTGGTGAACAGAATCGAGGTTTCTGGCGTCTTCTGCCGACCCCACTTTTGTGACTCACGAAAGATAGTTGGGCGGCTCCGCCCCTTTTCCTCAGCCTCACTGCCGTATAGCATTTCATCCCTCGGACTTGATAGAATCGATAGTTGACTGCTGGTGCTCTGGTGATCATGGCCGCCCCCTTCGTCTATGTTCCTGAGGCATCTCCGACGATCCCTCACAATCCATACTACGCAACTCCGCAGGGCGGGCCTTCGCCTTTCCTCCCACCCTCCGCCCTCCTTTATCCTTCTTCACCGTATCTCGGGCCGTCGACTGCTTCGGGTTCCGCGCCGGGTACCCCGGAATTTAACGCCAATAGTGTATTGTGGCCAGAGAATGCGCCGCAGTACGAATCAGCATACACCGCTTCTTGGGCCCCACTCCCTAGTCGCCAACGCACCACTTCCTGGCACGGTCCCGCGCCTGCACCCAACTCTCCATTCCTCCAGCCCACGGTTCCTGCGTTCGTGCACAGCCAATCCGCGTACTTCACGCCTGGACACCGGAGGTCGCAGTCGTGGGGCGCCGCCAACGCGCCGCCCCCACCGTCGTGGCTGAATAACGCCAACCCATACCTCAATTCTGTTCCGCAGGCGCCCCAAGTCCACCCCTGGCTCAACGGCGACGCGCCCTCGCCCATATTCCACTTCGATCTCGCGCCCGGGCAATTTGCCCCGCTCCGCCTCATCAGCACGAACCCGCCGCAGAGCGCGGTGCTCGGCGCCGAGATCCGCGAGCCCGCGTTCCACCCGCCGCTCACCGCGCTGCGCATCCTGCACCCGCGCATTCCCTTCTGGCCCATCGACCTCGAGCTGCCCGCGGAGCTCGCCGCCCAGGCGCCGACGCCGACGCCGATTTCGCTCGGGGATGTTCTCGTGGCGCTGCACCGCACGATGCACCAGCGCATCACACACGCGGACTGGGCGACGCTCAGCCCAGATGACGAGCAGGCCGTGACGAAGGCGTTCACGCACCGGTGCCGTGGGGAGGCCGTGCGCAGCGGCGTGCAGCCGGCACACTTGCGCGACCGGGAGGTTGCGGAGAGGAACCAGGGTGTGAAGCGCGTGGATTTCCTCCTCGGGAAGACGGTGTTCAAGGGACTTGTGCGTGCGCCTGGGGATCCGGAGGGATGTGTGCGCATGGTGACTGCGTAAGGGGCAGCACTCGAAGATGATTTTTCATGCTGGATCTTCTGACTATTCGTTGTCACCTCTCCTAACGTTACGATCCCGCCAACTACCTAATTGCACTCAACAGACAGATTTCAATGTCCTACGTGTCGTATCATCTATCGGTTATGTATCAGTTTCCATGTGTACTCATATGACTGACCGGATACTTACCGCGTCGCTGTACTTACCGAACCCTTATATGACAATGTACCCCGCCTGAATATGAATATATGCCACGCCAATATTTTTTAAATGCGCATTTACACGTGGCGCTCTGTATCATTCTTTCAAGAAATATGTTGCGACGTCAAGATACAAGAATGAAAGACGCATATGCGAGTAGGTAGCGGTCGACATCGTACTGTTGAGCAAATATTAGGAATCGGTTGGAAGAACAAAAAGAAACAAAACCTCCAATTCTCAGTCCGCTCGTCTTCATTCAGTCACCATACGCATACAGCCCGCCAGATCTCCAAGTGTCCGCACAAGTCCTTCGAATACCGTCTTCCCGAGGAGGAAATCCACACGCTTCACACCCTGATTCCTCTCTTTTACTTCCTGATCCCGTAACTGCGCCGGCTGCACCCTGCTGCGCACCGCCTCAGCGCGGCACCGGTCTGTGAACGCTTTCGTCACGGTCCGCTCGTCACCTGCGCTGAGCGGCGCCCATTCCCCGCGCGCGATGCGCTTGTGCATCACGCGGTACAGCGCGACGAGCACATCCCCAAACGAAATTGGTGTCGAAGCCTTGCTGGCGAGCTTTGAGCGATACTCGAGGTCGACGGGCCAGAAGGGGGTGCGCAGGCGCAGGATGCGAAGAGTGGTGAGTGGCGGGTCAAAAGCAGGCTCGAGGAGCTCAAAAATGCCCAGTACCGCGGACTGTAATGGGTGGATGGTGACAAAGCGGAGTGGCGCAAACGCCTTTTGGGCGCAAAATCGAAGTGGAATGTGGGCGGGGGTGAATCTGATATGGTCCCTGCGGGGTGATGTCCAGTAACATCTGAACTCGAGTTCAGGTTCAAGGTTCGGCAAATGTCTGAACCTGAACCGAAGTTCAGGTTCGGGGTTCGGGAAAAAAGCCTCTGAACCGAACTGAACCGAACTTTCCCAACACTATGCAGCCAAACACGTCCCATTTCGGAGCGTTAATATCTTTCCACAGACCACCAAAAATTATGGGATTCAGAGGGATCACAGAAAAGATGTCAAACAGCCTAGTTTTATGTGCTGGGGGGGGGAGCCAGCGGACGGCCAACATTTTGTGGGTTCCGATCACTGCCTCTGTCAGAGGACTACGAAAGTATGGTTATGAGGTGAGTATGGGAGGGAGCCACGAATTTATCTGCTAGCCATGGAGCCCCACACTCTCAGTGCACAAACACAATTCCGTCGGGTGATCAATCTGAGGTTCATTATATTTTCCCTCGCAACTACACTAGCGGGTTCAGGCAGTCGACGCGTATCGTACGCTAACCAGATGTCGCCCGTCTAAAGGTCAGAACGCTTCACCAAAAAAAGTGAAAGTAAAACATCACCCACATAATCGGATTCTGCGCTCACTCCTGTGAGGTAATGGCTTTTCTGTTCGTTCCCAAGCACCCGTCGATCAAATCGAAATCCAGAATAAAAGAACTCCGGGACGGAGAAGCCTTTGCTTCGTTCCTGGATTTTGAGGACCCTACCTCCCCGCCTCGATTCTGAACGCTAGCAGAATCAGCGTCGTCCCTACAATATCCTGCTCAGGCAGAAAAGTTTCGAAAATTTACCAACGGTCGTCGAGGGAAGTCCTCACTTGGTCCACACCAAGGGAGGACCACACCAACAAGTTCACACCCGCAGCTCCGACTATCAAAGCTAACAACAAAGCCAAGACCACGCTTGGCGCATAAATTTAAATACAAAACAATTCAGGATAATGAAGTAATAGATACAGCACTGATTTACAGCACGAGCACCACCCCCGCCACCACGCTGACCACGACCGCCACTGCCGCCCCGACGCCAAACCCGAGCCCGCGCGCGCCATTCACCTTGTTGATGGGGATGTTCGACGGCGTGCTCGTCACGCGCAAGCTGAGGGTCGTCGAGAACGGCGCAGTCACTTGGGCGGCGGTCGTCGTCAGCGTTTCCGTCCCACTCACGACGGTCGTGATAGCGAGGTTGGCGCAGCCGGCATGGCCCATGTTCACGCCGAAGTAGGGCCCAGTGTGGTCGGAGACGCCCGTGACGGCGTCAAGGACACCGATCGTGTCGGAGCAGTCTGGAGAGACACGTTGAGTATGTTATGAAGAATTACTTTGAAGATAAAGCACGTACTGGGGTTCTCCTGGCCATCGCACGCCAGGGTGGTGCTGTTGTCTTTGATCCAGACCTCTCCCGATTCGCTTTTCGATTCGTCGGCGCACGTAGGCGGAAAAGACAGCGAATGAGCTTACTGTTGAAAGCCCTGGGCGAGGAGAGGAACGTGCGGGACAGGATCTAGAGAGCGAGTATTAGGCCGGTGGACAACAATGCCGCTAAAGAATACACTGACCATCTCGGGACACGACAAAGGTGTTGTTCTTTTCGAACTGTGGTGTGTTTAGTGTTGACTCCAGACGCGGGACAGTCCTCGTACCATGCCGTCTACCCAGTCAGCAAACACGGGATTCCCCACGCGAGGACGGCCCTGCAAAAGAAGTCAATATAAGTGCGTGCATACAACGAGTATGACTGGTGACGCACGAATCCCACCACCTCGATGCTGGTGTTGCTAGGTAGCTGCTGCTTGAGGAAGATGGCGTCCAGGAGCGAGATGGCAGCACCGAGACTGTGTCCGGTTACGAGTATACTGGCATCGGGCACTTGGGCTTGGAGCTGTTGGACGGCGCTGAGGACACCGGTGCTTGTTTGGACCCAGGCCGTCTGATGGAGGGGCAAGTTTCGAAGAAGAAAAAAAAGTTGATGTACGCGCGTACCTGGAACCCATTGTGAACCTCGACTCCCTCTGGCGTTCCGGCAACGTTGAGGATTGTCAGCAGAGGGGTGGGGGAGAAGTGAATATCGTTCTCGACCGAGAGGATTTGGCTGGGATCTGTGCCTTCATGCCCCACAATGATTTGATTGCGTGATTGGGAGTAGGCGACGTAAACTGCCAGCTGGTCTAACGACGGGGGATAGCAACGAAGACATATCAGACTGACCATCTGGAGTTGCGGCATCATCTCCGATGGTAAACACGAGCTGGGTGTCTGGAATCTAGCGCCGGCGTGGTGAGACACAAATCAGTCCGGTGACCATGTATATTCTCTCACCTTGTCGCACGCGTCTCCGCAATTCCACAGACCTGCCCGAACACAGTACGCCGCGGCTGCAAAGGCAGCGATGGAGACCAGATCTCGACTCTGGATGTCAGCGTCGGTCAACGAGGTTGTCGCATTGTCACGACGGGAAAGGGGGGAGGAAAACCCTTGATCCACAAGGGCCAGGAAGAAAAAAGCCAAGGTGAAGCTCAACATCGGAAAACGCGCCAAACAAAAAGGGGTGAAAGAAGGGCCTAGGGAAATGCGTTTTTTGGCGAGTCATCTTTTATAAAAGATTTCGGTCCAGCGTCTAGGCCCAGATCAGCACAGCCGTTTAATCAATCGATCAGTGATGCCGAGCCTTCATTTTAAATTTAGTGTGCGGTTTACCGACGGATCAGCTGGGTTGATCCACCGGAACCCTGGAGTATGAAATTGAAGTTCCAAATATTTCCTGTAGGCAGCTAAGTATATCAATTCGCTGTGTAAAAAAGTAAGAAAATCAACGAGAAGTTTGAACGAGCAGAGGTTGCATGGGCGGCGAAAGTTACCTTAGTTGCCGCCCCGCGCATGCAATAGGCAACCAGGCTGACCGATTATCAGACCAAGCGCCTACTCCTAATTAATCTCGACAATTTTTTTTTTTTGCGTTTGACGTTGAAATCCAGGACAAAATGCGGGCAGAGGAAAATGACAACATGTTTTTGGTTGGATAATCCGGGGTGCATTGACCGCAGAGCCGAAGCAATTTCACGCACACGCAGGTAAGCGCCGACGCTCACCACATGCGGCAAACACCGCGCTATCATCTTGTCTGAGTCATCTCACTGCTGTGAGAAACGCTTGCTCTCACGCTTTTTCCGGATCGCACAAGTTTCTTTTATTCTTATATATACATCGCCTCCTTGTATTTTCCTCTGCACTCCTAAGTCCCTTCATTGCTCTCTTGTCGATTCTTACCTCCGCTCACTTTATTGTTCCTCCATTCCTTCACTGCACATACTCCGCAATATTTCTGCGCTATAAAGTCCCAAGATATGACTGTAGGCAACTTCCTATGCCAAGGATTCGGTTTGGAGAGGGAAGAAAATCAGCGAACGATCATGATTGATACTGCAATGGGCGTCAAAACCCATAATTGGCGCCAAAATTGACCTTGGTAATTACCGCTCCTCAGGCAACCCCGCATTCCCCAGGGCTGAGCAATTTATCGATAGTGCGTTTGGCCTTGTTCAAGCAGGCCGGTCCGCAGTCCCCGGAAGAAAACTGACGCGGCAAAATCACAACATGTTTTCGGTGGGATGGTCCGGGGTCCTCCACTGAAGCCGAAGCAAGTGCCGAAGCTCACCAATTTGGGCCACGTAGTAAACATCGCGCCACCATCGCGTCTCTCTCCTGCGCCAAGAAACCCGCGCTTGCACACATTTCTGGACCACACAGGTTTCCTTTATATGCATCCCTCGTTTCATTGTCCTCTTTATTCTTACCTCCCTTACATGTTCCCGTGCCACCGTTCTTACCCCCGCCCACTTCATCATTCTCTCCGATTGCTTCAGGTTCCCAATTTCCATCAACATCCCTCGTAGTCAACTCTGTTGAGAATCCAACTCTCCCTCCATCCGGAGTCCTCTTCCCGTTGCGGGAATATTCGACTCGCCCCCGGCGATTGTTCCTCACAACTGCAGACTTTTTTAAGATCAACGACTCTGATGGGACGCGACCAGCCCCCCAAAACCCGCAAACGCTCCATCGATGCCAAATAACGTCTTGAAACCTTGACACCAGGGAACCACCATCCACGAGTGACCGCGATGTTTCATCAGGTCTAAGCGCGCCAGGCCGGGCCCAACTCCGTGGTTCTCGCGTCCCGACTGCTGATCCCGTCATTTAAAAGCTGTCGCATATACGCGGTTCAAAGTTGGCGAACATTTGACGAACATGTCTCCATTTGCACCGGGAAAACACGGGAACCGTGGACTGTCAGAATTTGTAACAAAATCAGTGTGGAGCAGCTGGTGAAGGCTGGGTTTATACCACCTGGGGTGCTTCTGTCAAAAATAGAACAGGAGAGAAAGTTATTATATTCGACTGCCTAAACTACAGGCCTTTTATACTCTACATAACTACTAGAATGTTCCAGGTAATAAGAGAACTATGAGTAAGAATAACTCGGACAGAATGAACTAGAAAGTCTGCGCCCGAGTCGCTGAGTAAAGATCCGAGCCGAGACGCATCAGCGCATCAGCCGTTCGGCTTGCATGGGTAATATTCCAACAGCTTCCACGCGGTTGTTTGTGATTCAGTTATATTTTTAAATGCCCCACTACTAGTAGGATCCGGAGGCGGGGCATCGTCCGGTATTTCCGAAGGCAACCAGCGGCGCATCTCGATTGACTGTTGATCTGGCTGTTGATTACTATTGAGTTATCGGAGCGAAAGATACATGTACGTGTTCTGCAATCAAACAAGTGCAGACCCTCCGTACCACCCAGTTATTCAATTATTGAAGACAACAAGTTACGCCTGAAAAATATTGTGTCCATCCGTTTAAATAATTCTGCTCGTCCGACTCAAAACCTCACCCTCATGTCATAGATCCTTCACGAATCGGCCTGTCCATTATTGTAACCCTTGCCACATTGGTCTCCCATTTGAACCGGGGCTTTATAAATCTAGCTTCTCCAATAAAGATTCAATGGATCTGATACATTCATCCATATATACTCCTAGTTCAGCGTAAACAATATTTCTTGGGCTCTGGATGGTCCTTTATCCACCTCTTCACCACACTCGCCATCGGACACGCAGTAGAGTCGGAGGTATCTTTCCCAGTTTCATCGTACATCTTCTGGCAGCACATGTAAAGTGCCCGAAGTCGCTGATCGCATTTGTCAGGCTGATATGTGTTCTTATTGAGACACGTCTGCAGGGCGCACGCTGGGGAAGTCAAATCAATTCAAGTTGACAAAATTTCGTTACCGGTGGAGGGGGGGCGCGGGATGCTTTACCTTCGGTTTGACACACCTATGTTTTGAGTTTAAGTGGGAATGGGAACCAATATATTTCTGTCCCCGCACCTCTGACATTCTGAATTCTTTGGCGCGGTGGAGGAGGAAGAGAGCTCGGGTGACGTAGTTTGCTTGTCTTTGTCGTGGTCCAAATCAAAATCACGCGATTCATATTCCTCCCATCTCCAGACTTCTGAACGCATCGATAAGTTACTCGGAAAAAAAGCCAGAGCAGGCGTGACTCGTGCGGGTCCATCTCCCGCAGCATCGGCGGCCATCAAGCCGAAATGGCACTGGTCAAAGCCCATTTCCTTTTCGATGCATATGGCCAACTCTTTGTCGGAGCCCCACAATGCCACTTAAGCTGTGTTTCCATTGAATACCTTCCTTTAAAGGCTTTTTTTACTGCTACCAATCGCCTCGAGTGGCTCAAGGCAGCTTGGACCCGCGTTACTCAAACCTTCGCAAACATTCGACTTGTATGGTGTTTTCTGAGGGCCTCAAGCGAACCAATCCGTCAAATCCTTTCCCCTGCCCTTTTCTGGAGGCTGAAATCATATAAAGCGTGGCCCAGCTCTGGTCTGATCCCCCACTCTTTGAGGAACCTCGCTGTCCGCAACTCGCCTTATTCCCCCTCATTACCTATCGTTCCATTTATACACCATGGCGCGTGCAAACCAAGCCACTCACCTCGAATCTTGGCGTTCGACCGACGTGTGTTATATCTACCTTTACCTTCTATTTTCCGCTGCTGACTGTGATTCTGTATTCGGGGTGGCAAGCAACCGCCTTTTCCCCCGCGCCACGTCCGTTGTCCGGAGCCGGGATGTCCCTGGGGCTACCATCGCTCCAACGACCTCAAACGTCATTCCCTCGCCCATATGTCGTCGGAGGAAAAGGCTGCAGCGTAAGTCTCCGTCTCAACTCCACCATATATCACCGCTTACCCGAACACTCAGGATGTTTGTCTGCAAAGAACCCAATTGCAAGCACATGACGCTCCAGAAGTCTAACATGGAGACTCACTACAATGCTAAGTAGTACGTATTCTTCCTTCATCGATTTGTCCATTACTGAATTCCCTCTGCTCGCCCAGCTCAGGCCTGAAGCCGCACATCTGCAATCAATGCGCCTACTGCGCGGCAGATCCGTCGTCTCTGCACCATCACAAGCGTGCGGTCCACCGTTCCGGTCCCCCGCCTCAAGCGGCGGGTTGCCAGCGGCTCTCCCTAAGCAGACGATTCGACATTCTCCTCGAGCTCCACCCATTCATCGTCGAGCGGCTCATTCAACTCCTCGCCATCTTCCCCTTCCTCCTTTGATTTGTCACCATCAGTCTACCGACCTCCAGAGGAATTCTTCTACCATTCACTTCCTTCCTCGGCGCCGGCCGACGCGTCCTCTTACGCTGCGTCGTCACCGTCAGGCAACGAGAACTGGCAGTCATTCCCTCCCGCCGATTTGACGTCAGAACAGTTATTTCACCATTCGCTACCCTTCTCAGCACCAGCCGACGTGTCCTCCTATGTTACATCGTCGCCGGCATGGAGAACTGGCGGTGGACTCCGACTCTCGAAGACTGTTTGATAATGGGCATCGACCTGCCTGGCGGCGCGACCACTTCGCGGCCAGGCCCTCCCACTTTGTATCCTGCTGAGGGCATGCACTCCTTTGCGGAACAACACATGCGGATCGCGCAATTCTCCGACCCACAATACGCGCCATCCTTCCCCTGCGCCCCTTATTTCACTGCTTTTCCCGCCGCCGCACACAACAGCAGATTCTCGTTCGAACTCGAGGCTCATCGGCAGTTTCACCCCGCCTTTGTAGGCGAGTGGCACGGCGTCATGCAGTGTCGTCGTTTAATTCAGCGCTTGTGATCTCCGCCTCCGGGCATTTTTATTCTTAATTATTTCGTGTAGATGTATTTCGTTTTGTATTCACGGACTATTAGATATGTGTACTTTGTTGGCAATGTAAAGTTGTTTTAATTTGGATTTACCATCTTCGAAGTGTTCTCGCTTCGGGGTTCCATGGATTCGCTTCTTATACGCTGTAAATGGAAAACCGGTGCAGCGGTTTCCTGTCTTGGCTCTTTTCCTCGGCAATTTTTTTGAATTCCTGAAATTTCGAATCGTCCATGTTCCCCGACGGCCGAGGAGGAGCAGGATTGCCTGTGCGGGCTCAAATTGAAACAGCGGGTAGCCGTAACACATCACATTAACACTTTTCGAGGACATTAAACTGAGTATTTAAATTCTTTATTGGACTCTCGAAATAACCGCAATGTACTGCTGGCACGGACTGCTGGCAATTAAAGTTCATCCAGAGCCGTCCGGTTGCCGAGGGAAACTTGGCGTACTCGGAGGGCCGACGGAGGAAACGCTGTCGGGAGATCTGGCAATTGCCAAGCATTCAGCATCTCAGACGCGCAGAGGTGGGGAGATATAGCAGCCCCGGGAGGCAAGGTTCTGCTTCTGCAATACAATCCCGCATGTAGAGAAGTGCCGCAGAGCCTTCGTGTTGATAAACAGAATTCGACTGCCAAACCGGCGGTTTCATCGGCAGATAGATGAGAACTGAACGGGGGCCATGCGGCAGTTCGAATGCGTACGCTGTCTGCATTTGAATACGGTGATAAATGTTCGTTGCGGGCCTATAAAAAGATGCAGCGTCATGGGTTGATGTCTGGCGTGCCGAGTGGTTTAAATAGATAGCAGACTTTTTTAAATCATCCTGAAGTGAGGACTCGAATTCAACTCGGTCTCAGGATTCATTCAGTCAGAATTGCGTGACTCGAGGACAACGATATATATGTACGAGAGAATAACCCAAGAATAACCCGCCTGGTTGATCGCTGTCAAGATAAGACCCGATTTAGAATCTTCTGCTATTAGGCATCTGCCGTCTGCCAGCTCTGACTGATTTTATAGCCATGGTCACCAGGCGAGCCCCGGCTTTCCTCGAATTGGCGCGCTTATCGCTCGGCTGGTGTGCGGAACACCCACAGCGATAAGTGGGCCTGACGGCCGTCGCTCATCGGGGTAGTTCCGGGTTTTCTGTGCTCCACATTCTGCGTAGCCTTAACCGAATTGGGGACTTTTATGTGTGGAGCAGGAGAAATGTGGTGTGGATAGAGCGATGCCGCCCCGGGACATGTATCGTCAAGCCTTGTGCTCGGGTCCGGTGCCTTTCGTTGGAAGCATCTCGGAGGGGAGCTATGATCCGAGAGATATTCTGGGCTTTTGACAGGTCTCGGGAGGTCAGGGCAAATGTGGACACGCTGCGCACCGGTCTGATACTGTGACCGCGGAACCAGTTGAAAAAATATTACAAAACATGTTTTCAACGCGTCCATGCGAAGAATAAAGAAGATCTGCATACTCACCTGAACTGTCCGCCAAATAAGAGAACCATATTCTACGTTCCCTGATTCGTTGAATTGCAACTAAACGTATCGTGGCTGTGCATTACGCTGACTGGGCTGCCCACGTGACTATCTTCTTTTCTCCTGCTTGCTGTCATCTTGATTCGGGCTTACTGCTTCTGCTGCCTCCTGCAACTTCAACTATGCGTCAAATGAATTCTCCCCTTCGAAACGACACACCTCTGAGACTCCTCTTCCTCTTTTGCCTGAATGCGGACCCGGGAGCTAATATATTTATAGCTTTCTGCGTTCCTTTGGTCTCAATCTGATGGTCGTTCCCACCACAGTCGGTAACAAATCCATAAGCTATAGCGCTGCTCATGCGCTTTTGTCTTCTCGATCTGATGGAGTAACCATTCTCTCGAGTGCGCATCGACCTGGCACATGCACTCTCGGTACTACATCATTGCACTAGTCGACTTGCGTCAAACTGAATACTTCTCCCTTGCTTCTCCCATTGCTTTGCTTCCCCATGGACCTCCCACGACGGTCAGAATACACCTAGATATCCATACCGCAGGGTCGGATCTCCGCCGTTCTGTGTTGATCTGTCCTTATCACTGTAGGCTCCCGCGGCCACGAAGCATCCAGAAAGGGAAAACATGTAACCCCCACGAATAGAATCGGCGTCTTATTACAGGTTCTCTAAATAGTCCGGTGTTTATCTGCACTGGTGGTGTATGCCAGCGAGGGTCTGATTAGCTTCTCTTTCGAAGTCTCGTGCCCTCCCTCCTCCTCATGCTCTGTTGGCCCATCCGTTCCTGACCCCAATCCTTTGGAGTTGCTCGTTTTTCGAATGCGTCAAGGACCGCCAAGACCAGAGATCTCTATTTATACCCTATCTGCGATATCACGCGCACTGAACCTTCTTCTCTCGCGGCTCGGATACTCTCGGATACTACGCTTTGCGGCCGATCTCCGAACGGCTCTCTCTTTCGCAAGCGCTTATCCTCCTTATCTGGGCATAGCATACGATGCATCCCAGTTCAGGACTTCTATGATCACTTTCCAGGCTCTCGCGCGATATAAATATTGAGTGGACCTTCGGATACGACGTGTGCTCTCCCTGCAACACAGCACTCACCCCGCCATGGTCCTAGCAGTCACTTTCATCGCCTCCCTCCTCCTGGTCGCGGTCGCCAAACCCATGGACCGTAGGTCCATGGTCGTCCACGAGAAGCGAGACGAGCCTGCGCGCGGGTTCGTGAACTCTGGCGTCGCACCTGCGACGAAAGATCTCACGCTGCGCATTGCGTTGAAGCCCAACAACATTGCCGGGCTCGAGACCGCGCTCTACGCCGTCTCCGACCCAGCCAGCGCACTATACGGCCAACACCTCACCCAGAACGAGGTACGTTGCGCGCATGTGGCCTCCACGTATTGTGTCATTGATCGCATGGTATTGGCCAGGTCGCTGCCTTCGTGGCGCCCACCCACGAAACGGTGTCCGTCGTGAGCGAGTGGCTGTCGGAGAACGGTATCTCGTCCACGACCGTCACCCCTGCAGGCGACATGCTCCAGATCGTCATCCCAGTCGCGAAAGCGAACGAGCTGCTCGCCACGGAGTTCTCCGTCTTCACGCACATCGACACCGGCGCCACCAGCATTCGCACGCTCGAGTACTCCATCCCCGCTGCGCTGCAGGGCCACATCGGTGTGTTAAATATTCACCGCCTCCCGGATCAACTACTTACAACTTTTCGCAGACTTTTTCCACCCGACCACTAGCTTCACGCGCCCCATGGCGTCACGCCCGAAGTTCACGGCAGTGAAGAAGAGGGCCGCACCCGTCACTGATGCTACACCGGTTTCGAACGCCGTCCCCGCGTCGTGTGCTACGACGATTACGCCGGCGTGCCTGCAGGTCCGTCATATAATGTCAGTATGACTTTGAACACCGCTAACTTCGCATACAGGCTATCTACAACATCCCCACCACCGCCGCCACGCAGTCCACCAACAAGCTTGGTGTCTCCGGCTTCATCGAGCAATTCGCCAACTCTGCTGATTTGAAGGTATGTACTCTGCATAATATTCCCCCAGACATCCATTGACGATACATTGGCACAGGAATTCCTCACTAGCTTCCGCACGGGCATCAGTTCATCCACCACTTTCACTCTTCAGACTCTGGACGGTGGCGTCAACACCCAGACGCGGGCTGATGCTGGTATCGAGGCTGTACGTTTTTGCTCACGGTTACGTTCTCCGCTTGTTTCTGACGGCAACGATAGGACCTCGACACTCAGGTAGATATTGCCAGACTCATCTCCACCCGAATTTAACGCGTTTTCAAGTACACCATCGGACTTGCGACCGGCGTCCCAATCACCTTCATCTCCGTCGGCGAGTCCAACACCGACGGTGTTGACGGGTTCATGTGCGTGCTTCCTCTTTATGATAAGACCGGGACTTATCGGTGTTGCTATATGAAGGGACATCATCACTGCGCTGATCAAGGAGGCAACCGGGACCCGCCCCAACGTCCTCACCACCAGTTACGGTTTCGACGAGAGCGACCTATCGCGCGCCGTCGCCAAGTAAGCGACCGTCACCCAACTCCGTAACATACTGTATATTGATCCCGGTTGAAGCACTCTCTGCAACTCCTACATGCAACTCGGCGCCCTCGGTGCGTTCAACTTGAGATATGTTTGTGCGACGAGTCTCTGACATTTCTTTTTCTAGGAACCTCGATCCTTTTCTCGTCCGGTGATGGTGATTGAAAATGTTGTTTCTTGTCCGTGCGCAGATAATTAATTCAACGATATGTAGGTGGCGTCAGCGGCAGCCAATCGCAGACCTGGTACGGTTGACCCATCTGATTTCAAATTCACTGAACTCACCATCGCGGTCACAGCACGACTTTCATCCCCACCCTGCCGTCCGACTGCCCCTTGTAAGTAGTGCGCCATTGATTGGTGCTGGCTATTCACACCGCCTACAGCGTGACCTCCGTCGGAGCCACCGGTGGAATTACCGAGACCGCGGCAACGTTCTCCTCCGGAGGTGGGCTAACCCCGCAATTTCATCCCGCTGCATTCTTGCTCCTAATCGTCCCCTACAGGATTCTCCAATTACTTCGGTATCCCCAGCTACCAGACCGCCGACGTAGCCACCTACTTGACCACCCTCGGAACAACCAACAGCGGCAAGTTCAACCGCACCGGGCGTGGATTCCCCGATGTTTCCGCGCAGGGCGAGAACTTCGAAATCGTATGGGGTGAGGCTCCTCTTTTCTCCGCTTTCTGACAATTCTAATCTGAATCGGCTCCACAGACGCCGAGGTTATTATTCCATCTCCCTTCTCCCCATATTTTTATTGAATTCGGATGAATTTTAGACCGGTACTGTCGACGGGACCTCTTGCAGCAGCCCGACATTCGCGGCCATCATCGCGCTCCTGAATGACCAGCTCGTCGCTGCTGGCAAGGCCCCGCTCGGATTCCTCAACCCCTTCCTCTACAGCGCCGCTGGCCGCGCGGCGCTCAACGACATCACCACCGGTGACAACCCCGGATGCAGCACCAAGTACGTGTATCTTTGTTGGCTCTACTTATCTTTTAATTTTCTCGACGTCTCTCGCAGCGGATTCCCGGCAACCAAAGGTTGGGATCCCGTCACCGGTCTCGGAACCCCCAACTTTACGCTCCTCAAGGCCGCTGTTGGGCTGTAGAAATTAACAGATTCGGTACATAGCTTTTGTACCATGCATGATTGTATTGTGAAATTAGGAATTAAAATAAATGAACCAAAACGAGTGTCCAAATATGGCTCGCAAGTGTAGAATTTCTGACGAGTTACTGAGAAATTGCGTTTCACCCTAGGCCTAATGCGGGTTCAAATCCGGTTCGGCAACTAAGAAGCCGACAAAATTGATCTGAAACAGGGCCAAACACGCCCGACACTCTTGCCACTTGCCTTCATGTCCGACAACGCAGCGCCGAAGCCGCTCAATCTCCTCGACTATCATCGTCCCAAGCGACTAAAAGTCAGCGACCCCCGTATTCCCCCGCTCAGTCCCGAATCCAAACGGTGCGTCTCGGTGGCCACTGCAATGTCACGCCGACACGGAACGCACGCGCCAGATGTCTCCGGAATCTCGCAACGTACCGGCCACCCAAGCAGAAATTCCCGTATCCGCGCTCAAGGTCCGCCGCCGTACTCGTGGCACTGTTCGTTGGCCGCTTTGGGGACTTATATGTTCTTTTGAATCGGTGGGTGATTGGTCTTATCGTGGTTTTTGTAGCTCATCACTGTGCAGACGGTCTGCAACTCTCAGATCGTATGCGGGGGACACGTCCTTGCCCGGCGGCAAGGTCGATCCTCAGGATAAGTCAATCGAAGATACCGCTGTGAGCGCAATCTCCTGAAAACATCAGTGTACTCACTTTGGATAGCGACGGGAAGCATTTGAAGAGGTACGATTCGCATGTATTTGCCGTATACCGGTGCTAGATTCATTTCAAGATTGGGCTACCCCGGAATAAACTCAAAGTACCGTTACTTTGCGTCCTGGAACCATTCCTCGCGTCGAACGAGCTAATCGTCACACCGTCCGTTACTTTCCATTCATTTACCATGACTTCGCTCACGATGCATACATAATATCAGTGTCGTGGTCCTCATCCTCGATTATTCCCTGCGTGTATGCTGCTACCTCATATTTTCATATTACCCTTCTCATTTGCGTCCTGCGTAGCCTATCCTAAATACCGCTGAAGTCGCCTCGCTCTTCTCCCACCCACTGGCTTCCTTTCTCTCCTCGTCGCCGCCATTTCCGACTGAACCAGAGCTTATTGAAGTAGCATACCACACTACCAGCGACTGGACATATCCCGGGCCGAACGGCATTCCACGAAAATCCCGTGCGCACCGCTTTCTCACTGGACGCGAGGCCGGCGGTATAAAACCGGTGTTCGGGCTTACCGCGTGCGTTTCCGCTCGTTGAAATCATTATCCCCTGTCGGTAATGATAACGCTGACAGCTCAATCCTCATTCGCGCGGCGTCAATCGCCCATGCGCGCCCGCCAGACTTCGAGGTCTCCCACCCCGACGGACAGACGGGCGAGGAGCGCATTGCGTGGGCGCTCCTAAGCAACCCAACCTTCAAGACCGCTTATGAGGCAGAGGGGTTAAGGGTAAATTGGGACGCAGTGAGAAAGTTGGCAGGGGTGCGGGCGGAGGAGGACACGCGACACGAGCGGCACCCCTCTCATTCATCCACGCACAAACGCAAGAGGCACATGGTGCGCAGCAAGCTTTGATCGTGTCCCCTGTCTTCGCGTCCCGTCCATTCTGTTTAAGTTCATCTACTAATTTCATTAGGGGCCCCCGCGCGGTCCATGTGGGCGCTAATATATATTTGCGAAAGGCTTCTATTCTCCGTGAAGCCTTCTTCTGTGGCCCTGGTTCGAGTCGATGGCCAACATATTCCGTTGCTTCCCTACCAATAGCTGCGACAACCCCACCATCTGATGGAAGCAACTTTTGAATCCCCTATCATGGTCCACACACATGTTTTGAATTGTGAAACGACAGGAATGTTCCGAATCTCGATCCGAATGGGGCGCGATAATATGAACGAATACCGGCGAATACCGCGAACCACGCTACGAACGGCTTTCTATAGCTTTCTATGGTCAAATTTGTCGGCTTCTTCAATATCCTCAAGCCCTGATGGAAGGAAAGAAGGATGGGATGGTTCCTTTATGGTGGCGTCGATCATCTTAGAAATCGTCCTGGCACCTGAGGACTCGTAAAGAGCTACAGCCCCTTCCGAACTTTACTTTTGATGTTCGTCAACCCGCAACTCATATGAAATTCAAATTGCACGCGGAGTGACGCCGTGCCTGGCTTCCCACGCGCCATTGAAAATCTACAAGAGTGAGCCCCCTCTTTGTTCTTCGCACCCATGCCCGACATTACTATCGACACTCCCACTGGGACTGTGGTGTTCAATTACATTATTTCTACACCTACGCACACCTCCGCGCCGCGCGTCGACCCCGCCCTTCCAACAATACTGTTCCTGCATCCGGTATACCTGGGCAAAATAGTCTACCATCGCAAGCGTGCCGTTCCTTGTAGCGGTGTGGTTTCCTAACGAAATCCTCCCAGAGCAGTTCGCAGACCGGCAGCTGCGACGCTTTAATCTTGTTGCGTTCGATCTTCGATGCCATGCTCGCACGATAGGGAAAGCTGGCAAGGGTTATGGGCGCGAAGTGGCGGCGAGAGATGTTGATCTTTTAATGGTGCGTGCCGGTTCTATTTAGTTTGGCGCCACTGACGAGCTCTCCCTGCTTAGTCCGTCCTCCAGATACCTCAATATCATTTATTCGGCATGTCGATGGGCGGATATATTGCACTGCAGACGGGGATATTCTTTCCGTCTAAGGTGCTCTCAATATTCGTGGTATCTTCGCTTCCACTCATAGAAGTACGTTTTCCCATTTATTCAGGTGTTTAGCCCTTTCATCGTGTCCTGACTTTTGTGGCGTCCCCCACCCCACAGCCGCAGGATGTTGGCGAGGGTCGGCAGGAAATATACGACCTCTGGGCCGAGGGCGTAAGACAGGGCGAGACTGTTGGGGACGGCGGCTGTATGGCTGACGCGATTACGGGCGCGGTGCAACTCTCAGTAAACGGGCATCCGACGAAGATATTTGACGCGTGGGTCTCGTTTCATTATTATCTTTTTTTTGTGGGCTGAATCTCCCATTTTCCCACAGCATTCTGCGGACGTCGCAGGCATTCATGACAAACCAGTGGAGTCTCGACCGGCTGGATGACTTCCATGCTGTGAGCGTCGACTTCTTCACCCTCCGCGAGCCCTACACCGTCGAAGCGATGCACAATATTGCATGTCCCGTGTACATGGTGCAATGCGCTGAAGATATCGCATACGACATTTCGACGACCAACCAAGTCGCGGATCACCTCCGTACCGCTGGCGTCCAAGTTGAGGTCGTGCAAGTTCCGGACGCACCGCATTTCGGCGCAACCACACATTCAAAAGAGTGGATCTTTTGTCCTTCTCCATGTATACGCGCCGCTTACATCCTCATGACGCAGAGTGAATGAAATATTCCATAAATTCATATTACGGTTTTACTCCGAGCCACCCCCACCGGTCCCCGAAAAAGTCGAGTCGCCTTTCAAGTCACAGTTGGTCGCAGTCGGCTGGGATTCAGACAGTGATTCGGACGATGCCGAGTTCTTAATCTAGCGTTCTACTTTCCATCGCTTCTGATCTTTGTGCCTCTCTGCGTCAATGTTATAACATAGATTTGTATTTACATGTTTGTACACCCAACTTCACACACGCGATACCCCACGTGATCGTTTTACCAGCGACATTCATGCGTTCGGATCAAGTTGAATGAGGGTATCTATTGTTATTCGAGGATATTTAGCCTCTTCTATGGCTCGGTAAGAATACAATACCTCTTTATTGTCAAGTTGAACGCGCCGTGCTTCTTGCGCCCATACTCGCCACATCAGTGCTGGGACTGCTGGACCGTACCGTCTATGGTAACGGCCATCGATTCGACGGTTAAGTTACGGCTGAACCCGCACAGTATCCGGTACGGTCCAAAAAACGGCCGTATACGGCAGACGGGCGGTGAAAAGAAAAAAATCATGGTTACAAGATGCTACATGCGTGCTAGGTACCTCCCGTCAACTCCTGGACAGGCAGACGTGCAAGGCAAAAGCGCTGCTTCCCAATCATCAAGGTACGGATGGTCTCCGGCTTCATACTGGCTCGCCGGAGAGAAACGGTGTCGCGGCCGCCAGAGAAGATGTGTTCAACCACAACAGCAGAGCCTGTAAAATTGCGATAGTATGAGAAAGGTTAAGGACAATAACAACTCACCATAAATCGTGAAAATATCGTGTACAAGGCATAACAGGTTACTTACTATTTCGACGGTAGGTTCACGGCATGTCACCCGTAACCTTACATGTTCGACATGTTCATAAATGGTAATCCGGCAACTGCCGGAGGCGAGATTTTCACATTTTTTAGCTTATTCGGGCAGAGACAGAAGGAAGGGAGTCCGATATCGACACGACCCTTTCATGTAGTCGCTCCAATTAGAGGCAGGGAGGATCATCGCGAGTCCAGACGTGCTGCGATCCTCCGTCCTACAGTAGTCTGTAGTTAACCGCGTGGCACGTCATTGGTACCCCCACTTATTATGTAAAGTGCTGAGTTTGAATTTTGACCTGCGGTGTTCTACGCTTAGCACAGGTTCTACTGAAAATCCTAGGAGGCCAGAAGTATTTTATACTGATTCTTGAGAGAACTGTCTGTTCAAATCTCGTCTCTGTGTCCAACTTCTAAGTAGACGAGAATGCTGGATTGATCATCATTGATGCCATCAAACCTCGGCATCCTGGCTTTGACGTTGGGGCCGGAAAGTTGGCAGGAGAAGGTGTTCATTCTAGTGGAATAAATGTTAATCTGACCTAAGAATGGGCAAAAAAGTGTTGTGAACGCATGTACGAGGCTCGAGAAATTTAAGATTATATAATAACATCGGGTACCAATGACAGTGATCGAGTAATTGACAGACTACAACACGTGAGGTACGAGCGAGAATTGTTGTAGCGTCTGTTTATAAGAGACTAGTCCTACAGCGGCTCTGACCCCCCGGAGGACTGGTTGTCGTACAATTCTACCCCATCTCCTCAACATCTCCTGGTGTGGTCCGACGTATCTGAGGATGTGAACTGGTCCATTCGGCAACCGACGTGATATGCGCATTTCTTCAACACGGTCTCCGGTTTCTGCGGATTCCTCCCGCTGAAAGGCGTCGTCAGCATCCTGGTGTGGCTCGGAGACAATCCGGAGCTCGTTGCCTGGGAAAATCGCTGAGGACCGATACATGTCGAACCCCGAGGCGACTTTCAAAGATGATGCTTCACATGGGCGGAATTTTTCGAGAGGCGATCCACGAATACTTCCAACGACCACTCGCCTCAGCCGAATGGGACCTCATCTTCCACGGAGTAGATTGCATCCGAGTCGCAAGGGAGCACTTGGTCTGTGCGAAGATAACCTGGTTCATGGTGCGCAATCCCGACTGTTGCGCTCTCCGCGCGGACATCCTCTCGGACGACCATTTCGCCGGGTTCCATCTCCCAGTTATCGATGGCTCGAACTCGGTATTGCGGGAAGGCTTCGTTCGTTCGCAGATGCACCGGACCGTAGCTAGAAATCTCGCCTGGTGGGCCATTCGTGGGGATCTGCTACAGGGACGTACAATTATGTCTGATCTAGAAGAACATCACACGGGAATCTTCCTGTTGACGGGTCGCAGGGCTTGAACTCTGAACAGGGCAGAGGCTGGATCTAGGACGAATGGATGATATGACGGACAGTACTCACATATTCTGTTCTATACGTTCTGTGCACGGTGTCTTATTCGTCTTTGATGTACGACGCTGCTGGGTGATGGGTTTATGTGGTAGTACCATCCTGATATGTATGTCGTTGTACCATATCATCTCGTCGCATTCCACGAACGAGCGACCTATGATGTACGATGATCTGCGTATACAAGCCTTGGGGCACAAATTTGACTCGTGATAAAAATAAAGCGGAAGTCCTGGGCGAAACTATACCACCGCCGTTTTCTTGCGCCACTCCAGATCCAATCCAGATCAGAATCTGACTGTATTTCCAACTTATTTCTCAACGAGAGAAATGCATAGAATGCGGAGGAATCAGGGATATCCAAGGGGCGACACTGCAAATGGAAGAATTGGTGGAAGACGAAATGTTGAAATGATTTGTCATTGATTACTACGTATCAGAGACCAAATAAGACCCCATTGATGCACCGCTTTTGGGGGTTCGCCTTCTTCCCTTTCACGGCAGATTCGCGCAATTCATTCATCTTCAACACCCAGCTGTGGATCACTCCACGAATTCATCGGGGCAATTCCTAACACCTAATCCCCGTTCCTCTTAGCCATTTCTTCCCGTGCTTACGATCAGGTAGAACTTGCCAGATTCCACCAGATTCAGTAATTTCTTGCTCGAGACAGGTCTTCCCCTTCCAAGCCTGGATTCCATCATTTCATTTCCCTCAAATTAGCTAATTAAAGACCCTCTATCTGGCAATATGCAAGTAGCCGATACGTGTCAAATTATTTCTGCACGGGCCGGAGAACGCTCACCGCAACTTGATTCTCCATATGTCCTTCCGTGGACCATACGCATGGACCTCCTTACCGGTACTCTAGTCTAGACCTGATGTTATCACGTCTCGGTCCTCCTTTCCTTCAGACTTCTCCCCCGACCACGACCGCCATAACCTTGGCTGCCACATTTACCTGGGCCCGAATATCGTTCGGGTCTAGTTGGATCAACTTCTACCTGTCATGGATATACATTCGCCCACCCACGAAGAGCGTTCATGGATGTCACTGCATCTTCAGAAGTTGTCTGTAAGCTATTATTGGTGCTGCACAGTTGCTGGTAAGGTACTTATTTGACGTCTCATAATCATGTCTGCTAATTCTCCCCCCGGGCCGCCCAAATTACGCGCTGTCCGGAAGCCCTTCAAACCCCATCGCAGCCTGCGAACGAAATGATAGTACGGTCGCATTAAGATGTTCCAGAAGACCAGAAGACCAGAATCCGTCCACTGTACGTGAAGCATGCAAACGTTTAAAAGCGCGACACACATACTGAATCTCGCTAGGATTCCGCAGTCCCACCCTCCCACACACCTTCTCAGTGTGAATTGAACCAGGGTGAACGGCCTTTGTATTTGACGAAGCTGAAATTTCAAACCCGCCGAATTAATCGTGGGAACGCCTTGCGACTTTCCACTCCTCAATCACGCAAGTGTCAGATAGGCGCAAAATGTCTCGTATCACCGCCTCGTCTACGCCGCTGCCACCCACACATGAGGCGCCGGATCCGCACACATCGCTCTTGAACCACTCGTCGTCCAGATCGTCGTCGTACATGGGTGTCAACAACACGCCGCTCGGCAGCCCAGGACGGGCATCGTACGTGTCTGCAAGAGAGGGGGATGGGACACACTACTCTGGCGCGGACTGCGGGGATAGCAGCACACCGCGTGTGTCCCTCGTGCTCGAGAACGCGGGCAGCGTCGCGCGCGACCACCTCGCGTCCGAACGCACTTTCCTCGCATACGTGCGGACGAGCCTGACCATCGCGTCCGCTGGCGTCGGTGAGCGCGTCTGTTGTTTCGAATGCATCTACTCCGACTCACAAGCGACATTTCAAACAGCCCTTGCCCAACTTCTCACCATCTCAGACCGCCTGAACAATCAAGTATCTGTGCCGCTGAAGCCCTTTGAGGTCTACGCGCGCCCACTTGCAGCCTCTTCAATCATCCTGGCATTATATGTCCTTGGCGTCGGTACGCCTTGTCTCTTGACTTGGTGCCTACTACCCGTGATTAATCCATATACGAGCAGGCGTATCGCGATATTTTACCGTCCAGGTCGCACTCACCGAGGGACTGTTTCCCGTCGCGCGGTTACGTCTGGGTCTCATCGCTCTGGCTCTAGCCACGATCATCACGGTGGTGTTCGGCCTGCTTCTGGCTGGACGGAGGTGCGAATCAGACACTCTGGCTTGAAACCTAGACATTGATCCAAATCCTGCCCCGCAGACACTGACCATATCGTAATAAAATATGGCGGCCCGCCGCAAAAATTGCAGACACGAGTTGGCAATACCACGCGCCCGAATCCTGAAGGTGGGCAGGCATTCCGTGCGACAGCGAGACAAACACATGTCTATAAACAATTCGTGTACATTTACTTGATCTAGGCTTCTTCTAGTGACTACGTATTTATCAGTACACGATGCGCGCGCACGACGCACTACTTCTTCTCCTCCGTCCTCGAGAGCAGCGAGCGCCCCGTCATCTCTTCAAAGCACACAACAACAATCAGCAACGCAGGAAATGAAAGAAACAGCAAGAAAACACACCTTCGGGCTTGGGGAGTCCCTATGCAGAGGAGCTGGCGTGTCAGGGCGGATCATCGAACACATGAAGAGGGGGGAACGCACAAGAAGATCGAGCACCGTCGGCGCAACATCGCACAGCGCGCCTTCCTCCTCGTCCTCCGCCTTTGCGTCCTCGGGCACCAGTGCGTACCCTGCCGACGCGGGTCCCGCGAGGATGAACGGCACGGGGTTACACGTGTGCGCCGTGTGCGGCTGCCAACGCACATTCAGCATACACCTGGAGAATTGAATGCGATGCAAATACGTACCGCGCCCGTGTCCAAGTTGCGCATCTGCTCCGCGTTCCCGTGGTCCGCGGTGACGAGCAGGACGTACCCCGCAGCCTGGCACGCCTTATAGATCGTGCCCACCGCGGCGTCCGTGTGCGTGATCGCGGAGACTGCGGCGTCGAAGTTGCCTGTGTGGCCGACCTGGGAGCGGGTGTCAGTAAGTCGGTGGGCGAGGACGGGAAACAAAGGCTTGGGGAGAAGGGCATGAAGGAGGGAGGGGAAAACGGGGTCGGGAGGAGTGTGGCAGTACGTTGGGGAGCGTCCAGAGGGGAGGTAAAAATGGAGGACGTGCAAAGGGGAACGACAATGCGCAAAGTGAGGTAGTGTCCAAAAAAGGTAATTGCATTACCATATCGGGCGGCGCAAAATTGCACATGACAAAGTCGTATTCCTTGCTCTCGACGACGCTGGCGACCTTATCCGCGACGGCCTGGACGCTCATCTCCGGTTTGAGATCGTATGTCGCGACCTGGGGATAATCATCGAAGTCAGTAGCGGTATCGCTGGGGAGGAGAAAGACAGACCTTGGGAGAGGGAATCATGAAGCGCTCCTCGTGAGCAAACTGCTTCTCCACGCCACCGTTGAAGAAAAAGGTGACGTGGGCGTACTTTTCCGTTTCTGTGAACGCCAAGTCAGCATAAATGATCGAGAAACCGGAAGGAGGGAAGTGGGGAGCCGGGAGGAAAGTGAAGACGACCCCAAGCAGGTGAAGTCGAAGCAAAGCGATAGGGGCGGAAACAAGCAGGAGCCGGAAGATGGAGTCGCCCTGGAGGGACTAATGGATATGTAACGTGGACTCGAAGGCAAAGGGCTAATCGACCCAATATGTGTGGAAACGCGAGGTCAAGGAAGGGGGAAGGTAGGAGCTGGTAGAAGCGCATGAAGAGGTGATAGGCGAGTGAGGTGCGACAATGGACAGTATGTATAGGGAAGTGCGGGAGGAGGGGCGGAAGTGCGGGACCGGGAGGAGTATGGCTGACAGACAAAACGCTCCCCCCGGCTCGTTAGGGAAGAGGGGGGTTCGGGGAGACTTTGTAACACGTATGGAGTATGGATGGGAAATAGCACCGAGAACCTGGGGAGGATAGGGATAGAAGGGTACGGGGCGGGGAGGGTGTACGGAAGGAAGGAGGGCGTGACGGGGGGTAGAAGGGCAAAAAATTGGGGTGCGGGTGGAGAAGGGCGGGAAGAAGCAAGAACGGAAGGAGACGGGTGGGAGGACGTTGCGGGGAGGAGACTATGGGAGGAAGAGATGCAGACGCAATCCGCAAGCACAAAGCAAATAGGGTACGGGTGGGAAGGGTGCAAAAGAGCAGGAGCAGAAGGAAAGGCAGGGAGGGAGTTGGGAGACATTCAGGCGCATGGAAGGAAGGAGATAAGGCGGAGGAATGGGCGGTAGATGCGGAGCGGGCAACCAAAACAAGAATAATACCCACCGGCGATATGCGCCTGCTTGATCTCGTGCGTAGAGAGCCACTCCGCGAGCACGTTCGTCATCGCCTGAGGTGGGAACGCAGCGGGGAAAGGGAAGTCCGAGTTGTAGCGCGACATGGTGGTTATGCCCTGGGCAGTGTTAACTAAAAATGGGGGGGAAAGGAAAGCGGGAGCGGCTTACAAGATCCTTGGGGACGGTGACCTCCATCGGGCGGTCGGGTAGGCCCAGCACGCTGACGAGCTCACGCATGCGGTCCGAGCGGTAATTGAAGAAGAAGAGCGTGTCACTATCTGCACGATTTATCAGTACTCTAAGTAAAAATTGCAGGGGAAAGAAACGACAATACGGACCTTTGATGCGCCCCGCGTCCCCGTTCACGATTATCGGCTTCAAAAACTCATCCGTGAGATCCTTCTCGTAGTTCGCCTTGATCTCGTCGACGACGCCCTTGCCCTCGCTCAGCGCCTCCCCCTCGCCGCCGACGAGCCCATCAATCGCGATCTTGATCCGCTCCCACCGCTTGTCGCGATCCATCGCGTAGTATCGCCCAACGACGGTCGCGAGCTCGCCGTACCCCTCCTTCTTCATGAATGCGAGGAGATCGGAGCAGTAGCCCGCCGCGGAGCGCGGGGCGGTGTCCCGTCCGTCGCCGAAGAAGTGCACGTAGGTGTGCGGTACGCCTTGCTCCTTCGCGGCCTCCAGCAGCGCGTATAAATGCGTAATGTGTGAGTGCACTCCGCCGTCGGAGATCTGTATGGACAGGTCAGAAAACATCGGAAAAAGGCGAACAAAATCGTACAAGGCCTAGCAGGTGCAGCCTTCCATTCCCGTCCTTGGCGCGCTGGAAGCTCTCGAGGATGGTCGGGTTTTTGTGGAAGGCGCGTTTCTTGATTGAGACGTCGATGCTGGGTTAGGATTTAGCTGAGCTACTCCGCCTGCACGATCTTCAGAAGTCTAACCGGACGATATCTTGCCATACGACACGTCCTGCGCCGATGTTCAGATGCCTAGGAACGCAAGCTCGAGTCGGCATTTTCTTCGCGTCAAAGCCAGCTCAGCACACACCCGACTTCAGAGTTGCCCATTAGACCATCAGAGAGCCCCACAGCGGTCCCGTGAGCTGCAAGCCGCCGCTGGCTATGCTCCTTGCCAATCTTGTCCATGTTGGTCGTGGTGCCTGCCTCGATGGCATTGCCTTCTAGTCCGGGCTCGGTGGCGATCCCCCAGCCATCGTGGACACTGCAGAGGTCGAGTCAGGCAGGGGGACGCAGAAAGGGGTTCTGGCGTACATGAGACAAACCTTGTTCTTCACTTCAGTGGGCATGGGCTCGAGAGTGCTGGCGGTGAATCGATGGGAGTGGAGAAAAGGTGGGAGCCCAATGCGGCAAGGTTTCACAGCACGTGATGCAGACGCGTCGCGTCGTCATGGCAGGATCAACGGCGTTAGCTGGGTTATCGGTGTTAAGGTCGGCGTTATGTGCTCTTTTAACTCTTATCATCATCCAAAGGCTGCAGTGTTGACACCAGTGAGAGCTTGACCGGGTTGAAAAACATCATTTGCTTCTCTCAAATGAATCAAACCGCCCCCGTCGTTTCTTCAAACCTAAGTTCCACATCCCTGACTGATACACAACTAGCCGTATACCGGCAATGTGGCTAGTCTAATCACATTCAACTTGGATGAGAATCAGCTCGTTATTTCGAGGTTCCTTGCGGTGTGGGATATTAATATTGATGTGGATGCTTCCTAATATCGAATGACTTCCAGGCCTTATCTCCGTGGCCGAGAAAAACGCTTTTATTGTCGCGGTCCAGCGAACCTGGGAATCGGCTTCGATATTTTCAACCTGGAAAGCAAGCACCAAAATGCAAGGACCTATCTGCTGGCCGCCCATAGCCAGGAGTCCGGCAACTTCTACTTGATGGATGTTGTGCTGTCCATCATCACGGAGGTTCACGTTACTACTTACCTCGCTGAACAGCACGATTGTGAAGGCAAAGACAGCCCCATGCAGATAATGCCCATCTGAAATTTGTCGGACATCTGAATTTATCTGTCTTCACTCCAGCAATACAATCTCGGAACTGACGGCCCAATTGACGCGGACTTACCGCAGTTAGCAGAAGGAGTACGCCGAAAGTTCCAATCCAGAGATAACCCAACTAACATGGTTTTGATTTAGATTCATTCATGTTCTTTGCGCGAATCTAGTAACGGGAATTGACGTGCTTTCTATGAATGGGCCGGGTGAGGCGCAAATATCAACGTATCGACCTTGAGCCCTGCCCATCTGCCCATACGTGAGTAGCTGTCGCCACTATTGTTCTACCCGCGACTTACATCTCTTATTCCTCAAGACTTGAGCAGTCTCTAAGGAATGACGACCTTTATTTCATGAATATCCAGTGCGCTGTTCGTCACACGATTCTTCAATGCAAAACATACAGAATGTTAGACTGCACCTAAAGTCCTTGATGTCCGTTGGAGACTTGAGCGGCTCCGATTTCTCATTGACAGCAGAGACCTTCTGGCCCGCAGAGGCTTTTCACCAGGATTTGGTCCGAAGATTTCAGATAATACGAACTTAGACTTGTTGTCCGCTCCTAGCTAGCATCTCAACTCAAACCCAATTATCGGACACTGCCGGCATTTGCCGAGTCGGCTGATTCCGGCACGCTTGCCAGTGACCGAACTCCGACGGAGCTGATCAATAATCAATTGATAGGGTGATGGACTTCTTTCCTTCACGACAACGTCGTTCGGATCGCCTCACAATCCCCGATAAGCTACAAGAGCGATTCGGTACCACTACACCGGTGGCCCGGATCCTCGCAGATCATGAAGCGGTGGCCAGCGCCTCACTTACAGTATGTACCGCTTCACCATGAGCTCGTTATGATTCCAATGTTGTTCCTGTGCTACTGTCGTTTAAAATCGGAGTTACGGACGCTTCAACTCGCGGTGCGTTGCGACGAGATCATGATACTGTAACATTGTCAATTTCTTGACTCGCGGTTTGATATCACAGGCCCCTGGCATATTTATAGTCTGTGGTGAAGGAATTTGACGTCGTGGTTCTTTGCGCTCTTCTTCCCACTCCCGGTTCCTCAGCGACCCGCTTGTTTTCCTTTCCTTTATTCTCTGGCAGCGCCATTTTTTTTTTCTTCAACCATGCTCGCACTCCTTGCTTTACTGCCGCTCCTTCCTGCTGCGCTTTCACGGCCTATTTTTGGCCTTGGGGACTCGACGTCCAGCGACTCTGACTCGGGGGCAACGACGCCCTTTTCCATCGCGGACGCGAACAGCACACTCCTCCGCCCAGCTCAGTTTGCCCGCGTAGCGTACTGCGCAAGCGCAACGATTACGTCCTGGACCTGTGGGGCCCCCTGCGAGGCGCTGACCAACATCACCTTCCTGCAATCCGGTGGAGGTGTGTCTCTTCGCTTCACTCGCGGAATCACAACTAAATCCCCGCCACTTAGATCAGGGCGCGATCCCGCTTTGTGCGAGAAATATTGCATTTCTAATCCTGCCTGCTAATCAAACTACCCAGACTATATTGCCCATGACGCAAATGAGCAGCAGCTCGTCGTCGCCCACGAGGGAACGGACGCGCAGAAGCTGTGAGTCCAGATTTCGGCCTTCACGCGTCCCTCTTATACTCTCGTCTTAGCCTCTCGATCCTGAACGACGCTGAATTCGGACTGGTCCCGTTGAATGCCTCCCGCTTCCCGGAGACTGCTGGCCGTACGTCCCCTTTCCTTGGAGGATAAAATATCGTGGACCTGTTTTTCACAGAAAACATCACTGTGCACGACGGCTTCCAGCAGACGTTCGAGCGCACGGCGGATGGGCTCCTCGCGGGCGTCATGGCGGGCCTCGCGAGCACGGGTGTCAAGAAGATCGCCGTCGTTGGCCACAGTCTCGGTACGTCACTTTGTCGCGCGGAAATCCACGCCGAAGCTAATGAATATGGCCCTTAATAGGTGCGGCGCTGGCGACGATGACCGGTGCGATGATTAAGAACGCGGTCGACCCCTCGATCGACGTGACCGTCACTGGCTTCGGGCTTCCCCGCGGCGGAAACCCTGCTTGGGCTGACTTCCTCGACTCGGGCGTACGTCCCTCTCGCATGCATCCTCCTCATCCTGTGATTAATCTCTTGTCCTGTATTGCAGGTTGGCGTCACGTTCGTAACGAACCAGAACGACCCCGTCCCGACCGTTCCCCCCAAGTTCCTCGGGTTCCAGCACCCGAGCGGCGAGATCCACATCGTGGACGCCAGCCAGACGAACCTCGTCTCGTGCCCTGGGCAGGACAACGCCAACTGCGCTACCGGCAACTCGCTCCTCGCTGCGAGCGTACAGAACCACCTCGGTGCGTGCCTGTTTCTCTTTCCTTCTTGCTGCTTCATTTCTCCTCCTCGATGGATATTGATACTGATCATGATATATTTTTAACAGGCCCGTACTTCGACGACATCACGTTCGGTGGGTCGCAGTGCTCCTCGTAGAGGCTTGCCCTTGCGCTCGGACGTTCTCGATGGGGTAGGTACTATATTATGCGGTCTAATAATGTGAACGTTGGTCTGTGAGCGATTGCAGCGGGCGTGTGGTCACAAGACGCGTAACTGGTAAATAAGGCCTTACCTTCAATGATACATCGCTCGAACTCGGCATACGGTGTGCGCTCAGGATGCCAACTTATATTGAACCAACTTCGACATAAATGAACGTGCACATCATGAAATTAAATGTACAACAGGAACTCACCTTAACTGAGACATAACTCAGCGTACGTTCGACGGTTTCAATTCAAGTCGACCATACTCAGATTTTGGATTTAAGTTGACCATACTCACAGTTTGGATTCAAAATTCATTTGGATTTCTTCCCCGGGAGCGGTCTTGAGTCATCAGGCCTTAGCGTTTTGAGCTCAGACGGTGGGTGCGATGAAATTCAAGGACATTTATTTCCTACGGCTAAAAGAACCGCATCTTGTTCCGCAGGGATAACTGTGCCGTCCAAAAAATTGCCGTAGGACACTAATGTCACTGAGGGTCTGATCTCAGGCCTCGCATCTCTATTCTTCCTACTTCCATCATTACATACACGCCCCATGCCCCGTTGGAAGCGAGACTTCCGTTGGAACTGGAACGCGCCATATTCGAGTTATGCGCCCGAAGTCATTCCCCGACGATCCCCGCTCTCCTTCGAGGCGCTCACCGCATTCTCACCTGGCAATTTTCCGCTTTTCGACGCAAGATTCGGGGTAACAATCATTATTATATATCAGACTTGAAACGTTACTATGCATGTACTGCGGCTCACAGAAGCGTCCCGCACGCCGGAAATCCTGGAAGCAGTAAAGGCGAAACCAGCTTTCCTGGAGTCCGCTGTGCGAGATGTGCTAATGACTCGAGCACGTACTCATTGGGTCCTGGAACACTGGACAGGTTTTTGGGGCTTGCCCCGAGCTTCTCGCTCATCGGCGACATCACTGGTCCGGCGCTTCTCCCACTCCTCGGGGAGATGCACATACGGTGCCTCAGCGTTAACTTGGGAGACCTGTTTCGTAACAAGGGCAACGAGGTTGTCTCTGTGGACCTAGAACATCCCTTGTTTGCCTCGTTGACACATTTGGACCTATTCGATGAGATGGACATAGAAGATGATGAGGGACAGGACTGGCTGAAGAGTTTATCGACCCTTCCGGCGCTTACTCATTTTGGATTCAGCATCCATTAATCTTCCAACACGTCCTCGTGAATTCCATACACATACGGGTTCTGATCATCGAGTTCGATAACCTTGGCACAGGATATCAACCTCGAGGACTCAAGGCTCGTCGTGGCCGTACGCAGGAATTACTACAACGACTGGGAGATCGGTGTGCGGGGAGAGGATATCTGGATACGAACAGAACATAAGTATTATTCTAGCTACCTGCCCAGTGAGTTGGGGGCAAAATAAAGTCTCGTCTGCAGCTGTTTGAAATTTCTGAACATACAGTACAGTTCGCCGCAACTTCGTAAGTTCATATGCGTTTCTCCGGAATTCACAGAATAGTGTGAGATCAAGCAGATAGCAGACTCAATATTATACCTGTATTGCCAGCAGAACTCTTCTAGCTGTTGAGAATAGACGAGTTGGTTAACAGGTGAGAACGCGCAGTGGTTCTCTGAGACACAAAGTATATTTGGGTTCACGATAAATTGATGATTGTTGCATGGGTTACAGCACTGCTTACAGTAACATGAAACCTATATAGATCTACTCAGCTAATTCATGCGGAATTAGTCATAGAAAAAGAGAAGCGAAAATATGACATATTGGGTGATGCAGGATGTCGGGCCATTTGGGGCATAAATGCGGTCTAGTACTATCAGAACTTGTGCAAAAAACCTGGTATTTTGTGAGGGAAGACTTGTAGACATTAGGGAACATGTCATAGAATGATAGTTCAGTCTATGGTGCTTGTGATCACTTTGGGGCAATGGGCAAAACACTGTGATTGGGAAATATTGTAAGAATGGCATCCATCCATGAAATTTATGCAAATCTGACTCTATGGCATCTTTCAAAATCCATTTAAGTCTTCCGTCCCAAAAAACCAGGTTTTTTGAACATACCTAGATCTCGCTAGGCTGAGTTTATTCCCCAAACTGCCCAATTTCCCAGACTATCTAATATAAAGTATTTTTACCCACTTCCTTCTATCACTAATTGCGCATGAATTAGCCTGAACTATCTAGCCTGGTTTCATGCAAATCCGTGAAGAACTGACCGAGGTATGGGGAATTCCTCGAAAATGTCCCAAATGGGAAATTTTTCGTTCGCCCCCTCGGTACTGACATTAGCTGTAAGGATAGTTCAAACTATGGGGGCAACAATGCGAACTGATTACCCAGTGCTTAGCAGTGTGTATAGCCCTGCATAGTCCCCACCAGCGACATATAGATGGAATCCATTGTTCAGACTGGTTACGGGGAATATATTCAAATTGAAGGAGGAATATCTCCCGTCCCGGAGTTGCGTTCGTCTCCGACGTTATTCAAGACTTGTAAGCGTAAGCCTGCTTTACCAGCCCAAACACGGTTTTTTGATCTCCATGCGTCGTAGCGGGGATTGAACACTTGTCACTAATAATGTTCGTGTAAAGTTCAATTTTGTTTCTGAGTGCTCGCTATTTACCGGGGATCTGCATAGAGAAAAGAATCTGGCGGCGCTAGTCAGTTCAATGGTACAGAAATAAATTCGCGATTGCGTGAGTCGCCAGGTAAGTGTCCGCGATTGCGAAGAGCGAGTTAGGAACCTTTCCTAGGTCAAATCTCAGCGCAAACAAGTAATCCAAGGAGGATCCGCAACAGGAGTTAGCATTCCTCTGGCTGTCGTGATTTCTGTTCAAGTTGTAGCCGCAGATTGTTCAGGAGTTCCCAGACCCGAAAATCCCGGCTTCCATTGAACCGATTAAACATCTAAATGAACGTCCAGAAATGCTCGAATGGCAGCATGTGGGACCCCATGTCGCATAGCAGTTTGATCGTCCCACGACGAGTGAAGCCCGACCAACGTCCCATCCGCAGCATGAATCAGCGGCGCGCCGGAATGCCCCCAGTAAGTCCACGCATCGTGCATGAGCGAGCCAATCTCGGAGTTGTCCTGCGGATCTGCGCCGAAAACCATCCCACGAAACGACCCCTCCGATATTTCGATGAAGGGATAGTTCGTGCGCCGCGCGGACGTCGACTCGAGGTCGTCCTGGCCTGGTTGGCCGATGCACACAATACGCGCGCCCTTGACAGGTGCGTACGCGGCGGGAAGGATAAACTGGAAGGCGGGAACGGCTCCTGCGCATTCGACGGCAATAATTTTGAGAAGTGCTAGATCGCGGACAAGGTCCCATGCGCGGCACTCGACTCGAACAGCTAGTCCGGTATAGAAGAGTAGCCACCGGCGCTTGGGCGATTGTTGGTATTCCTCCTCTGTATCACCAAAGCAATGCGCGCAAGTCAAGACCCATCCCGCGGGATCGACACACACGGCAGAGCCCGCCTCTTGCTGCGCGAAGATCAAACTCGCTCCGAGCGCTGTACGCATCTGCTCAGTGTCGTTGGGAAGAGACGCGAGCGTGGTGGCAACATTGGCGGTCAGCTGTCGCTGCTTCTCGCGCAGGAGGGCCAATTCCGATGCTTTGAGGCCAGGGAGACGAGCAGAGTCTGGCGGGATGATATTCATCGGAGGATGAGGCGGAGAATCGCCGTGGTCGTTCTTTGTCGGTCCAGAACCTGTCGCGAAAGTATCCAAACGCGGGGTTGCCACAGGGAGTCCGACTGAGGGCAATTGGACATCTCTGGACGCCGAACGCAGGCGACGGGGGCTCGACATTAGAGGATAAGGAAGAAGAAAGCTTTCCTTCTCAGTCTCAGTGAGCGAGCACTGACAGCGTTTGAGTCATGATCATGCCGAAGAATGGGCCGAGCATCAAATCAAATCACGTAAGAGTACGACGCGGTTCCGCGAGCCAAAGCGGCGTCAACAACGCGTCTGCCAGTCTCACACAATTCTCGCCGCGCGCGAAGGAGCTCGAGGAGTATAGCACGTCCCTGGCGACACAGCCTCATAAGATATTGGACGTTTGAAGAGGCGGGCATTGTAACTTAAGCCCCGGGAATCCCATGGCAGACGTTGCATCGCAAGGATTTTATGTTTTGGTTCTGTCTCGGGACTCATGAATTAATTAGCTCTCCACGATTCGACTCTTCGCGACCAAGGAAGTGTAAGGATGTAGTATTTTGAAGCCTACAGACCGTGGACTTTTTGGAAGAGTCACGGAGTACGTACACCAAGTAGATTTCCCGAAAAACCGAGAAAGACGGGGGTATCACGCAATCTATGTCCACAGGGTGTCTGACAAATTTGGAGAGAGAGAACGGCGGGCTAGAATTAAGATCTGATCGAGCAGTTTGTCCACAATAGTGCAAGAGTCAATTCGCTTAGAAAACGTCCTCGCACCCGCTACGCGCTTTCTCCCTTCTCCACCTCCTCCTCCACCGGGTCCACGGCGCTATTGTTTCGTCTTACCGCGATAGCCGTTGCAAAGAAGAACGAGAATCCCACAAAGGCCATCACCTAAATCGACACGAGCGCGAATCAGCGAATAAATAAAATCTAGCTGGAAAGGAAGAAAGAACATACTCCGCTGAACAGCGCCGGACGCCACCAGATGAAATTCTTTGTGAGGAGTGCGCCGCTGATCGGTGGCCCTGAATGAGGGAGAGATAAGTATACAGTCGGTGAAGCTGGTGACAGAACCCTGACGCACCGATGAGGTTGCCGATGCCCACTATCGCGAAGGAGACGCCCATTCGGAGGCTGGATGAGAGCCACATAGTCCAGGATAATATACAATATTTGACCTGAGAGTGACCCACCCCAGTTCGCCCAAGTCGTCTGTTAGGACCGAGATCAGCGGCGCCATCAGCGTTACGACTAGAAATATTTAACAAAAGACAAGGCGGAAGGAAAGATAAATGAATACGCACAGATCCCAATACAATATCCGTATAACACCCCCATGACCACAACGCTCGCGACACTGTGGAGCGCGATCATGGAGAGGATGAGTACGGCACCGCACCCCGCGACCACGGTGACGATGTTGATGACCCCAAACCGGCGCACGAACAGGCCTGGGGAGAGACGGCCCACGAAGCTCGATGCGTTCATGATTACTAGCTGGATTGGATTGGGGTCCATTTAGCGAGGGCGGACGCGGTGTGGAGAAGAAGCTGACCGAGTAGAACGCGAAGGGCTGGTGTATTCCATGCTTGACGGCGTCGAGTTGCAGATAGAAGAGAGGAAAGTACAATCCGATGGAGTAGGCGCACATCCTGACGGGAATTTTAATTTGGCATGCGGTCTGACTCGGCATGGAACGTACGCAATAGTCGCCAACACATAGGTTCTATCGCGTGCGAAGCGGGGAAGGGACTTCCAAAACGGTGGATGTGTCGCAGCCGGCGGGAGGCGGGGGCGCATCAAAAGGCAGGCGATGATTAGCAGGCCGCTGACGAGGCCTGCGCTAGCACGGACAGCGTTGCCGAAGCCGAGGTAACTTCGCAGTGTTTTATTGAGCATTATTGGGTGGATAACCGCTCCGAGGGAGGAGCCCGATGCGACGATGGACATTGCGAGAGCACGACGTTTCTTGAAGTAGTGAGAAACCACCGAGATGCTTGGGACGTAGAGTATCCCAGCGCCGAGGCCTGCGCCGATACCCTGGGCAAGGAATATCTGTGGGTTTGTGTAAGCAAGACCGATGTGAAGGTGGAGCGAGAGGTTAACCTGGTACAGCTGCTCTGGCTTGCAGAGCGAGAGCATGAAGAGGCTGACGCACTGAAGGAGAGTCCCGCCACAGACAAGGAAGTAGCTATGTGCAATTTGAGCGCAGTTCTTTCAGAAAAGGAGAGAACCCACAAGTATCCTCGATCATACAAACGGCCTGAGACAAGGCCACTCGATATCACCAGAAAACCGCTGATGCTTCCGATCCATCTTGTATGAGGGGGATGAATACTCAGATAACGAAGGCAAGCAGAGTGTTACTGACGAGATTGCTGAGGATGACGATTGCGTCAGGTATTCTCGCGTATAGAAATCTGAGATGAGAATTCAATCATGCGTTTCTGTACCATGAGGAGAAATCTAGACCTTGGTAGACACCGAACGATGTGGAATATCTTCCAACGACGATGAGAATCTAAAAGACGGGTATTACTTTGACGAACCCAAAACCACAAAACTGGACGAGGAATCTGAGAAGAAAGAACCATAAGTTAGTCCCCCTGAGTAATATGATAGACAGATATGATAATACGGACGCTCCAGCGACTGTAGCCCACGCACGAAGCCCGCCTTCAGGGAATGTTGGTGGTGTGAGAGCAAGTTCTGAATCTCCATTGGGAAGTATTCACTGCGTTCCCACCCTATGTAGACCCACGCCTGTCTACGTTAACCTACGTGTGACTACGTGCGGCTACATGCGGCGATGTGTGGCTACGTGCGGCTACCTGTGTGTATGCCGTGATGTAGACGGACCTTCGCCGAGCTTGACCTACATTCGGCTACGTCTGGCCACATGGCGTAGACAGGGTCCGGCTACCCGTCGGCTACGTATGTCGACCTGCGTCTACGCTGTAGACGCACGTAGACACACCTTGGCCAACTTCATAATGCGGATTTGGGGCCATTTTGGTGTTCTATTGTATAGGCCAGTTCATTGCCATCCTTGTGCTCCATAGATTCAACGCATACAACGAATCGAAGCCAACGAGAGAATTTCGGGAGAAGGGTTGCATCCAGAAATAGCCAAGAAACACCCACGTCGGCTTGGGCAATGCCCAAGTAGCAATCCTGCATCAGTTGGGGTACCTGAGGATTTGCAGAGGTCTGAGGGAAGCCAGAAGATGACCAGACAATGCAGTTAAAATTATGCACAGAGCCCTGGAAGAATCGGACCCGCGCCGGCCCGAGATCAGACGCCATTGGCAAACATACACAAACATTGAATTTTGGTAAACTAATGCGAAAAATCACACGTTAGATATCTCTTCAACCACGGTCTTCACCCCCTTCTGCATTGAATTTATGCATCCATTTCTGCAGGCTGGTCTAAATTGGTTCAGGTATGTGTATATTTGTCTACATTGGTCTACGTGCGTCTACATCAGTCTATGTCGGTCTATGTGCGTGAACCGACGTAGACCGACATAGACAAATGTAGACATATGTAGATGAACTGTGTTTACATGATGTAGACACAGGTAGACAAAGGGGTCTATCTACCCTTCATCTACGGGGGTAGGCAGACCCTCTGTCTACCAGGGGTGGGAACGCAGTGATTGATGACGATGCGTCTGTTCTCACACTTGAACTCCTTTCATCCATGGGAGGAGCCATGTCTTTCTTCGTCGAGGTCCTGAGGGTTTTAAACCCACTGCTCAGAAGCAAGGGCCACTTGTCAGCTCCCAGTCCAACCCACGTCCAGGGCACGTACAACTGTAGCGTCGGTTAGCGATGGTTACACACTCGAGTTCTCACCTCAACCAAGCCTTCTAACTTCCCAGACTCGGAAGTAACAAGCAGCAGAGCCTCGAATCAAGATACTATGGGTGCCCAGAGTGCTGCCTGGCAGCTCAGGCATTCCATAGTATATTCAACCATTCTATTTGACTGTTTTTTTGCGGCGAGTCCTGAGGAAGACCGTACTTCGGGGCCCGACAGGGAAGCTTGAGATGCGCATGCGGTTCGTAATTTACAGTTGTGTGATCATCTGGGAGTGCCGCTGTACTGCCAGTGTCCATCTCTGCATCGAATGTTCATCGGGTTTGCCTTCGCTATATAAACCTAGACCAGTCTTCTATGCCCTATCAATAGCAGACTGCGCTTCTCTAGATGAACAGGGTGGACAGTGATAAATACTATTACACTGGCTGTTTCCAGATGGTTATCTTCCCGCTGCAGTGCGGCTATGTGGGATCGCCATGACCTCTAAACAGCTACAGGTTGTCAAAAACAAGAATTGTGTTGGGCAGTTCATAAAGCGAGCAGGCAAAAGCGCTGTACTTTCAAAATTGATGTGAATGGTTCATCAAATACGGAAATATCATTTGTGCAGCAAGCAAACTATGAAACCGCGCAAGCATGAAGAATATATATCGAAGACACACTCGCATCCATACACGAACACGAAGGCACAACGTGTAAACCGTCGAAAAGGCGCCCACAGACCCTTAGAAGACGCAGCTGTAAACAAATTCAAAGGCGCAACGCAGACAGACAAACCCGCAAAATGCCGCTAAAAAATTCAAAGGCGCCCGCACAGACGAACTCGCAAAATGCCGCTAACGGCGATGAGAAGCTCAGCGTATCAATGGCAAGGCGCCGTGCCGCTCTCGACTTCGTTTGCAGTGGCACCTCTCGCGTGCAGAACTGCAAGTGTGGGTGCCACACCCCACGCTTGCGCGTCCCCCGCAAAACAAACTAGCGTTCGCATCACACCCGACACGCCTTGCACCGTCTCACCTTCTCCGCGTGAGCCATGGGTAAACCTGCACACCGTCCGCCACACTGGCGCACCCCGTGTGGCTGAGGCCTACAGAGGCCTCCACAGTGGCCATAAGTAGTCCACGCCGTCCGCCAAGTACTGGGTCCTGACCCGCACCCACGTCGTGCGCGTTCTCCAGCGGGCCCGGGGGGTCCTCCCCACACCCGGTGCACATCTCCCGGTCTGAGCCCAGCAGCACCAGACGCATGTCGCGAATCGCGGTACACGCTCGCACACCCCCTCCTCATTCTCCCCATGCGCGCCCAGGCGCATCCGCAGCGGTACGCGTACAGGGGGCTTTACACGCCGCGTCCCACTCCCCGGTCTGAGCCCAGCAGCACCAAGGCGCACACGTCACCGTACAGGCTCGCTCCCTCTTCTGAGCGCGCGTTCCCACTCTTCCCCGTGCGCGCCTAGCCGCAGCGACACGCGTACAGGGGCTTTACACTCCCGCGCCGTGTCCCCGCACGCATCCTCTTCCTTCGTCCTTGAGGCAGGCGCGCGTCTCGCTCCTCCGTAGACACATATCGCCCACCTCCGCGCGCGGGCATCTCCCCATACTCGCCCCACGTACGCCCACCCACCCATCACACCCACCTCGCACACCCCTGTCAACTCCTTCGAAACTAGCGACACGCCGAGCCGCAACGTCCCCCTCCCTCCCACCCAGCCCGTGAGTCGCGCCGTCTTCCCCGGTGCCCGCAGCCCCTTCGGCACCAGCCACGTTCTCGCACGACGAAGTACTCATCCACGAAGAGCATCCACTCCGTACGGCGCATCTTCCCCGAGTCCGTAAGGGGCATCTTCCCCAGCGGCCCAGACGCGCTTCGCGTCGCCGGCATCCGCGCGCCCTCCAGACACACCCCGCAATCGCGCGCACTCCCCGTCCTGCCTCTCCTTTTCCACGGCGTGCACCCCCGCCTTCACACATCTTCCCCCGTCGCCGCGTAAGCCCCACGCACCGTCCTCCCCGCGTGCACCTCCACAGACGCTCCCCGTCCGCATCTTCTGCCCATGCTCGCCCACGTCCGCTCCTCCACACCAGGGCGGCCCACACCAGTGCCCAACCACGCCACACACGCACCCCTTCCCTCTGTGTTCCCTCCGCGCATCGTCCCCGTCGTTTACACAGAAAGTCGTCGAGGCAAAGTCCTCCCCCGTCGAAAAGCCTGCGACTCCGGATCGCCGTGATACCAAGAGGCGAGATGTCTCGGAATGGCAGCAAGAAGCGTCGTTCGACGCCAGGATGGCTCGCTCTCGACGCCAGGGGGATCTCGAGACCGTAGCAAGAACGATCTGAAAGAACCAATCTTAACCATCTTCCTCTATACTGGACGGAGTATTTACTCACTCACCCTCGCGCCTCGGTCGCGAGCTCCCGTCCGTGCGCCGTATTCCGCCCGCAGCCCATACCGGCGGGCCTTGGCGCCGTTCTCACTGCAAGAAGATGTAGGTCAGCCCTTTTCCTCTTCACTCAACGAATAAGTCACTCACTCGTGAGCCCGACTCGCGACGAAACCGCGTACACGGTGCACACCTCCACACGCACGCCGCCTTACGCGTCCTTCCCCGCTCATCTATCTCCTCCCTGCGGGCACCCGCATCTACCTCCACCCTATCATACGCGCGCGCATGGTCCGCTTCTCCAATCTGGCCCGCGCGTCCAGCAGCACCAAAGGCACGTCGCAGGTCCAAGCTCGCGAGTCCACCGCACGCCAAGACGGACACCGCCGATGGCGATACCCCGCTAGAGGATGATCTGCAAGCACTCAGTCATGTTTGCAATTTCCAAGATGCGAATTGCTGACGACGGAGCGAGTCCGCCACCGTCTCCCTCCGCCCACCCTCCCCGCGCCGCACCCACACTAACGCGTAGCGCCGCGCCTTCGGCCCACGACCGCGCGACACCACCAACCCCTCTGGAAGTCGTGTAAGGACCTCGTCTCGGGCGTCATCTCTGCGACCAGCGGCATAAGCAAGCCGTCTTTGAAGCGGATACACGGCCGACCCACGAGCTACTCGGTCTCTGCCCGTCTACACGTACGACGTCCACGCCCTCCTCCTCCGACAGACCGACAGCGCGTTCGACCCATATCCTGCGCAGATCCCGCGAAGGACGATCTAGGAGATATCGATATCAGTCCTCTGGGGATTTCGAGGCAGAATCGAGGGACTCACGATGGACATGGAATATCCGCCTCCTCCGCCCGCGCCACCCTCCTTCGATGTGCCCCTCCCTCGCATCTCCCCGCTAGCCCGCCATACGCTAGCCCGCCAGTCTTGCCGCGTCACCGCTATCGAGCTTGCCCCTCCAGCCGCCGCGCGTCCGGGAAGAGCGTCCGGGAAGAGCGCGCCGAAGAGTGCGCCGTACGTGGAGCTGGAGCGGGAACACGTCCGCGGGGAGTCGAGCCTCGTCTTCGTCTTCCGAGGCTCGATCTTGAAGGAAGATGGCGCTAGGGGCAGCATATCCGTGCGCGCGCGCGTCTGTCTTCGCCGCGTCGCCTCTGTATCGCGCTTGCCCGCCAGCCGCCGCGTGTCCAGGAAGAGCGGCGGCTGGAGGGGTGGGAGAGTCGAGCCTCGTCCAAGGCTCGATCTTGAAAGAGGGTTACCACTAATGGCAGCGTATCCATACTAGGGGCGAAGTTATTGCAGCTCCATCCACGTTCTCCTTCCCCCGTCCGCGCCGTGCCCGGTGACGCTGCTCCGATAGCACCAGCTCCTGCTCCCCGCGATCTAGCAAGATCGATCTGCGAGAATATCGATATCAGGCATCTTCTTCTTTCCTGACAGAATGAATAGCCACTCACTCGTGAGACCGAAGCAAAAGCGCATCTTCCTCGACACCGCGGCGCATCTCCCCCACACGGCGCGCGCACCTTCCTCTACAGGGCGCGTCCTCTACCTCAGCAGCCCATCGACGCAGCACCCCGGTACCCGCGATAGCTCCGTAGATGATTCGACATCTGCAAGAATATCACTGAGCCATGTGCAGTTTTAGTGGACGGACGGGTTACTCACTCTCTCGCCACCTTCTTCGACAGCGCGCCGTTCCCAGCACCCCTGCGCCTACATATCCCGCCTCCCTCCTCCGCCGCCTACGCATCCATCCATCCTACGCCGCCGCAGCCGCGCCCAGTCGCGCACATACAGGGGCTATACCCGTCACAGGGATGCTGGAGCCCACACCTCGACATCCAAGACGCGGGCACCCTTGGCTTCTGGGCGCGGACTGGGACGTGGACTGGAGTGGAGTCGCGTCGCAGAAGTCGCAAGTTGCGTGGAACGGATAGTTTCCCACGTGCAGGAAGCATGGAAAAGACCCCCCCCCCCCCCCGAGTGCAGATCGCACGGCACTAGCACCAGCGTTTTGGTGCAGGTCTTCGAGCGGAGGAGGGGACGCTGCCCTCGCAGGAGTGCAGGAGTTGCGTCGTGAAGGACTGGGCCTGGGGCCATATTCTTCACCGTACAACGTTAAAGAGGGGTGGAAGGGTGGACCGTGGAGGGCGTACATGTACTCGCTGCGAACCCCATTCGCCCTCGCGCTTCTGTCATCAAGATCCGTGTCCATCTGCGCATCCAGAGGCTTGACTTCTGGCGATGGTGGGATGCGTGTAGTGGAGCGCGTCCACGTTCGGATGCGGAGAATTGGGACCGCGCAGACGTAGAGCTGGACGGAAGGAGCGATGGCGCGCGGCTGCGGATGGGAACTCGCGAACTGGGCCGCTCGATGAAGCCCGAGCACGGTGGGATGTCGCCTGCAAGTATCTGGGTCGCCGCCGACTCAGAAGTCCAGGAGTTCCTGCTACAACAAGTTCAGATAGTTACAGTAGGATAATGTAGCGCACACATCTTTCCGGGTTCCTTCCTCGACATTCATGCCGTGGGGCATGAAAGGGAACTACTTGGAGAGACGTGGTTCTTCCTAGCAATTAGGCCATCCCGCCCGGCGAATCAGCAGCGAAGAAAGTAGCCTGGCGATTCAAGCGAAGCAGAACCAGAAATAAGCCAGGATCGACGAGCGAACTGAGATTGATTCAGACTGAAGGAGACGAGGGCGACCTTGCGAAGTAACAGAAACCATGTTGTGTCTGAGCGCAGGTAGCACCGGAAATCTGGGCGCAGTTGCGCAAAAGATTTTGGTAAGATTGGCGCAGGAGGAGAACGCGGTCAGCGTGGCACGTGTTTGCAGGTGTCACAGCCGCTCACCGGGATCTCCCGTTTTTAGTGATGAAATCTTCGCTGACCATCATGAGGGCGCAGATCTTGATATCATGTTGAGTCCGGTGAGAAGAGTGTACTGCTTGTGATAATCATGCGCCCCGGGGTTCTTAAATGCGACCCGCCGTGTGTATTGCTATTCAGCAAGGACTTCCTGGCGCCTATACCTGCTGAAGTTCTGAAGTGTCAAAATCCCGCGTACTATGACCGAATAATATATTTCGCCAGTAATTCGAGTTTAAACCAACCTCCCGAGACCCTTCACGTCGAGCTAATACATCGACTGCGATCATGATGTTACCTAGATCGCCAAGACCATGAGCCTGTTCAACGCGGACCAAAATATCGATAGATGGTTTATCTTTGCCTCCGCCACCTCCTTGTATACTGTGATGGATGGACGGCGTCAGAAATCTCGGGGTCGGGGCGGGCATGTTGCTCAGTTGTTTGTTCATCATACACGATCACATGATGTGGGATGCCAAGCTGTTCCCATGGGGGTTTTCTGCATTTGACATTTGCCAGTTGCCACCCGACCGCGATGATCTTCAAAAGTTATAAACGGGCAGCTTGCGGAGATCGACCTGGTCCTTCCCCTTCACGTTCTTTCCAATATTTATCTCTTAGGGCAGGCCACGACCCATCGGCAGCAGGCTGCGTATCGATTGGCGCAACGATGGGTTTGCTTGCCGATAGTGCGTTTGTGGAGCTGAAGGAGCTGCAGAATGTCAAGGACGAGGCAGAACTTGACCGAGCTTTGGATGCGTACCAGTTCCAGATTGGATGGGGTCATAACCCGAAGGGCGGCATGCGTTTTGGGGTAGATATCGTAGGCAAGCAATTCTGATACCACTTACTGTCCATATACTACCATCCGCCTGCTCTATACATAGCATAGCCTCGAGGGGTTTCGTCGGTATTGAGGCCGTTCCACAGTTTTTTGGTTTTTGATGGTGGTGGTCGCAAGGTGGTCGGAAAATCTGGAATGCGCCACGGAATGTCCGGAGAGCGAGAAGTAAGCTCACCCGAAGTACAGTATATCTAAAGAGACTTGCCCTGCACGCTACAGCGCACGCAGGTAATGGCTCAACGAGTGACCCGATTTTCGCGGATCAATACCAGCAGCTGGTGAAAAGTGCACCACGTGTTGGGAGTCGATATCTCGGAACTGACAAGGAACTGAGCTCAGGTGACTGTGCCAGTGATCCGTCCTTTTTCGTCCCACGCCCATGTTGGTGCACCTCAGCCTGTTAACGTTTGCAGGGCTCTTTTGTGTCAATGGTGCTCCCACTGTCCAGTTAGGCAATGCGACCCTTGTTGGGCTTGCCATTCCGAGTTTCGGGCAAGATTTCTTCGGAGGTTCCGCCTGTAAATCTTCACCCTCCCGAAATCCCGCTCATCGTCCACTCAAGGAATTCCTTTCGCGGAACCGCCTCTTGGAAGTCTCCGCCTCCAACCTCCGGTACTGTTGACCTCTCCCGCCGCGGGCACCTTCAATGCGACGAATTTCGGCCTCGCCTGCCTGCAAACCGTAGGCCGTCTGTCTCCCTCATACACCGCTCATCGTCTCCCAGGATCTCCCGCTCACAGAAGTGTCGGAGGACTGTTTGACTATAAATGTCCTCCGACCAACAGGAACGCTAGCAGGGGCAAAACTCCCTGTGGTGAGTGTGAACGCACCTGAAGCATAGAAACGTCTGACGTGTGCTCAAGATGTTTTGGACGTGATTTTGGCTTTTCCCGTTATGCGCTCAATATCCTAAAACGGTACTAGATTTAGCGGCGGGTTCTCCGAGGGTTCGGCGGCCTTCGAAAATGCATCAACAATCGTCAGCGAAAGTGTGCTTCGGGTACGTTTCCACGTTTGAATGCCTGTTTCATGGTCCTCAAGCTGGATGTCATTCAAGGGCACTCCGGTGATCTACGTCAATTTCAACTATCGCCTGGTGCGTAACTATCTGTGCGTCACCTCGTGGCTACGCTTAGAGGCAACCAGGGCCCATTAGGGTTTCCACAAGGGCTGGAAGCCGACATGAAGGGCGCGTTGAATCTCGCCCTCAAGGATCAGCTTACTGCGCTGGAGTGGGTCCAGTTGAACATTGGTACCTTCGGCGGGGACAAAGAAAAGGTGCGTCATTATGTTTCCCTCGCAATCCGACGCTGTTAATCCATTCAAAAGGTTACCGTTTTCGGCCAGAGTGCCGGCTCAATCATGACCTCCATTCTGTTTTTGAACTCTCCCCTTACGACGCTTGCGAGAGCCGCGGTACGATTAATTCCCGTGTCATTGTGTCCCTGCACCCATGTCGTGGCCTGCAGATATTCGAGTCGGGCTCGCAAGCAACTCTCGCCCTGTTCCCTGCTGAACGCGGGGAGTTGGATTGGCAGAATTTCGTGCGCGGAGTTCCGTACTGCGCATCCGTTGCAACATCTGGCGACACTTTCAGTTGCCTACGTGACGTGAACAGCACCGAGATATTTCAAGGGCTAGCGGCGGCCTTGGCAGAGAGCACAAATAAGTTCCCATTCGCTCCGGTCATTGACGGTTCAGACGGACTCATCCCCGACTTGCCCTCCGTCCTGTTCAAACGCGGACAGTTCACCCGATTGCCGTTCATTGCTGGAACAAACTTGGACGAAGGTACCTTCTCTGGTTCTATCGATCAAATCGGTCTAACATATCGTATTTAAAGGTACCTTGTTCACGAACCAGGCTGTAAACTCTACCGAGGAAATCAACGTGACGCTGCTCAACCAGAGCAGCCCCTCAATTTCGCCGACCACGCTGGAGCAGTCTGTCTTGACGCTGCTCCAGTTGTACCCCGACAATCCTGCTCTAGGTCGGTGCCGTGCTGAGTTCCCTCGCAGTTCATGAACATCACCCTGCAGGCTCCCCGTTCGGAACCGGCAACGCCACTTTCGGGTTGAGCCCCCAGTTCAAGCGGGCAGCAGCAATTGGTTAGCCTGATGCATGTGAGGCAAGGGGAGAATTACTGATGTCCATACAGCTGGAGACCTCCAATTTACTTCGCAACGCCGGATCTGGATCGAAACCGCCTCAAATGCAGGAGTACCTACATACGGTTACCTGTTTACCCAGCCGCAACCGGACAGCGGAGAACCGGCCCTGGGTGGCAAGTGCCGTTTTTGTTGCATCTTCGTGAGTTCATTCCTCATTTATATTCACAGTGTTCCACGGCTCGGAGGGTGCCTTCGTGTATGGAACGCCTAGCGATCCGTCCGCTTCTTCCGCTTTTCTGAGTCTCGCCATGATCAATTATTGGGTGTCCTTTGCGACAAGCCTCACTCCCAACGATGGCTTGGGTGCCCCACGTAATATTATTCATCACACTCCCTTCCGTTCCGTTGTGGTATCTCATTCTCCGTTCTACAGGTCCCGAATGGACGCAGTTTACGCCTGAAAACAAAGTACGTGCTGACATGCTGGTTGAAAGCTTCAGTTTGAGAAATTGTCGGCAGGCCGTGATCCAACTCAACGGGGCAAACCTGACCATGATCCCAGATGATTTCCGTGCAGGTAAACATCCAACTATTTAGATTGAACTCACGCAACGAATATTGATGGCCTGTACAGAACAAATGACCTTCATCAATTCGGATCCCATAATTTGGCACCATTAAAGTGATTCGTCATGAAAACGATTACAATGGACGCAGTGTGAATCCATTAAATAACCCTACATACTCACGGATGGCCAACTGCTTTTCAACATGGAAGCTTGCTCGACATATTCAGAATTCAACATGAGTGTGTTTACTATGTATCGTGCTTTATTCTGAGCCTGCCCTGAGCACCTTTCATACCTGGGCGGCGGCATAGCGAAATTCTTGAGTGGGTCGTCCATTTGAGTAAGCAAGCTCGGACTTCCGTGGATTGTACCGTATTGGGAACCGGCCATCCCCGACACACCCGACCTTCCCCGGGATTTTGTATCTTGGTCTTTGGCGGGAAAAAATCAACAACCACAGAAGTAGCGGAAGACTCGAAACGCTCAGCCGGGCCAGAGCAGCCTTGAAAATACTATATTGGTATATTTTATGACCGCCAACCTACAAACGTGGTTGACTGGAATACATTATGGCAATGTTCGGATGACAACTGCCATACTACCATGAAAAGGACGAGAGAAGCCAAGACCAGAATGGGTGTAAAATCCAAAGAGACCCTTGCACCGGCGCTCCCGAGGCTACCCCCCGACGTCGAATTGCTCGTCGTCGAAGCGCTAGGACCATTCCCCACGCAGATCCAACCCTCATTATCCGAAAATCGTGTTCTCGAATCCATTCCCCCACATTTGCGGGAACGAAAACCACCAACAAACACCCACACCATTTAATTTCTCGTTCCAAATCCGTTCCCGCAAAATTGCGGGAACGATTACATAACCAATTTTTTTCGCTCCCGCAAATTTGCGGGAACTACCCCTAGTCATGGCTACTCGTATTGCCATAACAGGCCATCAGAGGTTATCTATTTGGCTCTGTATCTACATCATGCCGGAGAAGCCATGCTTCTTTTTCACGCCACGTCAAAGCCCACACCTCCGCCACGATTTGTGCCGTCGCCATTGCACTCCCGCCTCGCTGTTTCGCCCCACCCCGTGCGCCCCGCTCCACCGCCGTGCGCCCCATCTCCACCGCCGCGCTCCCCCCGCCGCCGCTGTTGTACTCCCCCGCCACCACCGTTGCGCCCCCATCGTGCTCCACACTGCACGCCCCGCCGTCGCCGTTTCGCTCCCCACCGCACGCACCGCCGTCGCCGTTGTGCTCCCCCGCCGCCGCCATTGCTCCCCCACTGCGCTCCACACCGCGTTCCCCGCCCTAGCCATTGCGCTCCACACCCCGCGCCCCGCCTAGCCCTGCGCTCCCACTGCGTTCCACACTGCACGCTCCGCCGTCGCCATTTCGCTCTGCTCCGCGCGCCCCGCCCTAGCCGTTGGCCCCCGCCGCCGTTGTGCTCCACTCTCCCGCCGCCATTGCGCTTCACGCCCCGCCTCCGTTGCGCTCTACTCCCCCGCCACCGTTACGCTTCACTCCACCGCCGCCGTTGAACTGCACGACCCCGCTACCGCCGCCGCTTCACACCCTCACCCTCCCCGTTGCGCTCCACTCCTCCGCCGCCGTTGCGCACGCCTCTGCCACCGTTACGCTTCATTCCCTCGCCACCGTTACGCTCCACTCCGCCTCCGCCGTTCCGCCACATCACCCCCGCCGCCGCTGCTCACCGTCGCCCTTCCCATTGCGCTGCACTCCCCCGCTGCCGTTGCACACGCCCCTGCCATCGTCACGATTCACTCCCCGCCGACGTTGCGCTGCCCGCCCCTGCCATCGTTACGATTCACTCCCCGCCGCCGTTGCGCTGCCCGCCCCCACCGCCGTTGCGCCCTCCCGCTGTCGCCGTGCGCGTGTGCTCCTCCACTACCGTCGCCGCTATGTCTCAAAGTTGTTGCCGCCATTGTGATTGTTTGCCACCGCCGCTGCGCTCGTTCCCACCCTCACAGCCGCGGCTTACATCGTCTCGTCGCTCTCTGCGTTCGCTCATTCACCCCCCCCCCCCCCCCACCGCGACCCCTGAAATCGAGGGAGTTACTCCCGTCCTGCACTCGCAGGGCTGTTGTATCTCTCGATTACTCGGGTCGATTACTCGGGATACCCAGTCCCTCTTTTAATCGAATCAAGGTATGCCACGTGCCTATGAAATCGGTGTCCTCGCGCGAGTCGCAAAAAGGAAGGGGGCGTCGGCTCTGCCCTCCTTGGTTTGGCAAATCTTCCCGCCGAGCTGCACTGTGCTCGGTGTAGGGATTCTCCTCATGTCACGCTTCCGATTTCCTTACCATAATTTTGCAGCTACATGTCGGGGACCTTGCGACTGAACAGGTGCTCAGTTTGATACCGATTTTAGAGCACTGAGACACACCTTTGCCGTCAAACATCTTGCTCATTGGTGGCGGGGGAAGAGAGGAAAGTGGTATGATACCCGCCGCGTGTCGAAAGAAGTACCCAAATGCCCTTGTTCCCGATATGGGTACCAAAACCGGCGTGGCATGACCACATTTCCTATTTTATCAATTTTCTTTTCAGGTGTAACCCTCGTGCGCATTTACACCAACGCACACAAGAGGCCTTTACGAACCTCATCAACGCGCTTTTCAGTACTATCAAGCAAGTGACCGGTAAATCAGTGTGTTCCATCCGAAGGGTAGTCTGCATTCAAGCCGCTTCGACATGGAGGCCGCGCACGCTCAAGGCCTTGATACTTGGCTTTCGAAGATGGTTCTCTACGACCCGGCTCTTCGCGCGCTCTTCCCGTCAATTGATCCTGACAACCTCGTTCAAATTATCCTCAAATAGTGTAGCGTACACTTGGAAAGGTAAATTCTCGTGCCACATGCTTGTCAGCCGCATTGTTCTCATTTCTGCTTTTCAGGTCAACGGACGAACTGGTTCCGCTTGTGGGCCAACCTACTGTTGATGATCTTTTTTTCAATCACTTTCGCGGCCTCTCTGGCCTCATGGATATCGAAAATTAGGATAAATTCTGTGAGACGCACGAGAATATGAGGTTGCGAGGTATGTGACTGGATTGATGGGATTATCCTTTACTAATTTTCTGTCGCGCATAGACTGGTACATCCCAGTGCCCATGGCTTCTTTCGGCATACAACTAGAGCCTCTCCAGCTTTCCGAAGGGCTATTGGCAACAATCCCTCAGCCACACCAATCTCGTCGAGAGTGCGCACGTTACCTCGAATAAAGCAACAAAAACCGCCCTTCCACCTGTTGAGTCGTGCCGAACGTATTTACTTGAATAAATATTCACAGCACGCATATTCGGTGCTCAGAAGGCCCCCTCAATCGCCATCGCTCGCGCGACGTGCATTTCGATAAACCGCAATAATCACGATCAAGTGAGAGTGCAACGCACTGGAACACGAGCGGAGGAGCGACGCAGCTATGGTTCGGAGCACGATGAGGTAGGCGGCGCACAATATCGATGGCTATATTTTTCTTCTTAGCTTGCTTTTTGGTGAGGCGAGGACCGTCATGTTCGCAAGACGCTAAATGGGCTGGGATCATGCCCAGGGGCATGCCGGTGGAACAGCGGGTACAGATAATGAGTTTTGCTCTGGTGTTGAAGGCCAGCATATATTTTTTCAGCGTCGGGGTAAAGACCAGTTCCAAGACAACCGAAGTTTCGAGTGTCATTTGCCCCATCTTGTCGGTGATTTCCTCCTCCGTAGACAGTACAGTTGACGGTACAGTTTCCGTGGAGCTAACAAATCAGAACTGGATAGGGTGCTTCGAAGCGTAGTCGTGAGACGTACGGAATTTCAGATTGCCTGAATCACGGAATTAAGTCAGATAGATAAACCAGACGAGTTCACGCATAAGACGCACATAATTTCATTTCGAATCTCATCGGCCTCTTCTGAAACCGCCGTTCGGTTGACTACGCGGAAACTTGAGCTGTGGCGTACCGTCTCCAAAAAACCTAGAATATGGTGGGGTCCAAAACATGCCATCGTTGCATGCATTAACAACCTTCCCTCGAGACATTGAGAACCTCAAATCGGTTTCTTCCTCTACCCTCCTGCCCTCTTACCGTCCCCTCCCGTTCAGCCATTCCTCCACAATCCCCTTGTACGCGCCCCATGTACGCACCCCATGTACACAACCTCGCACCCCAGGTCCGAGCGTTGCAATTCCCATAACGGGTCTCCGGAGGTTATTTGTTTGGCCCCGCATCAATCGTGATCCGGGTGCCTACTAGTTTGCAGCCCGTTCAGAGGGTCAAAACGGTGGCTATGACCCTGGCTATGTCCACGGTGGGTATGTCCATCCGTTTTGACCCGCAAAACGGGGCGGCAAAGGCATAGGAACCATTTTCTTGTCAAAGCGGCTATTACTGCTATTAGGCTCCTTAAAATACGACTACGTACTCGCCGTTCACCGTTTCCGTGTCATTGCGTCGCAATTCGCGCACTTCAAATGGAACAGATTGCGGGCGGGAGGTGGCTGCGGGAATAGAAATCTTGATTTCGTTTGGTTGGTCAGTGGAAAGGAAAGAAACCGGTCTATGTCCGAATTGGCATTCATATGGTCTTTTGTCCTTCGAACTTTACGTGACTAAACCTAAATATTTGCAGACTGTTGATGCATTCGCTTTCGAAATCTGTCAAGATGAGAGCAGCGAGAGACATAGCAGAGGGATGCGGAATGGACCCGGATTGAAATGTTTCTGCACCGAAGGTATTCATTTACTCGTTCGCTGCGGAAACTTGTGTTAGTACCTTGCGCGAGTGGATACACTAATCCTCCCGGGATTCCCGGGTGGATTAGTATTTGTATCGGTCTTCCGGAGCTCGCCGTGAGTTCCGCATCCCTCTTTTGTGCGTCCAACGCTGACGCGGTCTTGTGTTTAGTTGCAGGCCTGCAGTAATCACTCGCCAGAAAGGAACTTGGTTTGGCTTCACTCGTCAAAAGGACCGCAATCGCAGTTCATCCTGACTCGGTGCCGCAGCCAGCCCGCCGACTCAACTGACCCAACTTTACGTGCTATAAAGAATGTGAGCGCTTTCAGTTCCTCTGTCCTCAACACTCACAGTTTCGTTGCAGTTTGGAATTCTCGTTGGAACTTGTAATGTAGTCGGTGGGCCTCCATTTCCTTGGTTCCCTACTCGCATTTTGTTCGAGTTCTGTTGCAATCCGACACAGCGCTGGTCAGTCGGGCGCTTGACGCCATCGCCGGCGCCGCCATCCTCGCGTCCTCGCGTCCCACGGCCGCTTTCGCCGCATTACCGCCCGCACACGATCGACACTGTGCTGGTGCCTTCCTCGATGCGACTCGTTCGTCGCCTCCCCGCCCACCGGGAGCACCATTCCGTTGTCGCACCCTCTGTTTAAAGCCCGCGCATCTGGCGTACCGCAAATACGACGTGCAGCACCAACGACGCGCGCAGCGGCCACGACAGTCGTTGTCCTCACCTGCGGCGCATTCCTCGCCTCGCCTTCCCCCACGCCAACCCTCCGCGCTGCCGCACCCCCCCTCGACGACGCCTACGACGCCGCACCCCCCAGCACGACGTGTACCGCTGCCCGCAAGCGCAGCACGCCCCGCGGCGGATCCCCATCCCAGCCCCGGCAGCACGCAGCGCACGGACAACTCGGAGGTGATGCGTAGCCCATGCTCGCACCCGCACCCGTCTTCTGCGCTCGCGAATGGAGCACGACACCGGACCGTAGTGCGCCACCACAAATATCACAAGGGACGACACGCAGCCCACGCTCACAGCAGAGGCTGGCGTCCCGGGCTTTCACATCGCACCGTGGCTCATGCAGGTGGAATTCGGGAGCGGGAATTCCTTCCGCTTTTCTGGAACGTCGACGAGCGCCGCAGAGCACGGGGAAAGGTCGTGCGGGAGTGCTGGAGAAGTGCCACTTCGGATGAGCATCACTTATATATCCTCATTTCTCCATTTCTTTCACAAGAGATATATTTTATTACTTTTTAGTTTAACTGTGTACATGTATAGGTATCTCGTTGGGCGTTCTTTCAGCAATTCAGGGAGAAGGGATTGAAAACGTAGAACTTGAGACTCGCTGGCCTGGGGTGATCGGCCGATAAAGCCGGCGCTCATGTTGGAACTGAATTGAATCGAATCTTCGTCTTTCGCAATATTAATCCGTGTCCACCTGTCGCGCGGTTCCCTTGCCTGCGTTGTGCACAATATATAGGCCCCACCCGCTCATATGGCCACTGACAGTTTGTCTTTCGAAAAGTCACAGCGAAAATATTCTGGGCGGCAAATGCTACTACTGACTTTCTTGTGGATTTAGAAAATCATTAAATATGCATCCGTAAACGTGCTCCAATTTTTTTAAAAGATGCTCCTATTTTTGATAGGGTCCTCGCGTTGATGGCGCCCATGGCAAGTCAACGCTGACAAGCACGTTCCTTCTAACGAGAAGCTCCTAGCTCACGCTTACACTGATCTTAGAGCAAGAGGGTTGCTGAAGACGCCGCTGGTACAAAGGACGGTCAGGATTTCATCTTCCTGAGGTCGAAATACGAATCACGCGATGGATCCCTCAATGTGCGGATTGCCCGCGGATCTGTAACGCACTGATGCTTTTGGAAGGTCCTTAAATTGTGCGTATGAGCCGTGGATATTTTAAGCGTTCCGGCAACATTGCGGTGAGAGAATTTTTCCATTTCCTACCGACTCTCACGTCTTCTACGTGAAACGGCAGATCCGTATTTACTTTTCCTTTCTGGAAGTATTGTTCCGGTTCGTCTATGCGTTGAGAGCGATACAGTGCAAGTCATACTTTGGAGCAGGATATGTCGAACCTGGGGTGCCTGCAGTGTGGCCCCAATGATATAATACTAGTCTAGATATTTATCTGTCGTTCCCATATCATGTTGTACACAAGGATCCACACGAGTCCCGTATCCAATTATTTCGTAGTAAAGACTGCCTGCTGAACGATATTTACCACCACCGTAGATGCGTGTGACCCCTCAGTCTGCTCCACGTAGTTCCAGACTTTCTGCATCTCCGGTGGCCGAGTCCGCTACAGCGGTCGGAAGCACAATTGTGCAAGATTGATGATCGTGCCGGACGCCCGGTTTGGCAGGATTCCGCCGCCGGTATGGTGGTATCTGGATATCGAAGAGCCAGCCGTACCGCGTGGAGGAGTAGAAGTTGGATGGTGGGTACACAGGGCCGTAAGTGTAAATTCGTCCCGCGGAGGATGACCGCTGATATGATTATTCTGTAACTATGTTTGCAATCTTTCGGCGAATAAACATGTACGTGGTCGGGGGCCGTGTGTCGATGACCTGCCCGTAATATAGACTCGAAGAGGCGACAGACTGAACGGAATTGAAGCTGAGGAAGAGATCGTATAGAATGAAAATTACGCTGGAGAATCTGTGTATCGAGAGGTCTCATACAGTGTGTGCGCACTCAGAACATTAGATTGAATGGCGAAGAGCTCTCGAATGCGGGGTGCTGAATCAGTGGCATACCGCCAGGATACACATTGCTATTATCTGCCGGCAGTATTCCCAAAGTATGTCGAAAACAATTTTAAGCGAGTGTTGAACCTTCAAGGGATGCGCGTCTCTTGATTCCGACGGTGTATCGGCTATTCTGCAACTCCTCAGATTTCGAGTTGGAGACGGTGCTACGTCCGTGATTCTCGTCAAACCGGAAATATCCTCTCGAATCCACTGCCTGAAGTCCCAGGACGAACATAATGGTTTTGAAGGTTGTACATAGCGTCAAAAATACAAAGCACTATACAAGAATTCCATGCCAGCGTCCAAAGCGGATATCGGATTTAGGGAACAAGAAACCATTGCGTTCGTCACGGACAGCCGGTCAACAACGGGATAGACAAAGTTGGTTCAATCACTTCCTACGATTCAATCCTGCAGTTGTGATTCGGTTGAGGCGTTAGAAAGAAGGTCGGCGGTTTCAAAAGGTAGCGAAGCGATGGACGTACATCATCGTTTCCTCCCAGAGCCGCGGCTCGCAGCGAATGGAGTTCATGCCACGGAGGAAGGCCATACTCTGCGGGAAGCGAGTCCCAGAATTTCCATCTCGCGACAGAATATTTCGCTTTCGCGTCGGTTAAGCAAACTTGACAGAGCCCTGCGATTTCCAGTAGTGTCCACGAGCCCTCTTTCCAGTACCCGATGGCCCCTCTACTACCGTGCACTCGAGATCGCTTCGAAACGGTCTTTCTGGATGTCGAATCGGATGTTCTTGCATTTTTCGGGATGCTGACAATGGACAGGTACAGTTTGAAGAAACTTGTGAACTTTGACCAGTCCCGCGACGCGGTGGAGATCCGCGCGTAGGGATGGTTGACGCTGAGCGGAACTCAGGCAATTCCACTACTCGCCAGCCCTCTCGATGATGGTGTGAACGGGATGGCTGTAGTAGGCGCTTGGGAGGAGCCACAGCGCGCCGACCTGAGCGACAGCTTGGATGACCGTGAGGCCCAAGGGAACAGTTTTGTCGATGTATAAGCCTGTCACACTGCCGTTAAGCACGTCTAAATCCTTGTCTAAATTGGCAAGACTGGTTGGATATTCGGTCCCGAGGTGGTGGAGTGCCCGACGGTAGAGATACTGGATGTCGTACTTGTGAGCGAGGCGCAGTATACCAAGTACCACATGGATGTCGACGGGCTCCGGTGGAGGCATAAAGTAGCTGGAGGGACATCCTATCTCAGTACGAGCCATAATTGAAATCGTGCCATACCTTGAATCAAAAATTGCGCGCAAGAACACCTCGACATCGGCTGCGCAGTCATGCAGGCGGACCACCGGGCCACCCTCTAGGAACTCTGCGCCCGCGGCTCCATCCGGTTTGGGGAATGCCACCATATCCTGAAATACAGAGGACCGGGCGCAGAGCACTGACTTGGAGACGCGGAATACGGTATCCTCTGCCCGGATGACAAGTGTGTCATTCGAGAACCAGAGATCGTCAACACGACGAAGCGACGTGGATGCAACATCTGCTGGAGAGACGTCGTTCATCGCCAGGTTTGTAAGAGCTTTGGGTAGCGAACGAGGGTGAGGCTGAAAAAATGTGCCACTGATGGTGAGTGGAGGACAAACGACCACGTGTAGCACACACAAGGGTAAATATCGCCCAAGTCATGTCAAATAAGAAATTTCATCGAAATTCGTCATCCGCCGGCCACCGACGCGTTTGAGGGGGCCACATACTTTGTGCTCGAGATCTGCATCGGCTGATGCTCTTCGGCCGGCGATTCACAGAATTCCTTGCTAATTGCGCAGGGTTCGTGGGATCTTTGCGTTGTGGTCTGAATATTTAGGTGTTGTCGGTGATATGTTCCACCTATTTTTTCATCGCTAGATATACTGTAGATGTGGTGTTCCGGCTCATTGCACAGATTTGCGGAGATACACTGGTTGATCATTATTATAATTAATGAAGCAGGCCCCGTCGTACCGTCTGTCTCGGATTTCGATGGTTCTGTTTGTTCAGTCGACGATGCAAACTTATGGCTTGGCTTCGCTCTGGAAAGTCTTCTATATTTTTCAACGAAGGTATATAGCGACAGGGTGATGAATTAGGAATACTGTACCATTTCGACCAAAGGTTCACGGTATGTCACCCGTCACCTCAATTGTTCACTGGATTGAATGTTCATTCCTCGGCAATCATGGGAAAATTACCCTAAATGGTAAGCCGGCGGATGCCGGAGCGAAAATTTTCGTGTTTTTGGACCCATTTGGGCCCCAAAAACCGTCCGTCACCGTCACCTAGGTGAAAATTGTTCAGTTCACGACCCTCCGTCACCCGTCACGTGAACCTTTGGTCGAAATGGTACAGTAACATGAAACAACTTTAAAACCCCACATAGAACCGTCAATAAATATCGGAAGGCGCATCAGGCGGTAGTTGAAGACAACGCGAATGCGCCTAACGCGCCTATAGGGTACAGCCCTGACCGTCATCTTGACATGCGCCGTCGGTCGCAGGGTCCTGGACGCTGGTGTGCAATGATCGGTCAGTTTCGGAAGCTGCACGCAAGGTGAGTAACGTACATCTCAGCGACGGTTTCCGGGCGACCGGCTACAGTGGGGAGTAGTGGGAACGGCGTGTTGGCACACGCCTGCTGGACGTCCGAGTTAAACAGGCCAGGAGGGAAAAACGCATTGGCTGCACTGGCAGACAAGGTTGGGGGTACGGGGATGAGCTCGGAGCAGTCGACCATTTTTGAAACGTCCTGGCCGATGACCTGCATCTTCGCGAACGCCTGCTGGAAGGTGCTCGCCATGTGCGCCTGGTTGTTCACGTTCGCTTGCCAGAGGCAGGCCGTGCGCGAGTCACGGGCAAGTGCGAAGTCCGACTCAAGGCGCAGCACGCCGGCGATAGGAGACTCGACCTCGCCCTGGTTTCCTGCCGTTCCGGGCAAGAGGGTGCCCACGAGCTGAGTCTCGACGAAGAACTGGGTGTCGAAGACCGAGGGTGTCGAGTCAAAAGGCACACCCGAAATGGTCGGGTCAACATCGTCCGCTCCGGCAATGGAGTGGCTAACATGAGAGTGAGCTATGAGTAAACGATTTATAGATATTGCATACGATGCGAGGAGCGCGACGACCTCTGCAGGGGTGAAGCCAGCGTCGGCGAAGCGTGCGAGAATGGTGGAGACAGACTCTTGAGAGGACGTCAGAAATTCAACGTCTGTACTGGCGTAAGCACTTACGGAAAGGCTCGGGGACGGTGCCATCCGGAGCGGGGAATGTCGCATCGACACGACCGAACATGAATGTCGGACGAACGGTACCGGGGCACTGACTCAAGCTGACCGCGCCGGAGAATTGGATGCTAGGATAGATGTAAGTAAGAATAACGTAGACGTGTTGACAGGAGACCGTACAAGTCGGCAACCGAGATGTTGTGCTTTGCGATGAAAGGCGCCTCGAGGTTGAAGGCATCGGCGATGCCGAGGTTGGCGTCATAGGCGAGCTCAGTCTCCGCGAAGATAAACATTGAACCGTCTGCGCCAGTACTGTCGCATTGGTCAGCCGCGATATCAGCAGGGAAGAGGGGGATATAATTTCATACCCCATGCTCGGGTTGCTGTTCGAAAAGCCGATGGCATCGTGGAACGAGACGCGCAAGGCGGTATGAGCAGCGTCGCCGCACCCCTCACCTTCGAACATGTTCGTTTGGATGTCCTCGAGCACGGGGACCAGAGCGCAGCAGGCCGCGTTAGACACCGTGGTGCCGCCGGGACACACCACGCGACGAGTGAGCGCCGCTACAAACGCTCGTCAATCCGACATACTTAGATTCAGAGGATAGGCGGTACCATTGGACACAGTCGCGACAGCGGCGAGCAGAGCAAATTTCGTGGACAACATTGCGACCGGGGCTGAAGCTGCCGAAGGGTAGGCAGATGAGCAGGTAAAGGCTGTGTCTCAGGGCTTTCGCAACCCCGCTCTTATACTGCTCGTCGGCCCTTCCCGCTAACTTGGGACGTACTGATTCAGGTTTACAAGGAATTTCACGTCGGTTCAACGCGACCATGTCTGTCCGGACGCATGCGGATTGCCGGTACGGCCGTGGCAACAGATATAGAGTCGCTTGTACGCTGGAAGTGGGCTATAAGATGATCGAAAGCATGCACAAGTACTTACCAATCCTACGGGATGCAAAGCTAGTTGGTGTGTGAAAATGAAGGCCTAAGCTGTTGCATTCGAACATCCTAAAATGCAATCGTGAACTCAGTCTAAATTTACCGACCCAGCGGATTCATACCAGAGATCTCCATTTGGCGTGAGCGGGGAATTTCTCGGTGCCGAGAACTCAGAAGTCGGCTATTGTCCAAAAAGGAAACAAGCGAAGGACAATATTAGCCGGTGGGTTTCAGTCTCGGTGAAGAGCTCAGATAGCGAGCTTGGTGTGGTAGTGGCCTGAGTGAAGCTGCACCGCCACCCGTCACACTTGTCACAAAGACGTTATAATACATCACCTCCGTGACTTGACTCATCAATCCCGTTTATTTGGCTCCGGTCGTCGGAGATCACCTTCCCCCTTCCTGGCTTGGCCTGAAAGATTTACATGCGGTTATGGAATGAGGAAGATGACCTCGCGACCTACGCCACTGAGAAGTTGCTGAGAATGTTGAGTTGTTTTACGTGAACCATGCACTCGGATGAAACATCGTTTCTATCCGGTCAAGCGGCTCGGAGGGGGATACACAACCGATGTAGTAGGCCTGCTCGGCTACTACGGAGCCATGCGCCCGGATGCGCCTGAGACACAGCACAGAGGGTGAATATCCAATCGATGGATGGTTTTTTTTTTCCGTGGGCAGATCTGGAAACCGAGCCAGTGCAGTCAGGATTTACCGATATCCAACCGAAAAGTCCTGGAAGTTTATTTTCCGTGAGCAGATACAGGGAGATAACAGTCAATCGCATTTGCCAGCGCTCTCGACGAGAACAAGGCGTTCGGAGAGGAGAAAATTCAAATTACGCCCATTAATCCCGTGCGGGCTCATCTACTGTACTTTGAAACTGGGAAGGCACATCAAGAGGTCAAGCACACCAAGCGACAAGTCCTGAGATATTAGGAACGACTCGTTTGGATCACGCACATGGAGCAACGAGCCGCGATCTAGCCGTGAGTCTACATCAATGCTGCTAAGCCAATATAAATGTAGCAGCTAGGATATCAAGAAGCGTCCATAGTAAATTAGGTAAAAGCACCTCGTTCGTTCGTAAGCGATTAGGTGCGTCCTCGTGGACGAGCTGTGGGCCTTCCCATGCATGAATGCGCTAGACTATAGCAGAACGACTCGAAAATATGCGCGATGAATATAAGGTAATTGGAACCCAATTGGAATCCTGTGGTGTTGAGGATGGAGGACTTTAGGTCGGAGACACGAAAATCGTGTTCAGAGAAATTGATAGATTACAAGAGAGCATGCGACCGCCTTCCCATGCCTCTGTCATAAATGCATAGGCAAGTTATAATAGATCTGGCAGCTTTCACAACAGCAACGTGCTCACAGAACTTCTTCCACCAGCTGCAAGCACGATAAGGTTCGATACCAATTCTCTTGCAACAGATTGGCCGGTCTGGACCTGGTGGATCACCGAAAAACTCGATGCACACACAACACAGCTGTGGATCTGGGTACCTGAGCTCGAGTCGGGGAGCGAAGAGAGTGCAGGAACCCACGGAGTTGTAGTCTAAAGCAGCACTACTCCGGCGAACGATGACCGAAGCCGCATCCCACATACTGTCCGAGAACGGGGATACCGGACGTATCGGATAAGTATAGCACATATAGAAGAAAGAACGCCCGGGATAGACCTGGATAGACCACTGAGATCAGTTCTCATCAGTTGCAGTGAAAGATCGGGACACCACTAAAAGTGTCTGATTGACAGGGCCCATCAAGGCAACTCTAGGCCTTGGACGCGTGACGGTCCAAGGTTGGCCCAAGGCACTCTCAAAGGCTTGTTCCGCGCGGGCCTTTATATTCGTCTACCCTGCAGTGTTCACCGAAGTTCATAAGACGAGTCGATAATCTGGCAATGTGTCCAGGGACCAGGGTAGTTACAGAAGTTAACCACGAAGCATCTTCACTGCGGCCCTTAGTGTGCGGGGTAGTAGGACAAGATACGATACCAAGTACATATAATTTCGAGGCAATCCCAAGTACGACAAAAACTACCTGAGGTAATCTCCAACATAAATCAGAGATACGAGAGTCAATTATGTAAAGAGAACTCTATATTCAGATCGCGATTAGTGTGATACGTTGCCAGAAAGACAACAGACGAACTCTTGGACCCAAAATTGAGCAGCGTTGTTGGTGGTCGTAGTTATGAAACCGCCACTGTCGCCCTCATCTATGCAATTCTCGTTGAGGAAGTTACCATTGAATGCCTAACGTATGCATTATGTCTCTGACAAAGGACGAATGAAAAGAATACCCACCACTCCTGAGAAGCAGTACTCCAAATTTGCACCGCCTACAACGTTCTCGTTGACCCACGCCCACAAACACGTATCAAGGGTGAACTCTTGGACGAACTGGGGTTCTAACACGAAGAATGTGGGGTCTGAGGAGTCAAATTCAAAATACATGTAGCGCGGAGAAAGGAAACAATTACCGCCTTCTTCCTCGATAATCTCGGGGAATTCCTCTTGGAGATTACGACAGTCGGAAGTAGTCGGTGCTATCCCGCCTGCCGCACATTCGAACGATAGCGATGCTGAGATTATTGTATCTTATCAGTTCCAAGTCATTGCATGGCCATCTGGATGAGACCCACCACTGTTGCAAACATTGATAGTCTGTCTCTTTTCAAGAGAGCGAGTGGCTAGGGCATCAGCGGAGCAAGCCTTCGTCGAAATTTGGATGTTGTGGCCGGCGGCGGTGGTGAAATTACGAGTTTCAACAAGCACCCGGTCGCTGGCTTGGCATGAGGATAGCACGCCTTGAGGTGTGATGCCTTGGGCTGTGGTTGGGACGGGTGAGGAGCCATTGGGGCGAGCGAGATCAAAATACGAACATGGCAAAGGCGAAGCCACCGCTTGAGTGAGTGCCGCTACAAACGCTCGTGAGTTCGACATACTTAGATTCAGAGGATAGGCGGCACCGTTGGACACAATCGCGAGAGCGGCGAGCAGAACAAATCTCGCGGACAACATTCGACCGTGGCTGAAGCTTCCGAAGACGGTAAGCAAATGAGGAGGTAAAGCCTATATCTCTCAGGGCTTTCGCAACCTACTCTTATACTGCTCGTCGGCCCTTCCCGCTAACTTGGGACGTACTTATTCAGGTTTACAAGGAGTTTCACGTCGGTTCAACCCAACCATGTCTGTCCGGACGCATGCAGATTGCCGGTACGACCGTGGCAACAGATATAGAGTCGTTTGTACCCTGGAAATGAACTGTAAGATGTCTGAAAGCAGGCACAAGTACTTACCATTCCTACGGGACGCGAAAGCTAGTTGGTGTGTAAAAATACTGTACTATTTCCCGAATGTTCACGCCATGTCACCCGTCACCCCAAATGTTCATTTTTCTGGGTGTTCATTCCTCGGCAATCACCCAAACATTTCCCTATATAGTAATCCGGCGAATGCCGGACGCGAAATTTTCGTATTTTCGAGCCTATTTGGGCCTCAAAACACCCCCGTCACCGTCACCTACATACACCAAAATTGTTCAGTTCAGTGCCCTCTGTCACCCGCCACCTGAACATTTGGTCGATAGTACAGTAACGGCCGCCAAGCTATTGCATTCAAGTTCCAGCGTCCGAATTAGTAAAATGCAATCGAGATTCGAAACGCCAGTATTTCCATCGGTGCTGTACTCAGGAGTCGGCTATTGTCAAAAAGGAAAAACGAAAGACAATAGTAGCCCGTGGGTTTAGTCTCGGAGAAGAGATGGTGATGTGCAAGTGATGTGCCTATCGGTAGTCGTCGTGTGAGTGAAGCTGCACCGCTACCCGTGACGCTTGTGACAAGACCTCCTTGCTTGGCTCATCAATACCATTTAGGGGCATTTCGTGGTGTGCTCCCGTCGCCGGTGATGACCTTCCCCCTTCCTGGCTTAGCCTGAAAGATATAATGTGGGTACGGCATGATGACCTCGCGACCTCCGCCACTGAGAATGTTGAGTTGTTTTACGCGGACCCTGCTGCCAGCACTCGGTTGAAACATTGTTTCTATCCGGTCAAGCGGCTCGGAGGGGGATACGCAACCGATGTAGTAGGCGCCTACTCGGCTACTACGGAGGGAGGCACCCGGAAGCGCCTGAGACACAGCACAGAGAGTGAATATCAAATCGACGCACTGGATGGGTTTCTTTCCGTGGGCAGATCTGGAAACCGGGCAAGTGCAGTCACGACTTACCGATATCCAACCGAAAGTCCTGGAAGCTTATTTTCCGGGAGCAGATGCGGGGAGATAAGAGTCAATCGCATTTGCCAGCGCTCCCGACGAGGACAAGGGCCACAAGGCATTCCCGGATGCGTTTGGAGAGGACAATATTCAAATAACTCGCACTAATCCCGTCCACAAGGAAGGCAAATGAAGCGGTCAAGTACAATTCCGGAATATCAGGAACAACTCGCTTGGATCTGGACAGCAACGAGCGGCGATCAGTCCAACCATGAGTCTACATCACTGCTGATAAGCCAAGATCATAAATGTGGCAGCTAGCTCGAGAGAAAATTAGGTAACAGCACCTCGTGCGTCCGTAAGCGATTAGGTGTGTCCTCGTGGACGAGCTGTGTGCCTTCCCATGCATGAATGAGATTATAACGGTTCCGTGCCAGGAATGAGGCGAACGCCTCGAAAATACGGGCGATAAAGAGAACGTGACCGAAACCCAGTGTGAATCCGTTTCAGGATGGCTCAGCCTTAGGTAAGCAAAACATGTCAACTTCCAGCGCGCGATTATTCTCCTGAACATCCACCACTCTTTTTCTTTTTTTTTCACTTGATACATCTCAGGCTCGCATGTGGACACGAGCCTCGCAAAGACTTCTTGCTCAGCCTCAGGTGAACGAAAAGAAAACATCACTGACCCATGTTCAACTTTCAGCGCACAATGATTTGAACGGACCTCATTCCGCTAAACATCCACTACCACTGTCCCCGCTTTCTTTTCCCCCTATTTGACAAATCTCGGGCTCTCGCATGTGGACCAGGCCCTGACCAAAAAAAAACAATGTATTTTTCTCCTGGTCTCCGTTCTACTCTTTACCTCGGCCTCGTCCTCGCCTCGTCTTCAAGCTCGCGCCCGCAATCACCGTTTCTCATAAATCAGCCCTTCCTGCCCAGTCCTGAGGCTACACCGTCTATCCATTCTATCTCCGCCTACCTTCTGATGAAGACTGCATGTGCCCGGATCTCCTGCTTCCTCTTATCTGGCACGCCACGCCGCTGCACGTCAATCATCCATTTGATTTACCTCTTGGCTTCCGATTCCCGAAATTCCCATCCCTTCCCACATCTCTCTGCGCTGCCGTTGGACAGCGAAAATGACGCACATCTCGACATACTCGTAAAATCTCTGATGTTCAACGTCCGCTCTCGTTTGGCCCGGATTGATTGCCAGAAGTACGGCTATACGCCACCCAGGAAGACACGCATGGATACCACCCAAATAGCCGCTCTACCACTATGCCATTTGTTGTGCAAGAGGAGGAGGATTGATTTGTAGACACGACACGGAATTCTGTGCGGACAACGCTCGGATTTTCTTACATTGTCATATATTGTCTCTGGTTTCAACCCACACACTAATTCCTGAAGAGGTTGAATATCTAAGAAGGGCAAATCAACTCGCCGTGGATGTAGATTGGACTCATTGTTGGTCCCGGCGTACCCCAAACGCCGGGACCCCGGCTCACGCATAAGTCTTTCCTGAATTATGTATGATCCAACTCCGCCTCGTGCTTCTCGTGCCCGACTCAAAACCCTTGCCCGTTAAATGAAACTGGGATGCATCATCGTTCATCGGACCCGACTCAGGACAATTTCACTTTCAACAACAATTGCAGAGAAGTATTTTTGTTCCCGTGGTCTTCCCTTCCATTGCCGATCTTCATTTTTTACGAAGGAAAAATTTGCTTCCGCGACACATGAGTCGCTCGGATTCCCACACGGCACGCGAGACCGCCGAGCTCCCCGAGCAATGTCCAATCGTTACGATATGGGTATTTTCTTCGTGACGCGGTTATTCAGCGGTGCCGGAGCGACTCTGTCAGACTTGAGTAAGATGAACCTTGGGATAGTTTGGTTGAATGTCTGAACTGCGCTCGCGGCACAACCTAAAGACAGAATACTTCGAAAGGGGTCCACGCCTATGCCGGAACGTGCACCACTGGCACCGAAGAGCGCTTACTTGAAACATTTTGCACCGGCAGAGGTTAGGATGGCGGAAAAATGCCTCTCTCTGACGCTTTATCTGCCATGTGCTGAAATAGTCCAGTTCCCCTCCGCAACCCGATATTGTTGCCATCCGGAAGGAATCCAATGCTGCGCGGTGTGCCTGGATCTATCGAGGGGTGAATGGAACTGAGCGAACCATAATTGTTTCCAACATTGGACATAACCATGGTAATTGAGGGACAAGTTCTTCAGGCAATGTTCAGCGGCTGAATGCGATCAACTCGATGAAGACAATCATTGAATCAATGCTGGAATAGTACCGGAATGCGGAGGCGATTCGCTATATGAGCCGACAATATTTAGGCATTCCATGCAACTGTGAATCCAATTTTTCGGCTCCAGGACGACTGGTGATATGTGTTTTCTACAATGTCCAATCAGCAATAGTGAATGAAACCTATAAATATAAAGAGGTGGATCGCGCGCGCGTTAGTGGCTTGGACTTCGTACGCGTGTGTAATGAGGACCGTCTGCACTCCGCTTGTCAACGGTGCAAGCGATCGCCCGCCTTATTTTCTACTGTTCGAAGTTCGTCGTGTCCCCTGAGCCTCGATACAAACCACTTATCTTCCGACCTATCCGATGGGACGTGCCAAACCAAAGACTGGACAACCGGACAACTCTCACACAAAACCATCTGCGGAAAGGAAGGCTCTTTCGCCGAGGCTCTTCTTGGGCTCTTCTCTGCACCAAGTCACTGGACGCTGTGGACGACGAAGACGAACTCTTTCCTTCCCCTGGCAATCCCGGCTTGTAGGCTGCACGCGCGCGCCAGCACTTCTGCATCAACTCAAACTCCTGCGTGCGGCCCCAGCCACACCCAGACGGTGAGCGACTCACCCTCACCGTCCTCGAGCTTTTTCTCTATCCTCGCGACACGCACCTCCACCAAACCTCCACCCGTTCGAGTGCATCCACCACTAGGGCTGCCACCCGTGCCCGTCACGGGCACGGCCGTGGATTCGACGGGTGTTTGACGGCACGGGCCGTCGCAAAACGGCCCGTGGAGTGGTTTAAAAAAGTGCAAACGGGATGGCACGGTCAACGGCACGGCCGTAACGGGTGCACGGCTGAGTGAAAATATTTTAATCGCTGTTTCTTGCTCAAAATCGATTCCTGTAGTACCCAGTAGATATGTAGCTATCGGGATTTGTTCCTATAACTCAATGCTGAAAGGTACTGAATGAAAACCTTCCAAAGCTACGCACTGACAGGTCCATGTGCTTCCTCAATGTCCTTAATACATCCCCAGAAGTATAGCTGCGTGATTATAAGTGATGAAATCCTCGCAACACGTGAATCAGTCAAAGTTGCAAAACCGCGAGTGAAGTAGGATTCAAGCTCCGCCATCAGTTTGCGGCAAATGCCGATCTCAACCCTACCGTTCGATTTATGTGGCGACAGGAATGGGGAATGTAATTACGAAGGTGACGGAGGAGGGCGTGGCGAGCGTTATTGCGGGGAATTTGAATTCGAGTCAGATTGCGAGCCTGACGAGTGTGGCGTTCGGTTGAACGGAGTGGGACTGGTGGACGATATATGTGACGACGGGAGGAGGTTTGGAGGCGCTCATTAATGGGACGGCTGTGGTTGGGGCACAGTTGGTAGCGGTTAAACATCAGGGAAACCCCCCCCCCCAGATAATTTGACATAAATTAATGAAGATTTTGTCAAATGATGCTCATAACGCGAGTTTGCTAAAATACCTGAAATTATCTTACCCCAAAATAAAATCATCAAATGTTGCGCAACTTGATTGAACTTTCTGCATAATTTTGCGCAACATTATGACATTTTACTTTGAGTTATTTCACAGTTGCGCAGGTTAGACCCGTCAGATTTTCACGCCAAGGTATTAAACGAACATATTGTATAGCACGAATGTACATGGAAATGTATTAAATGTTAGAGGAATTGAACTAGTGTCAGGCGTATATGGGGATTTGATATATCATGGCCCCGCCGCTGATTAGCGGAGAGCCTTGATGTATCAACGCCCTCTAGTTAGCGGTCGTCCAGATTTTTCAGCAGGGCTTTTTTGGGGGCAGCTCCGCCGCAATTTGCGTGCCTACCCGCTCGAGCGCGTGCCGCCGTTGATGGTCCGTGCACACGGCGCTCCCGCCTTCCCAAATCGGGCACCTTGTTTACACCTGTTATATTCCCATCATCATCTTCCTCCCTCCAATGCGCGGGCTCCCCCGGCCTCTGGGGCCCCTCCTCGCTCCGTATCTCCACAGTCTAATGAATAAATCACCATCTTTAATACTTCCTATACCCCTTGAACTTTCCTCAATCCCTCTCTAAATCGGACCGTTCGCTTTGCACGTGCGGGCCCTCGACGTCTACATTCCATAGAAAAGCTGCCGCAGCACTGCAGCGCACCTGAACTCCTACCTCAGCCCTCCTTGTATGCATCCTTCAACACCGTCCTGTCCAAGCGCTCCCCCGATCGCCTCCCGGGCTCACAATCGTCCGCACAGCTGCACCACTCCGCCCGCGCTTGTACGCCTTCCCCTGCCCCGATTTCCGATTGGTTCTGGATTTGGCATCCAAATGATGTTTCCTGGATCCTTTGGAAGGCCCGCTAGCTGTTGAAATCCTTGTCCATTTTCGGCCCTTGTACCAACCCGTGCTGCAGACCGTGCGCCCCCCGGTAGCCACTTCCGGGATGCGGCGCGCTGGCCCAGCTCCTGTCACCTCCGCAGTATATGCTACAATCTGTTCAGATGCCTAATCCGTGCACCCGCTGTCCGCGGCGCCTCGCTACGCGCTGTCGTATGCTCCTGCCGTGCATACTCTCCGGGGCGTACTGCATCCCGCCCGTCACAGCTTGCCGCGTGTCCCCTGCCGGTGCGTTTGCCGCTCTCCGCAGGGCCTTGCCTCACAGCTGCGCCACGCCCCTTGGTGTGCTCCCACCGTACTTGCTCTTCGGGGCGTACTTAAGCCCACGCCTCATCGCCGTCCGTGTCCCAGCCGCTCCTGGCGGTGCGGGTGGCGCGTTTGCCGCCTCACGGCCCCGCCACGCGCCTTCGTGTGCTCGTGCGCACTTGCTCTTCGGGGCGTGATTAGGCCCGCGCCTCATCGGCGTCCGTGTACCGCGTGACGTCCGCCGCCCAGTGAGCGCCGCTTCTGGCCGTTCTAGCTGCTTTTGCCAGGGATGCACTCTGCCAAAAGCCTGATTGAATTGCTGCATGCGCTGCAAGCAGCGCTCACGCCTCTCCGGCAGCCCGTCCCCGCTGCGACTTTCTTTCCTCCTGTTCCCACTATCTTAACCCACGTTATTTTCCTTTCTTTCCTCATTCTATCGAGGTTCCCATAGGATAGGACAGGAAGAGCATGTTTTCCTTACTTACCATATTTGATCTCAAAAATAAACCTGCGCATGGAGTCTCAGTTTATACGAAAAATACATATTTTTCCAGTGTAGAATGAGCCTAGTGGTGCTGTATCAAATGTCTTTTCTAGTCCAAAAGTTTTTGTGAATTCGTAATTGCGCGATCAGGGCGTTTTGATGGTTAGTGGCAATTCTGCTTGTGAGCTTCTCTTGTGCTCTCAGACCGTGCTGAAACCAAGGAATACATAGTATTGCCCTCTCTGAACTCTTTTTGTGACATAATCCCAAAATATAGAATTTGAACTGTGGAGTACAAAACGACTCTGCTGCCATATTGAGTATATGCTTGCCAACGGACACCTTTCTTGCAACATTCTTATCATGATATTAGTTTTCCAAATTGAACACATTCTCGGACTCGGTTAGCCCCCTTGACCTCGTCCATCATGTTAGAAAACCAATATAAAGGAATCTTGGTTATTACCGAGGCCGTTTTTGGACATTTTTCAAACTACATAGTTGCCTTCCCGTTCTGTACCTCAGAACGAGTGGCTGTTTACGCAGCCACGTTTACACGGCCACACGTTCTGTGGTACAGAACGGCGGGGCAACTATATAGGGAGCATCCTCTAATATTGGGTGCGTCCCTTTTAAGGGAATCGCTCCTCATGGGCATGTGGAGTTTTCCTCAGGACTCCGCTCAAGTTGGCGCTCACATTCCGTAGTTGTTCCGCAGATACGGTTACTTCGCGGTGGATAATTTCGGTTTTATTGATCCCCCAACGAGTTTAGAGTCCTTGAAGATGGGCCTCGAAAAAGGCCGCTCACCTTGACAGTTTCTCTGGTTGCTTTTTCCGACGAATTCCGCTCAACTTATATTCCAGTTCATACCCATGGTTACGAATTCTTGGCCCGTTTGAGTCGAACTTAGGTGACTTTACTCCTTTTTTGTTTTTCCTCTCGACCCACGCTGACGGATTCAACACCTATCGGCATTCTTTGTTTACCCGAAACCGCACTGATTTTTATTGAACCCCACGCTGACGTATTCCAAAGTTATCGGCTTTATTTGTTGACCCAGAACTCATAGGGAAGAACGACTGAATGGCGTGCGGACGCCTCTGAGCCTCATGAGCGCGTGAGAATTTGCGTCGGCTCTCGTAACGAAATAGGCCAACCTCAACCGTTCGCCTCGGAATCTGGCGATGGCCTCCTTCCTGCAACTCCGGCAGTCCATATTCCTGGTATTAACTTTCGTTTCGAACTCTTCTCGGAGAGATCACTCATCTTCTGATTCATCTTTTCCTTCTTCCGCCAAGGCACACTGGGATTGGCCGAATTTCGGCCAATCGGAAGTTCAAATACGCAAGATCTCGGGTTCCATTTCATTTTGAGCCGAAACTTAGAGTTTCAGTTGCCTGAATATATGGCAAGGCCGAAGCATTTCGGGCTCCCTGATGTCTGATTTCGGTTCAAAATGAAACATAACCTGATACTTTAGCGGCTAGGATCATATTGTGGCCAGTAATTGAAGCCTTTCCCGTTTGAGGGCTCTCCTTTATGATTCTAACCGTCGGGTTAAAGTTTGACCGTCGAAATAAGTCGTTGGCAAAAGCGTTGATGCAGTTCTGGTCAAGGCGTCAAAGGCTCACACGATCTAACATCAAAACCCACCCCAAATGCGATAGACATGAATAATTCACTGCTTCAATTTTAACAATATCGATCTATAGGAATCATATTAGTCGCCGCGCCCAGGCGGTACTCCCGCGGAACGAACTCCTCGTAGAGCACCAACGTCGTCCCCGAGCGCGCCTTGTACCACCTACCGCTTAGTCAGCATACAATTCCAAAACGGGACGAAAGGGAGGAAACGTACGAGGGCCACGAGCACTGACGTGCGAGGTCCACGGACGGGCCGTGCACGCCCGACCGCCTTAGAGGAGGTCGCAGAACACGTCGAGGAACGCCTCCGGGCCGAGCACGGGCGCGGTGTTCCACCCGAACGGGGGCAGCGCCTTGTGCGCCTTGCGCAGCTTGCTGAGCTCGGCGTTGAGCGTCGAGGACGCGTTGAGTGCGGACACGGCGAGCATGAGCGGCGCGAACTGGAGAGCCACGGAGAGCGGTGCTCGGGCCTGTGTCGAGAAAGCCTTTCGCCAGGCGTAAGTACACGTGCGTCAGCGTCTACTCACATGAGAGAGGAGCAAGGGAACACGCACCGCCCGCGCATTCACCTTCAAGACAAATCTCAGCCTCCCCTCAATCCCGCCCTCTTTCAGCCCCCCACCCGCGGCCTCGCTTCCAAGGCTTGGACTCGGAAATTACTCCGCTTGAGATGGACGAGGCGGGTGGAGGACGAGGAGTATGAGTTGGAGGAGAGAAACGAGGCGGAGGGGTACACGCCATGCGCTTGCGGTAGGACTCGGTGTATCGCGGAGACCCCGCGCCACCGGCGAGGATTGTGCGTCAGGCTTCGGAGGCGGCCAATTCGGACCTGGGGAGGGTGGTTAGCGTCGTCGTGGGACGAGAGACAGAGAAGAGGCGTATCAAGGAAGCGACGGTGAAAGGAGGAAGCAGTGCAGATTGAGGGACGAGTGTAAGACAAGGAGGGGGGGGGAGGAAGAAGAGGAGGGAGTATCGTGAGGAATAACATGAAAGGGAAGCGATGGAAGGAGTACGTAGTGATGAGTGCAAAGCGTAACAAGGAAGGAGGACGTAGTGAAGAGCGAAGGACGGGTGCAAAGTGTAAGACGAGTAGAGAGGAGCATCGTGTGGTGCTGGAAATGGAGATAATGGCGTGGAGAAGGACGGAGACGATAACGTCGGGAAGCAAGTAGGAGCGGAGGAGGGAATGCACGTGGACATAGCGCAGAGTGACGACGACAAGGAGGAGATGATGGACGTAGACGGGATGCGAAGGAGAGGTAGATGAAGAGAGAGTGATTAACGACGAAGGAGAGCAACGCGATCAATCGAAGGGAAGGAGATAATGGAGAGGAAGGACGAGAAAGGAGAGCAACACCATGGGTAGACGGGGGAAGGAGAGGAAGGACGAGTATCGAGCTATCGAATGGAGTTGAGTATTCCAAAGAAAACTCACCTCCCCGCGTAGCCCACGCTGCCCCCGCGCACCAAATTCGCGCTGTAGCTCCTCACGTTCCGCCGTACGTCGCACCGTGCCGCGCGCCCTTGTTCGTCCCGTGCCGCCTGTGTCGAATTGAAGTCAGCATCGTGTCGAAAGGAGGAGAGGGAAGATAGATAGAAAGGAAGCGGCGAGATGGGAAGCGTGCGCGTCGAATGGAAGACAGACAAAGGCATCGTGGACGCGAGCGAGGGAAAAACGCAAAAAAAACTCACCCCCTGCGGATACATCCCCACCCACTCCCCCAGCCTCGTCGGCGCACCCAGCCCCCTCCCCTCCCTTATGGTGCCAGCAGAAGGTGCTCCACCGCCCGTGCCGCTGAACGCGCTGAAATTCTCGACGGGGGTAGAGCACGTCTTCGGGCTCGTCTTTCTCTTTGTCCTTGTCGGATTTGTCGGAGGATGAAGGAGGCGGGGAGGTAGGTGTTTGCTGGAAGGAAGATTAGTATAGGATTGACGTCAGATGGTAGAGAAGGAGAAGGAGGAAGACGGAGGAGTGGATGCAGAGGAGGGTTAGGGAGGAAACGTAGGAATACGAAAAGACGACAGATGCGCGAAACGAGCGGCATGTCTAATGTGCCCGGATACGCGAAGACGAGACGTGTGTACACTCCCCGGAATACCCTAACAACGGATACCCGTCGTACGCGAGGCAAAGAAAAGCCGAGAAGGGATGGCACATAGGGAGGATCGAAGAAAAAGAGAGGTTGTCTAGAAGACTCACCCGCCTCACCCGCCTCCTCTGCGCGCCACCGCACATACCACGTCCAGCTCCCCAGTCCCCGCACATCCCACCCTCGACCTGCATCCGCGACAGCCCCGACCGCAAACACATCCCCAGGCTCATGCCGCGGGGAACCGCGCCTCGTGCCCCAGCGCCCCTCCGCTTGCTGGTTGCTCCCCACGCCGTTCTGGAAGGCGTAAGCGAGCCCTGCACGAGGCGCGCGACGGCGGGGCGCCACACGTCGACGCAGAGAACACGAACAGCGTAAACGCTGCTCGCGGCGAGTGATCCACGCCCGGCAGCCACGGGGTCCTATTCCCGTTCTCGTTCGGGTGCGCGTGCGCGGTGGAAGTAGTGTTGGACAGGAGAGGGGCGTGCCGGGGTGGGAAGCCCTCCCATTTTGACCGGTGGGATTTGCACCCCATTGGTGTTGAAATTTTGGCCGTTGAGAGTGTGGTTGCGCCCGGCGGCGCAATGTGCGAGCTCTGCCGCGCGGCCTGCTTAGATTGGGAGAACTGGGGGTGGGACCGAGATGGTAGGTGCGAAAAAGACGAAAGGCGGCGGCGGCGGCGGGCTGGGGAGCGGGCGGGTAGTGCGGGAGCTGGGAGGCGTAGGATGACTGTGAGGAAGGGGTGTTAGCGTGTGATTCCGCGGGGGAGCGACGAGGAGAAAAAGACAAAGGGGAAGGGACGAAGCAGCGGAGATAGCGGAGATGGAAGTGCGGCGACGACGTTCAATCCGAGCCCGGGGGAGCGACCCCGGAGCGCGTAGGAGTCAATCCCGAAGCATCCGCAGGCCACGCGCGCAGAAGGCGGTGCACAGAAAGACGAAGAGGATTTGGGGTATGTGACGTGACAGGTGTGACGTGGGACGAAGGAAAGCGAGGAGGGAGCGTGAAAGAGAGTGGGACAACGGAGGGTGGTAAAGCAGGATACGTAGGAAGGGATAGGAGGTCGAGGAGGACGCAGGGAGGCGCGAAGAGGCCAAGTTGGGGCCAAGTCCGAAATAGGACGAAACCAGATCTATGGCGAGAAGAAAAAAAGCAGAGGCAAGGAACGGAAAGACAAAGGGAATGAAGAGCGAAATTCACCTGTACTTGTTGTGCGGGGGGCGAGCGCGAGGGGCCGCGCTTGTGCGCGATCGCAGAGCTGCGGGCGAATCAGCACACGGCATTGAGTCACCAGGACGGCAGACGCATAACTTTCCCGGGGACGAATTCTAGCCGCATCATCGGTGTGCACGACCTAGATGACCCCCCACCGTTTTTTTGGATTGGGGGTGCCATAGATGCGCTGAGGATGGTATCTAAGATCGGGTAGGAACGTAGCCCTGAGTGCTGGGGTGGGGCGTAGTGAGGGTGCTGGTGGAACTCGTGGGGTGCTGGTGGAGCTCGTAGCGATCGTCGTGGTACGCGTGCGGGGGCGGGCGCGCACATGAAGCTGCCGGCGCCGTAGCTGCGGCATGTCGCACGACGCGTACTGACAGCGGAGGCGGGCGTACTGGGGCGAGTTGCTGAGGTAGGGGCTGAGCCGGCTAGAGCACCATCTGTGGCGTAAGCTACGTGATGTCGAAGAGCCCGGTGCGAGCTGTGGGGATCTATTGTTGGCGCACGATGTTGTGGAGGCGCTGGTGCCCGCGGTGGGTGCGATGGCGAGGTCAAAGCTCGGGGCCGTGCCGCGGTGCGGGCTGCAACGCATTCATTGTTAACGGGGGCGCAGATACAGCAGATGTAGCCGCTCACAGATTCATCGTCGCGCGAACGGCTCGAGACGTTAAAGCTTTGAAGGTGGCGCGAAGACAATCTTGGGTGTATGCCGGGCACGTACACGGGCTGTAATCAATCGTCACTGCGTTGTAGGGCACCGAGAGGTCGCGAGAAGTTACGGTCACATTGGTGACGTGACATATTCCTCAAGTTCCTTTCCGCACATCGCACCTACGCAAGCCCATGAATTGTGTCGCAGCGGATTCAAAATCGATGAGATCACGTGCATGTAGCTATCTTCGTCGCCCGAAGGCATCCACGCAGTGGCTCGGTCAGCCCCACCAGCACCTTGCGCTCAGGCGGTTTCCTCTGGTTTCCTCCGGTCTCCATACCCCAGCGGCCTCTTTTGATTTGACTGCATCTTCTCTGGATGAACCCTCTCCTACTCCAGTATGTATTCATTTTTCACTGCTTTGACTCGTTATCTAATAATTTCCGTCCAGAGCGTTCCCGACCTAGTCAAGAGAATCTCTGCTTCCAAATCGTCAGAGATTGTGGTGCGGTCCCTCATGATCTGGTAATGTACGTTCACTGACTCGCCCTCAAGCGTCTTGGGTTCTACGTGAGATCTGACCTGACTTGTATTGTAGACGAACGGGTATTCAAGTTCGTTTCATTAGGCTATCTATGACTCCGGGACGCAGTTGCTAACCGTGACGTGGACCACCGACGTCCATGAAGGCTTCAAATGGGCTATCCAACCGCTGATTCAAGCCGCAGAGAAAAATAAAACCTACGTCATCGAGACCAACACCCGCATCCTATTCCGCCAGGGCGAATACAACAGCATGAATCTAACCCCGGACTTTGCCTTTGGAAAGCGCGCATCGCCAGGCAGACAGGAGTACCCGATCATTCTCGAGAGTGGATTCTCACAATCTCCTCGAAGCCTGGAGACTGTTGCGCAGATGCACCTCACACGACCCGAGGTCGAGGGGTTATTTGCATCAAATTTCACTCTCGTCCCTTTAGAAACCCTTCCGGACTTGGTCGCGCCTGCAACCCTTGCAGACTTCGAAGCCGCCACCACTTTGCATTTAGGTCCCATCCGGTATGGGGATCACCAGTGGACGCCTGTGATTACAAACATTGAGTTCATTGTCTTCTTTATTGTATCCTAAACTCACGCTTCCGTTTTCAAGATACCGACAGAGGACTCACCAGCGACGATGCAATCCTGGGTAACTTTTCACGTATCGGAGTCCCATCGCCTCATTACTGAACTCCGTCATCATCCTCTATTCCCAGTCTATTACACCCAATGCCACTGCCCCGCTGCCCCTTCACAATCAATCTGAGATAATTGATGTCCTTCGCATGCTCGCGCACGTTGTTATTGGAAAGGGCCCTTTCGATGTCATATACACTGCCAACCACCCATTCAACATTGATTGGGACGACTTCAACGCAGACGTCCATCGTCGATTGGTCTCCGACGCCTATACACGGTACTGGGCATGGTTCCACCCTACCCTCCCATCGTCGAGTGGACCAACCATCGAGAATTTCAAGGCTGGGACCACTCTCACGCGGCTCCTGGAAGACTATCATTCCGAATTGGAGGACTCCGACTCCGACTCGAAGCCTTCGTCCAGCAAAAAAGTGAAGTTGGAAAAGTCGACAGGTGAGCATTCTGATTTATGTTAAGCCATCCGCCTAATGGAATGAGTTTGAGACAAGACGGAGGGTTCTTCTCAATAGTCATGCTTCGCAGTAGACCTTGCTTACAACTGTACCTCCGCAGTAGTTTCCCAATTTAGTACACGGATCGTTTGTGACTGCGATTGAAGGGGGTTTGACGGATTACGAGTAACGAGAGCTTTGGACGCTGTGAATGGCGTCGGCGTCGGCGGAAGAGACACTTTCGCGGTCGATGCTGTCATCGTCTGAGTTCCCTGCGAGATTGCTGAGCCCGGATGGATGTTATTTAAATAGCAGCTTTACTTTGACTCAACTGACCGAAGAATGCTGAATTATTCAAAAGCCCGATTCACCGTCCGCACTCGATGTCAATGTAAACCTCCGGCCCTCTTCCTTTCACAACTACAGCGTTCGTATATGGTTCCTGCTCGACGTGGGTATGTAAGAATAATCTGACGGAGTGCAGGGTATTTCGAACATGTGGTTCCAATTTGGAACCACATGTTCGATTGAAATAAAAAGTGGAGCTCGAAGCTGCTCGACGCTGGCCTGCGGAGCGTATGAATACTCAGGAATGGCGCGACTACCTCATTGGAGCATGCTACATCGTCCTGCGATTGAGTTGGGCATCGCATTGGGTCCATCTTGTACAGAAATCCCAGGGTTTCAAGAAGAGCTCGATGGGTGTTTCAATTCGTGGCCTTGAATCCACCATCCATCCAGTTCATAATTACCAGGGCTTGAGCGATGTGCAAGTGGATGGGGTTACTGAAATCTCGTAACACGTTTGCCCCGTCTTATTCATGTTCTGGCCTCCCGCACCGTTGACCGGTAAGCGAGATCATTAGCGGAATGGAAAATACGTGAGGTCGAAATTGCGGCAACGAAAACGATTCGAATGACTCATTTCAAGCCAACGAATGACTTTGCGGATCTGCATACCCCCACGGACAATGATATTTTGACGTCGATATTCCTATCGCAGGTGGGTCGGCGCCGCGGATGCTAATGGATTCGGAACCATAGTCAAGGCACTCGCGGCGCTGGCCCGCTTAGCATTGTTGAAAGCGATATCTATATCTATCCCGGTCCGTACCTAGCGCTTAATCAGGTACAGCGCTGGACGGAATCGAATAAAAGGAACACACCAATCTTACTTCTTCATCCAATACTTGACTTCAGATTCTCCCAATTTCTATCGAATACGTGCTCCTCAGAGCGTCATGGTAGCACTGGCGAGAGAAGGGGACGAGAAGAAGAACACACCTACCGCATCCATGCTCTCGAGGGTGCTTTTCAGGGCTGATATAGGTTGCGGCCTAAGCGAGACGGGGAAGATGAGCGTCTGGAAAGAGAAGAAAATTCAACGGATTGTTCTCAAGTGGACATTGCCTTCCTCTCATCTGATTCGAGTGCCGAAGAGCTCCTAAATAGCAGGGGTTCTCGTTAATCAAAGAAGAAATGTGAAAACCTAGACCAACCTTCTTCAATTCGATCTTTTGTTGAGAATTGTGAGCCAATGCAGCAGCAATTGGGATGGAAAACAACGAACAACGCTCACCGAAGCTTATATTTCCACTGCATGTGCTTCGGATTGGGCAGCGAATTCTTTGAGCGATGAGGTCATAACACGGGACGTCGTCTCCATTGTCCGCACAACTGAGTTGAGGTACGCGCATTTCTAGCGGGGAATCAGCACAAGCCACGAGGGTGAATCAACACCAGACACAATCCCTTCGCCCGACGCGCTGCTTTCTCAAATCGTAGGCGCATCTCCGCAAGCGCCGTCTGCAAGACCCAGAAAGCGGACATGCCTTATTCGTCGGTTTCGTCTGTATCCTCGCTCTGCGGCTCTGTCTCCGCGTCCTATGGGATGCCCGCTGAGCGCAAAGTGAGAAAAAACGAGTTTGTTGTCGCGCACCTCAGCTCGCAGATCGCGCACGCGTCTCTTCACGTCTGTAGAGTTCGCGTCTAATTCCGCTGCGTTCTCGTGCTGAAGCCCGTCGCTTGTATGAGAAAATAGAGGTCTGGAGATCCAGAGAGGAACCCATTTTGTTGGTGGTAGCGGACAGAAGAAGCAGGCCCGTGTGACTTAAGTGGCGGGCAAGGAGGAGGGTAATAATGCACCCCAAACCAGTCGATTCAACATAGAGCCAACACCGTGCACAAGATGTGGCTAGAATACTTCAGTATGTGGTAGGTCGAACAAAAAAAACAAAATTATATACAGGAGAGTGGTGACTAAAAGCACCGACGAAGACCGTTCGACACAAAAGTGCAGTACCAGCTGCAAACTTCGAACCATAGGTACCTTCTCCGCAGGCGGCCAAGTTATGTGGATATGCAGTGTTATTCATCTAATTCGCAAGAGATGTTTTGCGCCAGAAAGTGTAGATTCCTCATAGATTCGCAGCCCTGCCACTTGAGTAGATTTTCGAGGCCCTTCCGCTTGAAATTATTCGGGGGCGGTTCGGCCTTGATTGGACTTGAGATCAGAGTGAGCGTGTTGGTCGTCGATACTGGGGTGTCTTCTTTTCGCCATAGCTTTTCAGCAATCCTAAATATGATATATTAGTTAGAGAGACTTAGCAGAAGAGACTAAATGGTTACGTTGTTTAATACGCCAGCCTGAACCAAAAGAGTAGTGTTCTATAAAATTGCGCGAGTGAGGGAGACACGCAAACTTGGAGATAGCAACCTTGGAGTCAAGGGGCAGTTAAAGAGTCAAGGCACCGTCAAAGGTCAGTTAGTGATTTCCAACAGATAATGGACTCACCTGGTATCAAGGCATCTGACTTAGGCAAAATGAAGTCCGAGTTATTCACATTTTGCCAGAATTTTGAGTCGGCTAGTCACGAGCGGCGTGGAGGTCGATATCGACGATAAAAGAAGAGGACCGTGTGAGATGTAGAGCGAGAAGGCGGCGAACGAGTCGTGAATCTTACAAGTCCAGAAGCGATCCAGGGACGAGCAAAGAGAGGCGAGCCTCGGTCTTGGCTGCGCAATCAGACACGTTGATGAGCCACTGAGACGAAATTTATTGACGGAATCCGCCGATTCGTTCACAAACGCCGGGACAGAAAACCAGCTAGAAGCGAGAATTTGACGAGATGGAAGAGCGGAAGGAAGAGAGCAACGGATCAAATCGCGTTGCGTAATCCCGAACCGGCGCTTATCAAACGACAGGCGCTCTTCTCTCCGCTCACCACCACACCACCCGAGACTCAGTCAATCCGAATTGCGACACTGGGCTCGGGCGGGTTTTCTCGCAGACCGAACATGACGACAGTTTTACGTTACGTATCTACTGTAGCTCTCAAACAATTCACAACGCCTCCTCGGAAAATACTCAAACTTTCCGTGCGCGCATTTGGCAAGGGATCCTTTCTAATCTCGGAACTGGTTCAGCTTTGTCCTCCGGTTTTCTGGTATTGCTAAGTCCAGCAGAATTGTATGTCTATGGCTCGGGCGGCAATCTGCGTCCCGCTGCACCCCCTCGCGAATTCGCCGCCTACCTGCTGGTGCGGCCTTCATCTCAAGCTCGTCTATCAACCCCTGCATCTAACCTCGTGCGGCGCCTCACTCTTTCTTTTTGCATCCCTCCCTTTTCTCTCCACCCGTCTCTCTATCTATGGTATCTGCAGAAAAGGGCCATGTAGCCGATCGCGAGGGGAAAAATAGGACTATTCTCTCTACTCCCTGTTCCAGCATACGCCCGATCACGGAAAATCTACCCTCTTTTCTAATCATCTTCGTCTTCAAGCGCGGTTCTGTGGCCAGCAAAGCAAGTCCTCGATCGACGTGGTCTTCAATTTCCGCCAGGGTCAGTTGAATGTAAATACATTCATCAAGGACCGATGATGCAATGAATTGACTGCGTCGAAGCTCGGTTCCCGGCACGACAGAGTGTAACTAATTCGTCGGAGTTTGGGAATACGTGGGAAATATTATTGTCAAACTGGTAATCCGCAGTTGCAACTAGTATTTAGCAATCACCAGAATATCTTCCTCAGAATATCGGCGTCGTGAGTCAGTTTTTCTCGAGGAAGAAGGCCACATCGCCCTCGGGCTTCATTGAAAAGGAGTCGTGTAGTTGTAATTTCAACCTCTCATATCAATTTGGGTGAGTAGAAAATCTAGAGGAGCAATGTTACAGTAAAATAAAGGCGCATAATAAAAATGTTATAATAAATACCTCGGAGAAAGGTGGGGCGGCTGTACTCTGTTGAGGGCTTGGCGTCCTTGGGCTTCATTCCCATATTTAAAAAAAGTAAATCAGAGGTTGGCCACACTCAAGAGCGGCACGTAGCTCGATGCGCACATGGTATTCAGATCACCTTTTGTGTGTTTTGGCGTTTTACAGTGAATATTAATTCAGGGGGGGTACCATGATTTTTGAATTCCTGAGGCTAGAATACGTCTTTTCACAAAAAAGCAGGAAAGGAGATGATATACCTGATGGTCTGTGCCGGAATTGGTGGGTATGCCCGGGTGGGGCCAAAATAGCGAGCGGAATCTTGTCCGGGACCCCCGGAGGATGTATTTTCCCATCTATAGGATAATCTGATAGTATCGCTAGCCTGGATAGAGTGTCGTCCGTTGGGCAATGGAAAATATCGAGTCAATCGAAAGTTCCGTATTTGGTTCCGCATGTGCGGAGAGAGTACGCAATATGTCTGTAGCGCAAGTATGTTAGTCGTATCCCTCCTCTGTACTACCTAAACCAAGCTAGGCGATATATCCAGCGGTTGGCGTACACCGTTGCAATTATTCCGTCATCATCGAGGAGAAGCGGCGGCATCTCAAGAACCGCTCGTCCTACGGGTACGGCACTATTCCCATTAGATTCCAATGGTATAAAAACCATAGGACACAGCTGAAGTGAAGTGAAAATTGTGCCTATCGATTACCGTACTTAATGCAAATATTCAAGCAAAAGACTCGGCTGCCTGCCATCCAAATATTAAATTTAATGAAACTAAAACATCGACGGTTTCCAATTGCTGATGCATGCATCTTGAAATCTTGCCCTTGACGGCTGAAATCAGGGGCAATTTCCTTTTTGGGACGCAACGAGGAGTACTTCCCAAAAGGGAATTCACGCAGTCGAAACCGGAATT